>JARHVA010004689.1:875000-1470554 GCA_037957365.1 Torreya grandis
GATAAATTTAGACATCCTTTTTTTTATAGATCAAGACTACCCTCTTTGGGCTAATTTCTAAACCCAACCATGCCAGTTATTAGATGCTAAGATCTCCCTTATTTGGGATAATTAGAGTACCAAGTTCACCTTTTCAATGATAATGGAACCCAATACCCTACTTATAATGGTGATACTCCTTTATCTTTAATTAGCAACCAATTTATGTATCACCCAAGGATTACCAATTTAGGCCCTCATCCTTTGGCCTACATTAGCAACCAAGATCTATAATACCTAAGGATTACCATTTCAGGACCTCCTCCTTTAACATGCATTAGCAACCAAGCTCCATAGTTCACAAGGATAACAATTGGAGGCCCTATATTTTTATATTACATTATAAACCAAGGGTTTTAGTGTATAAGGATTACCATTCTAGACCCTCCTCCTTTATCATGTGTTAGAAACCAAGATATGTAGTGCCCAAGGATTACCATTTTGGGCCCTCCTCCTTTGTCCTACATTAGCAACAAAGCTTTGGAGTACCCAAGGATTAATAGTATATAACCTATTACTTTAGCCTAAATTAGTAACCAAGATCTATAGTTCCCAAGGATTATGATTCTAGGCACTTCCAAATATGGTAGCTCATTATCACAAAAAGGTTATATAAGGATCACCAGATGTATTATAATTACCATCCTAGACCCAAAACTATATTTATTGATTCCATATTATATGAGACTATTTAAAAATAGCTCATAATTAAACCATAGGTATTTGCTCATCCCCTTACAAACATTCCCCACTTTATAAAATTTAAGCTAGTCTTTGAGCCACAATAGATCCAATCATTACCTCCCCAAGAGCCATAATTTAAAGACCAAGATGTGTCTAAATCTAATATTTTTCAACCAAGTGTAAGACATGTATACAATAACCAACCAATCCATGATGTTTTTATTGAATCACTTATCTATTATTAGTTATCCTATGTTGAATTACAATTTCTCCCTTTACATTTATTTGAGAAGCCTCACTTTGACAAGCCATCTCTATGGAGTTTCTTGTTGACCATTTCCTTTTTCTTTAGGAGTCTCACTTTGAAAATCTAGTATTTTCTAAGTAACCCTTAATGATCATAAATTCATTTTGGAAAATCATTATTTCATCTATTTCCTTATCTCTGAGGAGCCTCACTTTAACAAGTTAGCTTTTGTGGAGTTTCCTATTGACCATTTCCTTTTTATTGAGAAGCCTCACTCTAACAAGCCAATATTTATGGAGTCCTTCTTAATTGAGTCTATTTATAAAAATACCATTATTCAACAATAATGTTTTAATCATCCAATCACAAACATTCAAAAAAACATATTTCTTGAAATACTGAAAGAAGAATCAACATTAATGTCAAGTTCTAGTTTTGAATTGATATCATATTTAACATTAGAAGAAGAATCAATATCAGTCTCAACATCATATTCAGAGTCCTCTAAGTCAAAATGAGCTTCAAAGTCAAAATATGTTAGTGTCTATTATGCCATTGGTTATACATGGCTTTAAATTAGTTTGAATACATTTGCAATCCTTACATGGTTTTTGAGGATGAATACTTCAACATCAACATAAGTTCTCTTAGTATATTATACAAGGATTGTGCTGCATTTTACCATTCCATTATAGTTCCTCTTTCCATTAACACCAACCAACCTAGCCATTATATTGACATTCCATCTACCATAAGCATCAATTAGGACCAATGGAATCACACATTATTAAACTACATCCATGGTGACATATCAATTGGATAATATGAGGGGGAACAAAAACAAATTCATGTGGAAGAATAACAATCTCCTATTAAAACCTTTTTAGAGGTGATAGGAGGTAATAAAAATCCAAACTCAACATCTTCTAGTGAAACCTTGTTTGAGGTGCTAGAAGATAATCAAAGTCAAAAGTCAACATTACTTAGTGAAAACTTATTAAAGGTGTTATGGGATAATCAAGACAACTTTATTGTTAAAAACCTCTTTGAGGTGCCAAGAGTTGAGCACAATATCTCTTCATTACTTGATGAAGACATCATTGAAGATAACATCAATAAATCTTCCAATCTATAACATAATCAGATGGTAGCATCTCTTAGGCCCAAATAGTTGGAACATCTAGTGGTCCTATCGAGAGCATATTTAGAATTCTTTGGCCCTGCCATAACCAAAATTATATTGAATATATAATCAACAACATTGTGTGTGATTGAAAATCTTGATCTTCATTTCCTACCCAACCATTATACATTCCATTATGATCCATTCCTTCATTCTAGACCTATATCACATTACCAACTCAAACCTTTTAGCTAGTGTTTATCCTTGTTTACCATCTTTGTAATATGTTCCTTTAAAAAGTCTATGAAGGTATCCTATCTCAAAGTTTAGAGGAAATAAAATCAATGACCAAAAAATATAACAATAGCATTATTGGAGTTTAAATCAGTAGTAGGTTCTAGAAAGTGTATCTATTTAAAAGAGATGAAGGCTAATAATTTAAATAATTGACTATTCTAGTTATATCATATTCTGATTAAGACATGCATCTCTACATTATCAAAAATAATAGAATAATTCCTTACATGGAATTCATTCCATTTACCTTTCCATTTTCCTTACATTGTTATTTGACTTACCTTTCCATTTTCCTAACCTTTCCATTGTAGGGTATGAAATAATGGTAAGGGAAATGGAAAGATATGAAAGAATGAAAAATGAACCTATTAATATATGTAGTGGGTAGTAATTTTTAGAGATCACAAACTTGGAATATCCCAAACATCACACAAAAATAGAGTAATTAAATCACAAATTAATAGTAATCCCTATTAGTTAGGTTGTGCATTTATATACTAGTAGGTAGAAAAAAATCATACCTATACTCTATACTAGTTCACTATCAATTAATGATAATGGGTTCATTACATGAGCTTTATTATCCCCATCCCTTGTTCCTTAATCAAATCAACTCATTGATCATTTTGGTTGTATCATTGCTAATAAAGACAAGCATCTTTGCATTAGCAAGTATAACTAAACCATTCACATTGATCAATTCTTATTATTCTATTCTATCTCTCATTATATTTTTTCACAAATCATAGGTGAACTACATTGGCTTGAGGTCTATTTGGACTATGTAAACAATGCTTAGATACATGACGTATCTCTAGTAAACTCATATATCATTACCATCACCATTATTCATCCAATCATTTATTTCATCGTTTTTTACATCCTCATATGCCTACATTTTTGTGGCTTCTTCAATCTTTTAAAAGTCATTAGACCATCGCATCTATGTTTTCACCCACTCATATTAAAATTATGTAATAGGTTATATCCTTGAGTTATTCTTATCAATCTAACCTATTAGGGCACAACCAATTTATCACATTTAAATATTACCTACTGAGGCATAAATCATTATTTAATCAAGGTCATCAAAATGATTATAACCATGTTTGGGAAAATCATTATTTTAATCCATCTACCTCATTCGGGCGCATACCTATGCCACTGATTATAACCACCTTTGAGAAAATCAATGTCTCAACCTTTGTTATTGGTTTTAACTACCTTTGGGAAAATTAGTATCTTAATCAACATGTGTAATCATTATCTCAATTAGATTAATTTCATACATTGGTTAATTTCATTATTCTTACTTTTTTAGGGACCATCCATAAATCATGTGTTGGCCACTCCTTCATGGGAGAATTATAGGAAAATCATAGGTTAATCATAGGAATCATTATTCTTCTTAATTTCATGATTACAACCACCTTTGGGTAAATCATTATTTCAATCCATCTACCTTGTTGGGGCACATACCTATGCCACTGATTATAACCACCTTTGGGAAAATCAATATCTCAACCTTTGTTACTCATTATAACTACCTTTGGGAAACTTAGTATTTGCATCAACATATACAAGCATTAGATCAATTATATTAATCTCATCCATTGGTTAATTTCATTATTCTTGTTACTTCTTTTTTATGGACCATCCATAAATCATATGTGTTGGCCACTCCTTCAAATGGGAATCATAGGCTTCCCAAACTTTTTTTGGAGCATCAATCCTCAATCATTATCTTCTTTTTATTCTTAATGAATTTTTTCATTCTTTTGAAATATGTTATTGTGCTTGTGTCTTGAAAGGCCTTCTTCAATAAGGGTAAACTATAGACACTTATTGTTGGCCACTTTTGTGTCTAAACTAAGATTCAAACTAGTTTCTAGAAAATGATACAATTTAAGCTTTAAAATCACCTATATTACCCAAATTCATCTACATCATGGATTTAATTATCAAAAAACATGTTGAAGTATTCTTATTTAGGGTATTACCCTGTATGCACTGATAACCTAACTTGGATTCAACCCTAGTCAAATTACAACCTAGAAAATTGACATTCTTAGCCTCTTGATCTATTAATACAAAACATTTAAAATAATTCATAAAATCCAAAACTTTAGTCAATCTTAATTAAAAATAAAATCTTAGCTTGTTTAAGTAAAAATTCCAAGTTGAATTAGAGATTTACATTTTATAAAAAATGAATTTTTCAATATACATGAGGTCAAAGTCAAGGGAGATAATAATTTCTTTTATTAATTCCTAAAATCCAAATAAAAGTTGAGTCACCACCTCATTAATATCTTCTATGAGTTTCCATGTCTCATAAATATCTAAAATGATATGTCAAGTTTGCATGATTACTTTGACCCAACTTAGGGTTAGCCTAAACTCAACCTAGGTTATTTTAGACTCAGCGAAAGTTAGAACTAAATCTAACCTCCCTAGGGTTAAAATTAGTTTTGAGACCTATAAATATAAGTGCCCTCACCCTATCCATTTTTTTGTGTGTAAGTTTATCTCTAGGAATGACTTCAAGAAGCCATCAAAGTAATTTTATAATGCCAAACTAATATCAAGAAGCTTCACACCAAACCATGCCAAGCCAAGGAATGCCACATGGAGCTTTAGAGAAATGTTTCCAACATGGATAATGCATTTATCAAAGTCTCTAATTCTATAAACCAACTAAGAACATATTCTATTCTAATAAGTGAACACTAATTTTAGTAAGGGAGGTAATATTTTTGTATGTTTTAATTTCTTATTTGTAGTTTTTTTTCATTGTGTTATGATCCCCCTAGATCTTGGGAAAGAGTGGTTTAATTTCACTACATTATTATACTTGAATTTTATTGATGTTAACTAACAAGGACCTAATGATCAATTTTTTGCTTTTTAGATTCCTAAAATCTACATTTATATCTAGCATTCATAAGTTTTTCAAGATAGATATAATAATATAAGTGTATACACATAATATTTTCAAAATTTATTAATTAATGATGATTTTTATCTTACAAGAACCCATCAAGTCTCAATCTCTCTAAGTCAATTCCCTAAGGGGTAAACCAAGAAATAGGTGGATAGACCATTGGTGCTTTCCAAGATTGTTGTCCCTTATTACCACTTATTATCAACCCAACTAGCTCCTAAAAACGTTCTGCTAAGCTTTAACTCCTATTTTTCACACTCCTCTAGTCATTTGACACCTTCATTATCCCCTTCCCTAACATAAACTCCCTTTTAGTAGTTTAAATGACTATGTAAGCCAAATTGACCTTGTATTCTTATTGTCAAAATTTATTAGTGTCTAGGTTGGCCCCTAGTTGACCTAGTTCATAAACTATTTAGTTTTTGTCAGTTACAATACTAGGTCGACCGAGTCAACCTTATCAGCTAAAACTATTGAAAGGGTTTAGGTTTATATGTTCCTATATAAACACATCAATTTTCCATTATTAGAGACTAGGCAAGAGTTATTTTTCATTTATGCTTATTTACAATCTAATCTTCTACCATTCCACTTAAGGAGTCTTATCTTAGGGTTTCTACTTGGAGAAGAATCTAGTTTTGTGGAGAAGTATTAGATGATTTGGCCTTTATTATTGATCCTTACAAACCAAAATAACCTCTTCCAAAACACATTTTTTAAAGGGAGATATTGATTCTTGGTAGGTTCATCTTCTAGGTACGTATCTCTAACTTTACTCCTCTCTTTAGTAAATATAAGTAGTATAAGTAATGGATTTTGAGTGTTATCTCTCTCTCCATGCATTAGGGTCTTAATTATACATAAATTAAATATGATTATCTTATGTATGTTTAATTTTATTTTTAATAACACTCATTTTGTCCCACAAGCTTTGATGAAGACTAGATTAGATTTATGCTTTATTTGTTAATATTATAGTGAATATGAAAACATAAGACCTAGTAAGGGTTATTACATAGTTTTTCTCTATTGGAAGATTTGGAACCCTCTTTAGTGATATTATTATGGTAAAATATCCATTGATTAAGTCTAGTATATCCATATTGGTCATGAACCTAATTATGTAATGTATCCTCAATCGTAAGTGTAATTAAGATCTATCTTCTTCAAGCTAGGATTGATTTGTAAAATCCAATTCATTTCCCATTTCATATATTTTGGTGAATACAACATGAATATAACCCTCATAAGTTTTTTTCATGATTTTAATTTCTATCATTTTATTATTTTTCTATATATGCGATACTAGGTCAACTAGGCTTATATAGTTCTAACTTATGTGCATAGGTTTAATAAATAGTCACATCAAAATGATTCTTCTCTTTTTGTGTAGGTATTCATCAGATACATGTTATTATATTTATTAGGTTGACACAATACTCTTATTTAATTTCAAATAGAAAATGATGTTGAAAAATTCAACTCAATAACCTAGTGAGCATCCAAAACAACGAACTATATTGAACACATTAACTTAGTATTACAATCAACATCTAGATAATATACTGATTCAACTAGGTTGAGTTATTCATATTATTAGGATTCAACAAATAGGATTTCACATAACTAGGTCAACCTAGTCAACTTAGTTGGTAAAACTTGTAATAAGAATTCAAGGCACTTTAACAAAAAAAATTACAATCTTGAGCATCTTCCAGCCCACCAAAGTTCCTTTCTCTCTCTCTCTCTCTTTCAATTTAGTACTTCATTATATTTCTATTTCATGAAAGTTTGTAGTCTTTAAAATTGTAACCCTAAAACAATCTAAGTTGACCTAGTCGACTTAGTTTTGTAGCCTATCTTATATCTAAAAAATAAGTTGACTTGGTCAACTTAGTTCTTGAAGACTCTTACTTCTACATAATAGTAATGACCCATTCAATTCTATTCTTTAATTTTTGCTTATAGTATCATCTGAACTGACTCTGTACCATTCTTATATTGGGAATTAATAAATATATGCTACTAATTAATTCACACTTTCATTTTTAGCTATTTGCATGCATAGAGTAGCTCACATAGTCTAATTAGGTGTTTTTTCAAAATACAATTTAGTTTTCACTATTTTTCTCTTTTTCACACTCTACCATATCACACAATACTCAAAATGCATTTATCATTTGTCTTCCTAAGGCCTACCTACTTGGATTTCTTTACCAAGGGGGAAGCTAACTTGGTTTTCTAGCCAAGTATAAACATGTGGTTAATGGTATATATTATAAAATCACTTGATACCCTTATCGCTACAAGATTTTGAAGTGAGGGGGTAGGCCCCAATACTAAGCCAATACTATTACCAACACAAACACCTTTTAGCCTATAGATCATGAAACCATCCATAGATTGATTTCTAGTTCCCTATTTTTAGTCAACTTCCCTATCACACTTAAAATAAAACTTTATAATAATCTAACAACACTTAGGATGACCATTTAATTAGAATTTTATTTTTAGTTTACTACTTTCTCTTTTATCATTGTATGTTGTATTTTAAAAACTTGCATTGGCTAGTGTTGGTGAAAGGTTTTGTGTTGTGTGCCAATTATTTCACTCTCACTAATCTGATTGTTTATGTGTTTGCTTCTATTTCTTGCTTCAATTACATTATAAAATATTTCCTTATTTATAGCACACTAGCATTATATTCAACACAATCTTGTACAAATTATCCTTCCCCTATTTAAGTACTATGTCAACTTAGATAACCTAGTACTCCCTTCTGCCAATTAGGTTATAATACTAAGTTGACTTAGTCAAATCTATATCCTTATCAGACTATATTTTTCCCTATTCAGTAGTACTCAATCGACATGGTTGAATTTATATTCTTCTACCTTTTATTCAATAGTACTAATTCAACCTAGTCAACTCTATAATCTTATTACTACCTTTGCCTTACTATCTAGCTAACTCTATACTCTTAATTCTTTATCTATCTAGCTTAGTTATTTATCTCTTTTTCTCATTCCTTAGCATTCTATTCATTTGATTAAAACATCATGAAGTCCCCTATTATAATCTTATTGGATAATTAAAATCCATTTAGACATTATATGGGGTATTCATTTCTCCCTTTCTTTACCTCCCAAGATTACCCTAACTCTTAGATTGTCTCTTCCCCTCCTTTGTCTATTGAATGTAACATTGTTCAAATCACACCTCAAGATGAAGTAGGTGGATTTGATCCTTTCTATACATATCAAGACAATTATCATCTTTAATCTTTCAACATAATTTGGGAGAAATTGACACAATTTTATCTAACAATCCCACTAGTAATCCACCTTCCAACAACCCTCCCCTAATACCAATTTACGGAGTTATCCTATAAAAAGAAACCTAACAATTGATATGACTAAAATAATTACACAATTCATATAATAAATGAACATAATGCAAACTTATATCACCTCTAAAATGATACAATTATAATTCCATTTGATTAATATGGATAATCAACCTTTGGTTCTCAATCCTTAATGTAATAGCAATTTTATTCCTTCACCTCTTATATATGCCTCAAAAATGTTATTCCTCAACCTAACATGAATAATAAAATGTTTCAAAATATCCAAAATTATCCTTTATCTCCTTCATTGTGCCTATTGATATTGGTAATATATCTCCATCTATCAAGTATGATATAACTAAAGACCATGTATCTTTTCTTAAAGCATTTAATAATATTTATAATGAGTGGATCTAAAATAATAATTTGGCCACATAAATTTATAGATAAAACTTTCACTCATAATGTATTATAATAGTACAACCAACTTCCCCAACATTCCATCTGGCAACTTGAGGATTTTTCAATCCTCTAGTTAAAGAGTTTCAATAGAATGACCTTCCCAAAAATTTCCTTAGCCATTTCATCAATGAAAAGTAATATCCCATTGAATAAGCTCATGATTTTATCAAATGTTGGAAATATTTGGCCCATAAGTCCAACCATAACATGATTGATGATATTTTATTCAAACTCTTTATAAATACTTTAACTCCTTCATTTCAATATAAGGTTCAAACTTTTGTTCCTCAAATGCTTAAAAAATTTCTTGACCATGACAAATGTCAAGAATTCCTCATGAATAAATTCAAACCTATTTCCAAATTCATTAAAGTATATTTTCAAACTTATACCAATGCCATCATCTAAAATACTCCTCCAACTAAATCAAGAGTTGTCAAAGCTGAAAATCCCCCATCTTCTCATATACCACTACCTGTGTAACAAATGAAATAATTTTTACCACCATCTAAACTCTTTACCTATCTTATTAATCCTCATAATTGGTATGATCCTAATCAATTTTATTGGTTCCATGCCAACATTGGTCACTCCCATGAAAATTTTCATTGTCTTACTAAATTGTATGTCTCTTACATGCTTGGTGATTCCTTGAATCACAAAGCCATGATCTAACTCTATTTTCAAGAGTACAACATCACTTCTAAAAAATAATAATATTCCAAAGCTTCTTATTTTAATAACCAAAAATATTTTTCCACATCTAATCCTTAACAAAATACCAAGGATGTTTATTCTATTGATGATGAGTATGACCAATATTATAAAAAAAAAATCAATATATTAACATAGCTAAGGCTAATTATCATCACAAACCAGCTCACAAATATCCTATCATAAAACATAAAAAAACCAACTTTGGAGGAACAACTTCTCAAAGATACTATAATAACTAATTTATAATTGAAATCCCTTGAGGAACCACCTCCTTCTAAACCCTAAATAACTTTCATTCCTTCAAAATCTACCTAACCTTCTAAACCTTGCCTTGGTTCTTCTTCTAAATCCCATTGGAAATTTATTGAAGAAGTTAACTCCATGCCTTGAAATATTAAACTTATGGAGTTATTTCATATTTCCCCTTATCATCACAAGCTCCTCATGCAAAAATTACAAGAAATTGAAGAACCATCTTTTATAGATGAAGCACTACCCTCTATTGAGCCTCAACCTACCAACATGTATACCATTTGAATCCATGTGTATTTTTTCAAACCATCTATTAAATTTATTAAAGAAGACATGATTAATTATGAAATATTTTTTCATGCTAATGATCTAAAACTATTCATTAAAATAACCATTAATACTACCCTTATTCGTAAAGTTTTAGTTAATAAAGGGTCTAGTATTAATGTGACATATTTGTGGCTTATCCAAAAACTTGTCTATAATAAGGATCATCTCAAGAAAACCCACCTCAATTATTTCAGATTTGATGAAACTAATCAAAATCCACTTCGTTATATTTGGCTTCCCCTAATAATCAGATTCAAGACCATTCATACTAAATGTATGGTCTTTAATTTACCTCTATCTTATAACATACTTATCGATCACCATTAGAGTCATACAGTGAGGTCTATCACCTCCTTCGGTAGCAAATGCATTAATTTATTGCATAATGATAAATGGTATAATAATGAGGCATTTAACTTTGTAATCCAAAATCTTAATATCGCATCCCTACCATCCCTACCATCAAAAGGGTTCCCTTACCTAAATTCATCAACATCAATCTAGACTTATAGGTCATTCTTTTTTATTCAGAGGATGATAAACCCAATGACTTGAAACATACCTAAAACACTACCAAGATACCTCCTTAAATATCTAAGTCACTTCCTCCCTCCTTATTACCTCATGATCACATTATTCCTCTCATTAATTAGGTCACTGATTCTCCCCTACATGTAATGATCATGAACCTTCCTATTGAGAAGATGCCTTCACATACAATGATTATAGAGTGGCCAAATTATTCCAAGATCCTCTAATCATGTCTTCACATAAGTTTAGTGACCTTGAAATTTCACCTTCTAAAACTCCCATTGAATTTCAAGCATGTACCATTTCTCCAACCTATGATGATAACTACATCATGGCCCAAGCTCAATCTCGAGACTTGCATGTTCAACATTATCAAAAAACCTTAGCTAAAATACATGATTTCAACTAGGATGTTAACACCATTTCCATAGATATTGAATTAATGATTTAAGGTAATGTACCTCCTATTTATTATCCACTTCTTAATACTCCTTAGGTGGTATAACAAATCCTAATTTTTTAACCTTAGTAAATTATTGCATCTTCTTTACCACCTATAGATCTTGTATACACATAATATTTTCAAAATTTTATCAATTATTGGTGTTATTTATCTTGAAAGAAACCATCGAGTCTCAATCTCTTTGAGTGACACCTTAAAGGGTGCACCTAGAAAGGGATGGGTGAACCATTGGTGATTTTCAAGATTATTGTCCCTTTTTCCACTTGTTATCTACACACTGGTTTCTTAAAAACCATTCCCCTAAGCTTTACCTACTATTTTTCACTCTTATAATATTCTACCACCTTTATTATCCCTTTACCTAATATAAACCCCCTTTTGAAATTTTACATGATTATGTTTGTTGCATTCACCTTGTATTATCATTAACAAAATTTATTAACAGTCTAGGTTGGCCTATAGCCAACCTAGTCCATGACATAGCAAGTTTTGTCAATTATGATACTAAGTCAACTGGGTTGACCTTATTGGCCAAAACTTTTGGAAGGGTTTAGGGTTAGACCTACCTATATAAACACAATCATTTCACCATTTCTAAGAGAAGAGAAGAAGTAAGATATATATCACATTTGCTTAACCACCATTCTAATTGAGGAGCAAGTTTAAGGTTTCATACTTTATTTGGAGATATAGATCTTATCTTATGGATAATTCTTTTGGATGCATTGATAGCTTGTGTATTTGAAATCTAATTTATCCTTTTCATCCTTACATAGCACAAAAAACTATTGTAAAGCACCTTAGCCAAGGGAGAGATTTAGGCTCAATGGGTTCATCTTCAAAGGTAAGTATTCATAACTTTGTTCTTCCTTCTTAAGAATATATAGATATGAATTTCTACTTATCTTCCATGCATTAGGATTATATATACATTGAAATGAGTATATGTATTTTATTCATGTTTAATTTTAGTGTTTATTAGCTTGACTTTGTGTCACAAACTTTGGTGAGCACTAGATTAAATTTTTAATTTACTTGTTATTAGTATAGTGAACATGAAAACATAGGACCTAGTTATGGTTATTGCATAGTTTTTCTTGACTAGAGGCTTTGGAACCCTCCTTAGCAATATTATTGTGTAATGAGATCCCTTGATGAGGTCTAGAAGATACATATTGGTAATGACCTAGATTATCTAATGTATCCCCAATTATAAGTGCGAGTAGGATCTATCTTCTCCTTGTTAGGATTGATTTGTAGATATTATGCATTTCCCATTGAATAAATTTTAGTGAACCCAACATGAATATAACCCTTTCATATTTTCTTTCACTCTTTTCATTTATATCATTTTATTATTTTTATATATGTGTGATACTAAGTCAAACAGACTAGTATATTTATATCTTGTGTGTATAGGTTTAACACATAATCACATCAAATGAATATGTTATTTTTATGTCAGTCTTCATAACATATAGGTTGATGCAATACTCTTCTTCAATTTAAGATAATAGACTATGTCAAATAGGTCAACATAGTCTCCCATTCAGCATTGAGAATAATAAACTATGTCATGCAGGTCAACTTAGTCTTACAGTTAACATCCAAATAATAAACTAAGTCAACCAGGTTGACTTAATCATCTTAAAATGATTCAAAAATAGGGTTTCATAGAATTAGGTCTACCTCGACATAGTTGGTATAACTTACAAGCAACATTCAAAACACTTTAACAAAAATTTACAATCTTCAACATCTTCTAACCAACCAAAGTTCCTTTCTTTCTCTTTCTTTTAATTTAATACTTTATTATAGTTCTATTTTATGCAAGTTTGTAGTCTTCAAAATTGTAATCCTATATAAAATAAGTCAACTTAGTTGACTTAGTTTTATAGCATGTCTTCTATCTGAAATACAAAGTCAACCTAGTCAATTAGTTCTTAGGGACTCTTGCTTCTAAAAAATAGTAGTGACCCTATCTAATATATTTTATAATGTTTGAATATAGTGTCATCTAAACTGACTCTACACCATTCTTAATTTTGGAATTAATAACTATATGATAGTAATTAATTCACACATTCATTTTTAGATATTTGCATGCTTAGAGTATCTCACATAGTCTAATTAGGTGGTTTTTAAAAATACCATTTAGTTGTACTATTTTTCTCTTTTTTCACACACCATAAAATCACACAAATTTCAAAAAGCATTTGAAATTTGTCTTCTCAAGGCCTACCTACTTGGATTTCATCACCAAGGTGGAAGCTGACTTGGTTTTTTGGTGAAGTATAAACATGTGGCTAATGGTATATATAAGAAATCACCTAACACACTTATCATTTTGGGATTGTGAAGTGAGGGGGTAGGCCCCAATATCAAGCTAGTACCATTGACAACATAGATCCCTTTCAACTTGAACATCTTTAAATCATCCATAGATTGCTTTCTAGTTCCCTATTTTCAACCAACTTCCCTATCACACTTAAAATAATATTTTATAATAATATAAAAATACTAAGGATGAACATTTAGTTAGCATTTAATTTATAGTTGATTACTTGTTATCTGTTGATTGTATGTTGTATTGAGAAAACTTGCATTTGATAGTGTTGGTGTAAGGTTTTGTGTTGTTTGTTAATTGGATCAAACTCATTGATCCAATTATTTGTGTTTGATTCCATTTCTTGATTTAAATTAAATTTGAAAAAAAATTACCTATTTTTAGCACACTATCACTCTAATCGACATACTCTCTTACAAACTATCTTTTTTCTTGAAAGAATTATTGAGTCAACCTAGTTGACCTAGTATTCCTTTCTACCAATCAAGATGCAATACAAAGTCAACCTAGTTGACTCTATACCCTTATCAAACTATCTATTTCCTTATCTATAATACCAAGTTGACTTGGTCAACCCATTACTCCTTTCTACCAATTAGGTTATAATACTAAGCTAACATGATCAAATCGACATCATTTTTGGCTCAATTTCATACCCTATTTTTAGTACTTAGTCGAACCAATCAAATATGTAGTCTTATCTATATTTTTCATTTCTTTGCTTTTGCATCAACTTTGCCTTCCTTAATTTATCTCCTTCATCATGAACTTCCTATTTAAAGGCAACACTGAATTGAATTAAACATATATGATGAGTCTCACCAAACTTTATAGCTTCTCCCATAAGTAGTTAGTGACTCCTACCCTAGATTCAAGTAATGTGCATGTAGCCACTCAAACTAAAAACTATGGGACCCTTCCCATTCCTATTGACTTCACAATCCTCTTTTCTCATTTGAATATCAACTTGAATTAGAGTATACACAATAAATTCTCTTCTTCATCAATGACTTTCCTCAACATCTAAGAAAATATCCTTATATTATGTACCATCTCATGATAAGTGGTCAAGTCAAGAAATCCCATTCACCTTCTCCCACATTCCTACATGGATTTAGAGATACTATCTTATTTTCTTCTCAACCTCTTCCATCTATGTTGAACCCTTTTCATACTATGATATCTTCCTTTTTGATTTCTTTTACCTCAATGCCTAGTATCTCTACTAACATGGTAGGTTATACATCTAGTGGACCTCTTCCAAGTCCCACTCTTCTCAATTCTTCCATTAGTGCATAATTTTATAATCATGGTAATCATGCCTCTAGTATCACTTTATCTCATCCCTATAATAGTGCATTTTTTTTACACACAATAAAATCATGTTACTAGTGGCTCACTTACCAACAATTCTTCTCAAGCTACTACTAACACCCATAGTGGTACCAAGCCACTACTACCAATTATAATGATTCACAAAATTCCAATGATACCACTCAAACCCTTCAACTTATATTATAAACTCTTAATAAAATTAATTCTTTCCAAGATAACAATGAAAATCAAATAATATAATTACAAATCACCTTATCCATCTTCAAACCCACACTGAATAGGTTCCATGGGGCATGCATAACCGAAATTCTCCCCCACCTCCCCTTCAAGATTCCCATGGTAATCTTATCCCTCAACCTCATCTTATTAAAAAATATAATCAAGCATCTTCAAAATGAGCCTCTTACATCTCAAATTTCTAATATTGATATAAGAGGTATCACCCCTACCATTACTTACAATGGGTCAATTAATCCTACTCTCCACTTTAAAAAAAATTGAAATCTATATAAAGACTGGGTCAAGTTAAATAATTTTACAAAGTCTAATCTATTAAAAAATACTCTCATGGGTGATGCTTTATATTGGTATAACCAACTCAAATATCATTCCATTACTAGTTTAGAAGATTTAATCAATGCTCTTATTCAAGAGTTCCAAACTAGTGATCTCCTTAAAAATACATTAGCCCATTTTATCAATTATAAGTAAATTAAAACTAAAACCACATGATATTTCATTAAATGATGGAAAAGTTATCTAACAAATGTGAACATAATATGGTAGATGACAACCTCTTTCATCTATTTACCTTTTGATATTGGGTCTAGACCCTCTCTCCAAATAATTTGTAAGAGGCCATTGACCCAGACAAGAATCAATGTTTCCTTATGCATCAATTCTATCCATCCCAAAATTCTATGGGTAATTGTATGCTAATCATGAATAATAATAATCATTCTACAAATGATGGTGTCACTGACTCTTATGATACCATTCATTTTATTCAAGCTATTGTTTCCAACTAGACTCTAGAACAAGCTTCCCCTTACAACAACATCACCAACCCTCATTTATTTAAAACTAATAACATCAATTTTCATAAACCTTTATCCTTATAATAATTATAAAAAATATCTACCAAATCCTCTCCCACTAAAAATTGATCCCACTTATCCCATGAAATCTTGGTACGATTACAATAAATTTTCTTGGTTTCATGCTAGTTGGGGTAATTCTCATGAGAGTTTTAGGCAACTTCATATTTAGGATATGGATTTCCTTCTCAATACCAAGTTTTACAATGATTCTGTCATTAGTAAACATCAAAAATCTTATAACATTGCCTATAAATCCCATGAAACATAAAATAAATCTCAAGATTTGAACTAAGATAATGCTCATTTGGCCATCTATAAAGATCCTGTTCTAAATCACCAAGATAACAAAAACAATCCTTCCCCTTATACTAATAATATTTATAGTCTTTCTAACCCAAATCATGAAGATAATGTCGTATATATGACTAATATGTGAAGTGTGGTTACTTTCATTGATTCTCATCTGATCCACACACCTCAATTAGCTTTCACATTTCATGTTATCCAAGAATTTTACCAATTCATTTAATATATTTGGGGAAATAAGACCTTATATCCTTTAATGAACCAATTCCAACACCTCCCTTGAATAACACATCTCATACCATTTCTACCATTCCTCAAACCTCTTTACCTATCACTAATGATACTTAAATTTATATCAGCACTTTTTCTAATCTATCTCAAAGTAAACCTCCATTAACTAACCCATCTTATCAAAACAATAAAAAAACTTATCATTTAATTAATCCTTCCACCTCTTATCAACATAAATTCACATTAACTTTGTCTTCTCCTTCTAAGGACCTCATTAAACACTATGAACCTATTTCCAACAATCCCCTTATGGGTTATGATGAATAGGATCCTATCATAGAACTCATTAATCTCCCATCTCATATTCCTATTTATCTAACTTATGTAGACCTCTTTGCATTATCATAATCATCTTATGTATCTTTTATTCAAAATGAAAATCCCTTATCCTCCCCTAGTAGGATGTGAAGCCACTTATCTAAATCAAAAGATAACATTTTACAATAATGTGAAGAGATGTCCATACATGTTGATGAAAAATGGACACTTCTCTTTCCCTCAAATTCCCCATCACTTATATGATCCTTGATGAGATTTTACTTTATGTATATGATCCTCCTCAATTTATCAGTATCCAGATTGGTGATGTCCAAATCAAGATTTCCTTGATTGATGAGGGTTATGACACTTGTGTTACCTCTCTTGATTTTATCAAAACCCTTGGATATTCTAAATGTAATCTTAAATCCACATGCATCACATGTCAAGGTTATGATCAAAGTAAAATGACTCCTTTAGGTTGTGTGTGGCTCCCCATTACCATTCCACCTATCACCATTCATGTGAAGGTGATGATATTCAACTTTCCTCTATCCTATAACATTTTACTTGGTAGGCCATAGACCCATTGCATGAGAGTAGTTATCTCTTCTGCTTGCAAATGTGTCAAATTTCCTCACAATATATCCATTTATAGGATTTAAGGTGACTATAAACCTTTTAATTACAAACAATTCCAAGACCATGGTGTATTCAAGATTCCCACTCTTGAACCCTTTCCAAGCATTTCCATTTCATGAATCTCTATGATGTAACTTTCCTATCAATTCTACCAAATGTTATAATAGTCACCCTAAACACATCAGGAACATACCCCCTAACATCCAAGATTTTGATGATGATGATCATGATAAGATCAATGTCAAGATTAAAATATCAAATCTCTCACCTCATCTCATTTCTCAACTTCCCCCTTCTTTACAAATTTATTCTCATCAACCACTTAGTGATGATATACCCATTGTCTTAAATAAGACTTGGCATTCCATTCATCACACCACATCAGATGACTAGGTCATCCCTACCTATGCCATTTATCATCATACACCTTATTATGATTATGTATATAACTTAGATGATCCATTCTTAGGAGGTATTGTTTAAGCCTGAGATGCTAAAATTATTCATTATCGTTCCTCTTTACTTTAGTCTTTCAATATATCTTCTAGTATTTCATTCTATGTCATTCCTAATTTTAGCATTTTCCTCTTGATCATATGGTAAATATGGTATAAAATCTTCTAATATATGAACAACATCATATGAGTATGCTTATGGATCATGATATGATTAGTAACTATCACTTTAATATATACCAAGACCCCTCTAGCTGAATAATCCATGATATGCTTGCAACTATCCTTCAACCTTATATACATCCCACCCCTCCCTCAGTAGAGCCCAATTTAGATCCTATTACCACTCCATCTATATCTAAGTCTCTTCATGTATCCTATTTCTCCTTCAGTCAATCCTTACCTAGTCTTTCCACCAACCCCACCTTATTTTGGTGATGATTTTCACTCTTTATTATAAATTGATCCTTTTCCCACCAAATGGGCTAATGATCCATATTTTGAATTTCATAAATTTAATAATCATTGGACTAGAGATTATTCATTATACCAATCTTTATTAGCTTCCATTTCCACTCCTCCTATGACTACACCTACCAAGTTTACTCACAAGCATATTTATTGCTTCCATGGCATATATAATCATTCATCCACACATTGTTCATAAGTTATGGAAATATATCAACAACTTGCATCCCACCACTCCTTAACCCATAGACAAGGCTTTACCTCCCTAGAAAATTTTACCTAAATATCTTCCCAAATATGGAGAGATATATTATCATTGGCACCAATGTGGTACGCATCATACTAATCATTGCCACATCATTTATAATCATATTAAGGATCACGTTATAACAATTCATGTACCTATTACCCTTCCTCTCATAGGTCATCCTAGAAAGAAGTCTCCCCCTTATTCCACCATGGCTAGACTACCTATGGTCCCTTCTCCAACTAATGCTTCTCCATATATGATTCCCTTACTCATGGACCTTCCCTCACTCATGGACCCCTCTCCATCGATGACTCCTTCATCGATGGCACATTCCCCACCGATGACCCCTTCATCTCCCATAGAATCCATTCCCATGAATTCTCCTTAACATCCCATACATGATAGCCCTAATCAACATTATCCTTCAAGAATTTGCATATTTTTTGTTGAGGAGATTTGATGCAAAATATTTTCTCAACTTTCCTTGAATATCGATTAGACTTTGGTTATAGTCCAAGTTAAACCTCATAAAGATTTATCATAAGTTTTAGATTAAGGTAAAATCAGGTTTTGAAGGGACCCTAAAACCCAAGTACAAAGAAAGAAAGATAAAGCCTCAACGACCACAGGCAGAACCTAAAAACTACTACAGAGACGTAGCAAAAATAGGTTTTATATGGACCTAAAACCACCAGAAAGACCACCGGTCAAAACCCAAATTTAACAAAGATCTGGCTGCACCATAAACAAAAGATTACAAAAAGAAACTAGAGAACAGGACCAGTAAACATAACCAACAAGAAGAACCAAACTAGTCTTCCAGTTCCAAAATCATTTTCACAGTTTCTTTACCTTTCACAACAGTAGTATCCTGAGTAGTAGTTGCCACCAACTTGGCTCCCTCTTGTGTAGCCTTATTTCTAGAGATTTGTCTCATCCTTTTGATAGGCCCCTCCAAGGATTTGGTCTCCTCATTTACTCTTTTTTCAATATTGACAGCTGCAGCATAAATATTGGACGTTACTTCCTCCATTTTTGTTATGTTCTCCTTAATGAGTTCCTGAAGGTTATTCTCGTAATCTTTGAGCTTGACGGGGATATCTCTTATCTATTTTTCCATGATGTTAATTTTATTCCATGTAGCTTTCTAGTTATCTTCCATAATTTCCACTTTCCTTTTGAGATCCTTAATCTCCTTACACATCCAAGAATCAAATTGGAGAGAAGCCTCTGCTTTGTAATTAACCCAACTCATAGGTGTGTGCATACCATCGTTCTACCCCTTCTCTCTCCATTCCTTAGTATTCTTATTGGGACTATTCCCACCTTCTTCAAAGTGATCCTCTTGGCCCCTTTTATACTGTTCTTTGGTTCCAGTTTGAATTTCCATGTCCATTTCTTGATTGTCATCCTGAACTGTATTTTCCTTTTCATTTTTTGAAACAGGGTCCTCAACCGGGCCATCCTGGACAATATCTTCCTCTGACATATTCTAATTTTCCTCAGTTTCTTATTTACTATTTTCAAATTCCTCCTCTTTGTTGACTCCTTCTTTCTCATTCTTCTCTTGACATTCTTCGTCCTCATTTAAATTTGTATTCCAGCTTTCAGTTCCTTCTTCTTCCACCAAATTTTCCTCCCTGGGTTTATCAGTTCTCTCCCGCTCTATATCTTCTTCTACATTCTGATTATTGGTGCTAGGGAACTTGATTTTGTCTTTCCCTTTTATGATTTCACTCTTTCTACTCCCAGACTCCTAATTTTTCCCCTGGTTAGGGTTCTTAACCATAGCTTTATTCTTGCAGTAGCCTTCAATTAATAGAATTAGGCCTTCATGCAGGATAGGATGCATTTCCTTCTTCTTGTGAGAAAATAAACTTTGGACCAAAGAATGGTGTAAGTAAAAGGGAAAAGACAGTCTTACCTTGTGCCTGAAATGATTAAGGAAGACAAAGTGGAATTTATGCACTCTTTTGATCCTTTCGTCCAGGATGAAATACTCCCTTATACAACATAAGACATCCCTCCATATCCCCTTAATCTATTCCAATTCATAGAAATCTCCATTCTTGACCAGCTTCTACTTTTCCACATCCATTTTGGGGAACTTACAAAAGGCCTCATTCGAGATGCTTATTTGTTTGGAGAATTTATGTCCATCCGTAGGCAACCCTATAACCTCTGCTATAAAATCCTATGTAAGGTTCACAGTGATACCATGCAATGTGACCCTTTCATCAATCCAATTTTTGAAGAAGGCTGTAGTGATATGCAGTTTTGACCCATGGAGCTTTTCCATATAATTCACGACTTTTCCTTTCTGCAGGATTCTCCAAACATCTTGTTTCTCTCTCCATTCATCACAATTTTTGGGCTCCTTCTTCTTTGGTTCTCCCTTCCTTTCACGATCCATACTCATTTCCTTGGAAGCCCAGTCACTATCAACTTTACAATGATCCCACCTGCTACCAGTTTGATTTGAGGGTCGACTATGTTTGGGCACATTCAGGATCCTCGAGAGCCTTCCACTTTCAAGAGCCTTCCTCTTTAATGATTGAAGACCTTTCCCCGCAAAACCACTTCTCCAACTCATTATGTTACTATAACAATCTAATCATTCCCTCCTTTGATTGAGTTATATCATGAAGAATGAGTGCCCTCAGTTCCACCTTCTTTTCTAATGTTTCCTACCACCTCATTTTTTGACATGTTCGGACTGCGCAGTTTGCTAACCAATCTGTAACTCCATTGGCTTCACGATAGGTGTGGATTATAGTCAATTTATCAAAAAAATTTATTAAGGTTTTCATATCCATTATCATAGCCTCTATAGTCCAAGACATAGTATTTTTATTGTTAAGAATATTTATGATGTTCATTGAGTCCCCTTCTAGCCACAATTTGGGATATCCCGAATCCACAGCTATTTTGATGGTCTGAAGGGCGGCAGTAGCTTCGGCAATATGACAACTTGATTTACCAATCATAAGTTATGGATAATGTGTGTGGACAAATATATTATTAATTATTAACATAATAATGGTGTTATTACATTTATTTCCTCTTTTTGATTAGACATGTGTTCAAACTTTACATTTATCTATTTTTATCATTTGACATTATGCCAAATTCTTATTTATTTTATATGGTAAATTTTTATTTGTACCATATGTTTCTTATGCTATCATTATTCTTGTTATGTTCTCTTATGAATTATTTTTCATAATTACATAATTTTTATTCTTGATTTCACTTATTATGGTTATCTTGTTCTTTTTTATGATTGTTTTCTCTCTTATCTCTACAAACATGGATAATTATTATTGTGACTTGGATATACAAACCTTACTTTATTTAGTCATTCCTCATTTACCATGGGATTAGTTAGATAAAAATGCATCTCATTACAATCTCATTTTATTGATACACTTTGGATCTCCCTTTCTTTCCCTTTATTCCCTTTTGCAAACTAAACATACACATACTTGAGACTTGAGATAACATTTTGGTTCATCTTTAAGCCTAAGTGTTCTAGTTAGTCATATATTTGGATACTTAACTTCCTTTAGCCAAATCCTAAAGCTTATTTGTGTGTATCACTATATTTCTCATGATTGGCCATTCTAAGTCTGTATGGAGGAAGAATCTTAAAATCCATAAAATATTAAAAAGGCAAATCATGAAACAAAAGGCAATGATGTAAAAGGCAACATTTAATAAAAATTTAAAATTCAAATCACACTACAAGAAATTATTCTAAGCACATATCATTTCTCTAATAAAATATCAAAACCCATAGTTGGCCTCATGATAGAGGTGAGGTTCATGGGGTGTGGTGGGCCAGTATATTAAAAAAAGAAAATAAAAACATAATCTCTTAGTGATACCTACTTTCTCACATAGGTACCCAATCTTTATAGTAGACTGATGGCTTTGTAAGGGGTCCTAAGGAATGAGGAATATGTTGTGGGAAGGTAGGTCCATTTTAATTTTCTTTTTAAAAACCTCCAACATGAGTTGATCTTGGTACCACACTTATTTACCTACACAAATTTGTGGCTATAGCAAAGAAGTGTCCTCTATATATTAATGGTCACTAGTCACTTAGTGTCTTCTCATATCCTTAGTGTGCCTCATGTCTCCTAATTTATTCTCATAATATTCATATTTTATGCTTAGTACATTCCATTTTACTCCCTACAATCCTTATATTTCCCCTTTAGAAATATTGTTTTGTTCACTGATCACTCCCTTAGGGATTCCATTTGTGAGTTATATTATAAGACCATGGATAGGACCTAGCCTTCCTCACAAATTACAAAATTTTCATATTACCAATCCAAACATCCCATTTTAACTTATTTTCACATTATTTACACCTATTGGTATTCCATTTATGAGTTACAGTGCTAGACCATGGATAAGACCTAGCCTTCCTCACAAAATTTTCCAATATCCAAGTCACAATAAAATTACATGTGTCATATATGAGATAATATGTGATTGATTATGAGTTACATGTCACTAACATGATTCCAATATTGATTTAGTATGTTTTATGCTTAATTAATCTTTCACTTTTATCTTCCTATTTTATGATCCCCATCTAACCTCCTCAACTATAAGATAAGTAAAATTCAATCCAAATAGATATCATATCACCTATAAATCTAAATATATATATATATATATATATATTAATTGAGAACATTTATTACCTATCTCAGTGTCACCAATCATCATCTCCCCATCTACTTGTTAGTTGATGACGATCTCTCCATTAGCTTATCCCCCAACCAAATCATCTGTGAGATGCCTCCAAATAAAATAATACCTTATAGTCACCATCTATGCACATCTAGGGCCTTTCTTCAATGGTGCTTCTATAGACCAGCTATACCTTGGGTTAACTAATGGGTCATCTTATATGACCACCCTCTGTACCTGATCTTAATATTGGCATCTCTATTGGTAGTGTGATCAAGGTGGTTGATACTCCCACTATGGTGCTAGATATGGTACTTGATACACCCCTACATCCACATCCATGCCCTCTCTAGCTACTATTTACCATGCTCAACTAATTCATGGTATCACATATCATGGTTTGATCTCCAATCTCTCAAATGACATTCCTCCTCTTCCTCACCCCCTCATCTCTCTCACATGTCATGCCCAAAATGTGGGAACCACTATAAGAAATATTAGGTGTGTAAGTCCAAACTATTCTAGTAAGTGTGTTATTGGTTATGGCTTAACCCACCGGGTATAATGGCCCATGATCCACTATCATACCAAACTGGGTACCATAGTAACCTAATTTAGCCAAATAATCACAATATATGTAATATGACTACCACACAATCTATCATCATGTGAGCATATATAATACTGACATGTGCAACATAGCTCATGCTACATGATCTTATCTAAATATTTTTAGTTAAGGTAATTAATCATCAACCACATAGGGAAACCTAGTTGGATGATACATTAAGAACCTATCATATATTGAGGCACTCAGTAGTAATACTAGTCCCATAGTCTTTTACCCTCTAGATGACATCTCATACATATCATGCATGAGCTAAACCCATATGATAGAACCCAAGTCATAGATTATCCCCTAATCTAATGTGGATAGACATAAGGATATTTCATATAATTGTACCTTATCATCTAAGTTGTCACATAAGACTCATGCGATCACAACTCCTATAATAACCTTCTATATATCCATAATTTTTGAAAAATAAACATTGAAAAAGCTTACCCTTAATCCCAAGTAGATCTTATCTAAGTACATCACCCATCGAGCTAGTTATCTTTTCTTTCTGATCATCTAGTGTCCCTATGATCACTAGTGTCCCCTTATCGGTAGTCCAAGTAACACATGGATATCCTCCAATGTTCTACTAACCTCTATGGTATCCTTATCCACCATCCATCTAAATGTGTTGGTCAAACACTCCCAAGATCCTAGGAACATGACCACAAGATCAACACTCAATGGGATCTACCTCATCTCCATGATGTCTCCCAAGCCTAATACTACCAATATAGCTCTTTCTACATCCTTCAAGCACTCTAATAGATTAGCTATCCATGAAGCATCAACTAATCACCAAAATCTTTGGTGTCTTTACAAAATATCATATAAAAAATAATCTATTAGACCTCTATGTCACTCATAAGCAAAATACTTTCTCTCAAATTTCACAAAAATAATCTAATTTACTTTAATTTATTCATTTTTTTACTAAATTGACCTATTTTTCAACTACATCAGCCATTTTAGTACTAAGTCAACCACCCTATTGTTTAACAATACTAGATTAGCCTCTTATTTCATAGTAGTACTATATCAGCCACTTAACAAACAACTAAGTCAGCCATATAATACTAAGTCAGCCATCCATTAACTTAAAAAACTAAGTTAGCTTTATTTCCACTTAGTAGTACTATGTCAGCCACTTAAGAAACAACTAAGTTAGCCATATAGTACTGAGTCATCCCATTTATTCTACCAACTAAGTTGGTTATGTACTACTAAGTCACCCTCAAATTTTTGTCTTATGCAAACTACATCAACCAAGTTTACCTTGTTCATTCATTACAATGAATTTTTGACCAATTATCATAAATGTCTTAGACATCTATTTCCTTGACTCTTTCTTATCAAATACCCCTTTTAACCCCTAGTGTCCTTAAAATTTTCCTAAGGTTCATTATGGTATCTAGATTTTGCCTAAGTTTCAAAATTCTATAAAATAATCAATTTAGAAAAAAAAATGCTTTAAATTTTCTAGTTTCTTACATATGTTGCACTCATTATGGTTTTTATGCATCATCCCCATCTTAGCTGTCATCTCCTCACCATCCTATCTCTCTAGGCTTTCATTAGTTCTCTTAGAGTTCTATTTTTTTTAGAATATAAAATAATAACAAATTAATTCTTTTTTAGCCTATTTATATTTACTATTCAAAATTATTTACTCTTCAAACATTTACCATCAGATTTCGTATTTTTATCATATCTTTGTTTTTAGTTAATATTCTTTCAAACTATAAGAAGTTCTAAAATCCTAATGTTCTAAAGAATATTTCTAAATATTATATGCATATGTTGCAAAAATTTCAAATTTTCACTCTTTTTTATTAATCTCTATAGGTTCACCTAATGTTCTTCACATTGGACACCTTCACATTTCCCACATCTCCTTGTTTATCTACAACACAAAATTAATTAGATGTATGTGTTTTTCAATTCTATCCTTTCATTTATCATATTTTCTCCTTATTTCACTTTACTTAGCATCAACATTATGTGTCACCATGTTCTTTTCTTGAAGCACCATCCCCTATTGCACCTACATGACATGTGATGAGGTTTGAGTGGGGCATATGTATACACAATATTTTCAAACTTTTATCAATTATTGATGTTATTTATTTTGTAGAAACTCATCAAGTCTCAATATATCTAAGTGCATGCCCTATGGGGTGCACTAGAAAAGGGATGGGTATACCATTAGTGCTTTTTAGGATTGTTGCCCCTTTTTCCACTTTTTATCTACACACTTGTCTCCTAAAAACCATTCCCATAAGCTTTTCCTCCTATTTTTCACACTCTTCTAATCTCTTAACATCTTCATTATCCCTTTCCCTAACCTAAACCCATTTTTAATAGTTTACATAACTATGTCAACTGCATCAACCTTGTATTCTTATTAAAAAATCTTATTAAGGGTTTAGGTCAACCCCGAGCCAACCAAGTCCATGACCTATTATGTTTTTATCAATTATGATACTTGATTGACCAAGTCAACCTTGTCAACCAAATATTTTGTAAGGTTTTAGAGTTAGATCTACCTATATAAATACAATCATTTCATCATTTATAGGAGAAGAGAAGAATAAGTAAGATATAGTTTACATCTATTTATCCACCATTTTAATTGAGGGGTAAGCTTAGGGTTTCATACTTTCTTTGGAGTTATGTATCTTGTCTTGTGGAGAAGTATTTTGGATGTATTTATAGGTTATATATTATATATATTATTTATCCTTTTCATCCCTACATACCACAACAACCTTTTGTGAAGTACATTGGCCAAGGGATCTATTGAGGTTCAATAAGTTCATCTTCAAAGGTAAGTGTTGACCAAATTTGACCCTATAGGTCAAATTGGGACCCTTATAGGTAAAAACTTGATCTTTAAGTTTTTTAAGGGTCTGTTATTATTCCATAGGTTTTATTATAAGTATTTTGATGTCATTTCATATCATTTTAGCCTTGGTCTTAGTCATTTTAATATTTTTTTCTTTGTGAGCCATTTAAAATTCATAAAAAAATACATTTAATGACTTTACACCCTCTTTGGGTAAAGTGAAGGTTTCAAAATTTTATGTCATGTTACATGTGTCCTATTATGCCTTAGTCAACTATTTCTGACTGAAAAGTGGTAAGTTCTTTAAAAGAATGAGTATTTTTCTTGGAAAAGGGAAGCATTTTGCACTTGTATGACCCATAAAGGAGTATGACATGTGGGAGGAGATTTTTATATGACTCTTAAACTTCCTTAGACTTATTTACATGCTTGCCATACTCTGGAAGTGCCAAATTTGAGATAAAATCATTCTATGCCTTCCTCTCTTTTTTAGACACACAGAACTGGCCCTCAAGTTTTTAGATGGCATGGATAATTGAAGAGGTTCATACCAAATTAATTTGGGATGTAATAGTCCACTTATATAAGTCCATTCTAATAACACAATTTCAATTATTGTTTAATTGTGCTTTATTAATCATCCATAATAAGTTGACTATGTTTTTCTACTTACTATTTCCTATACCCTATATGTTTTTTTATAATTTGGATAAGTTCATAAAATCCAATTTATGATGTTGATTACATATAATTTTTTATCTCTTATATAATTATCCTTGTTCTTGGTTTCATGTTTCCAGGTGTTTGGCTGAGCCAATTATCTCAAAGTTGTAAGAGAAGACACCATTCTATGTTCTAGGCATATTTCCATTATTTTTAGAATCTTCATGAATTAATAGTGACTTTAGTGGGTTATTATAGGTTAATTGTCATGTTTTAAATCTTCCCTTTATCCCCACACATTTAAATATCATCTCTAAATCAATACTTCATGAAGGTGTAGTCATAAAGTGGCATATAGTTAGTTGTCATATGACTAACATACACAGTCAGCCAAGTGAGATATGCAAATCTCTAAGACACATCTATGGTGTTGTATAAGTAATAAAATGTTGAACACACTATCATATAAAAAATAAGGTTAATCCCTTTAATTTTCATAATGAATACTATAATATCTAATAACTCAACCACCATTGCTTAGTCTATAACTCAAAATACATCTATAAGTGCCCTCATGGAGGATGTCATGTTAGAAGTATTTGAGATGAAAAACATCCTTGATGATGAATAGAGTCCATTTTAAATCTTTGAGAGGAGTATAAAACTCATTAAATGTCAAATTTAATGCAAAAAATTCATCCTCATATTCACTGCCTGCATGTGAAAATGACTATACTCAGAGGTTGGGAAGATAGTCATAGATAAGTATAACATATTTTGGGGATCTCATAAAATTGGAAAGGTATTTTGATGCCTCAAAAGTCATTATAAAAACGTTAAATAGTCTCAAGAGGTTAAAAGTCATGTTTAAATATTTAATGACTATGTTTAAAGATTACATCCCTAAAAGTATAAAATAGAGTACCTGACCTTTTCATAGAGATTTATAATAGGGTTGCCAAGAGTTTTGGTGTTAATGAGTGTGAATTAGTTGTATACATATCATAGGATCCAAAATTTAAATATTAATATAGTATTTTACTCATTTGGTTTTTATGCTAGAGGAGCCCAAAGAAGCACTTTTATGTACTAAATTTTGATAGTGCCATCTACAAAATTTGAAATTACAAGGTGATTCTAGTATCCCAAAGTGAAAATAGAGTGTATGCATGATTTTAATATCTCATTAAGAGTAGATTCATACAAATTAAAAAAAATGATCTTCAAAATAGGTTCATATGTAGATTTTTGAGCCCATACACACCTACAGGTGTCTACTTCTTGAAACTATTCACTTACAACCAAGGGTTATCTTCTACATCATCCATAACAAGGACTTAATCATGGAAACATAAAAATTGATTTATGGAATATGATTCAAAATTGATAAATATGTATAAAATTGATATGTAAAATGTCCCAAGATGAGTTCTCACCTATAGGCTTATATTTGTCATAATAGAATCAAATATAGTTGACTACAGGCAATAGTAGGATAAGGTGTAATGCCTAAGTGTTGGAAGTACATAAGGATGAGATAAATGGGTCAAAACAAATATAAAATTACCATAAGGTAATATAATTATGTTTTTATACATTTAATTCAAGCTAAATTATGTAGGGATCATATATAGAAGAGAGAAGACATAGTGAAGAAGTTGACCTCGGTCTAGGTTAATCATTGTAAGGCATAAACAAAGTAGATTTTGGGAAAGGTATGATGGTTTAAATTATTTAAATATACATTAATATGGGTAAAAATTTATCATTTTATATCTCATAGTGAATATAGAATAGATAAGTGGCTCTAAACAATAAATGCATAGTTCATACTGAAAATCTTGCACATAGTCTACCCTTTCACAATCTATCTTAGAATTTGAGGGAGTTGGAAGGTCAAATGATATGAAAAAATACCCAGATTTTTTTTATGGTGTATTTAAATTTTTTATAAGACTTTAAAAAATTCATGTGATCTTAGTAAATAGTGGAAGTGCCCTCTATTTTATCTCACATAAAGGGTACTTCTTTTATGCACAAACTCACAAGTGTTAATGAATGAAGGTGATAAGAGTGAAATAGTAGATTAAAATGCCTTGTAATTAGGGGTGAGAATTTGTATTAAACCTATGAAAACATGAGAAACATATCATATAATGAGTAAGCTCAACATGGTTTCCTAGACCCTCAAACTTACAGACAAGCCTACTAGGCATGGTTAGGTCAAGAATCCAAATGAGAAGTCATTTTCACTTCAAACTATAGGAGAACATTATAATATATTTATACATTTTTATTAGGTAATTTAAAGTGTGTATAATAGTTGTTAATGTAGATGAGTCATAAGGAAATCCATTTTCCACTTAGGGCCAATTCAAGCTTGTAAAGAATGGATAAAAAAGCTTGAGTGGGCAAAGTTGGAATCTCATATCTTCTTGGACACCTATCAAGGAAACTAAAAGAGATAATATGAGTTATATAAGGTCCTCAAAAACCATTTTTTGGAATTTATTTTAATTTTTAATGTCAAAAATTTATGAACAATGTCTAAGAGGGTTAAAAATGCCTAAACTTACAAAAACCCTTGCTAATGCCAAATTTGAGAAAATTGAGAAGTTAGTATATATAAATGGAATAGTTTGACAAAAAAAGTGATTGGATGATGTAGGGAACTCTCTCAAGCTACTCTCCATCCTTTTGGACTATATGGAATTGTATGGATGGAGTATATAATAGGTATTTCTTGACGTTTTTTTTATAGATTCTAGGAAGAGTGTGAAGATGTCAATCACATGAGAGGAAATATTGAGACTTAAGATAACTCTAAATTTCAATTTAATTATTTATAAAAACTAATAAGTGTTCCTACTAGAACTCTCATCTCAGCCAGTCAGAATTGGCATAGTGAACATGATAGTGAGAAGGGTGAAAACTTCAATTGGAAGCATATTTAAAGTGCACCTAAGAAATTTAAGGCCATGTATGGCCTTGAAACATGAATTTAACCCCATTTTATGGATTTTCATGGTAAAATAAAGATATTTTGGGAGCCAGGTGTGCAAGGTGTTTGAAAAAAGAGTTTTTTTGATTATATGTAGTGATGGCTCATGTTAGTAATGCAACTAATGCATGGAGGAAAATGTTTATAACCCATCCCTCTCATTCCAATCATGAGATATATCCCTAGTTAGTTTTGGGACATTCCAATAGGGGTGAATGATGAAGATATTTTTCTTGTGAAAATGAGAATTCTTATGTCTCATTTCAAGAATTTCATGACTTGGGGTGCCACTTATCTCTTATAACTTTACATGATAAGTTTCAAATTATCTTATCATGAACATGTAACTACTTTTCTCAAATTGACACTTGTCATTGTGACCTTTGGAATTATTTCTTCTCTTTTCCCTCTCAAGTTCTATAAGAATTAGCCATTTTGGATATTTTAAGGATGTTCCATCTGAGTATGGATAATCTTTACTCATTTTCATACCATGGATAAATAAATACTACTGATTTTACCTTTTATATGACTATTCATAGTGTGTTCACTTGAAGGATTGATCTTGCTTAATTATGAATTTTGTTTCCTTAGCATTGTTGTCTCATTCTCTCACCTATTTTCAACTTGAAAGCTTCTTATTACATGTCATGTGAAGTGCTTTATGAAGTGTTAATGTTGAGTGAGTTAGTATATTACACCTCTTATCTAATTATCCTAGCCTAAACATTCATCACAACATCATGATGAAATACTAATGTAAAAATATTTAGATTAGAGAAGTGTATGCCTAGTTAGTATCTTGCTCTCATGTGTGACATGCATTTGGTTGGTAGTTATAAAATAACTTTGTGTATCACCACCTTTAGGATAGTTTAATTTTTGTTTTCTCTCCTCTTTTTTTTACAAGTATAGGTGTAGTAGTGATCTAAAATTAATAGATTAAGTGAGATATCCATATCTAGAGATTCTCCTCATTCTTAGGCTACCCACAACCTAGAGGTGTTTCAATTGTGCCACATGGATGAGGATAGATAAAAATATCCTCAAGGGGTGAAAATACAAGTGAAAATAGTTTTTTTCATGCCTGGTGGGACTCATTATCTAAGAATTTGAAATATTTTTGGTGTTGTCTTTCAACACAACCTTTAGAGGTGTCTATCCAAGCATCAATGACAACTCTAAAGTTACATCATTTGGTCAAGCATCCCAAGTTTTAATTTTGAATATTTTTGGTAAGTTTTTGTTGTGTTATTACTTCATAATGAAGTTCCATGGATGGTTTTGGTGTTGATTATTATTTTACACAAATTGAAGAGATATCTCAAGTTTATGGTATTCCCTATCATCCTTTGTATGATTTTAGTCAACCTTGTCATGATCCTTATTAGCACCAATATGACCCTTATCAACCTTGTCATGAATTATATCAGTCTTATAGCCAACCCGCTCAATATATTTTTCCTCTTAGTCAACCTAGTCACTTCTCAAATCATTTCATTTCAACTTTCAAGAAAACTCTCTTAGGCCATGAGAGGTACATGATGTATCTTGAAATATAAAGGGGACATGGTAAAGATGTTCGTAGTAATCTCATTTAGAATGTGATAAAAGCATTAGATCTAGTTAAAATAGAGTGGGCACCTATTGAGAGAGTAAACTGACAAAGGCTCATAAGTGAGATGTTAGATGTGAGTGGCCTGGTTTCATCCTTAGAAGAGAAGCTAAAAATTCAAGAGGAAAAACATCACCAAATATATCAACACTCATATCCACCTCCTTAAGATTTATATCAATTCTAATTGACCCCTATTCATGAAACCAGTAAAGCTTAACCATGTCATCTTTTTGTTAATCAACTGGAAGAGAGATTTGGAAAGATAAACTTTATTTTTAAAGCAAACCTTGATAGGTAGACTAAGTTATCCAATAAATAGATAAATCAATCCATATCATCAAAAAACTAAGTGGAATCTAAGCCATCATTACCCTCTCCCATTACATCCCCACCTCAAGAGAAGACTTTAAGATATGAAACCCCAAGCTGGAGATAAGGTAGAGAATCCAATCCTAAGGAGATTCTAAGTTTCTTAAACACTTCATCCATTCCTCAAATTTAATCACTACCTCAAGAAGATACTCATAATCCTAACATCCTAATATATAATAAGGTAGTGGAATCATGGGAAAAGAAAAGAGATGAAATCTTAGATAAAGAGTGTGAAGTTAAGAAAGAGATTGATCTTATGCAATCCCCTCCTGCCCTACCTCAAGAGACCTCCTATGTTCCATATCATCCCTCTTGTACTCCTTATCCTCATGAATATTCCTATCAACTTTAAGATAGAATTTTCCAAGATAACCTAGCCAAGAAAATTAAATAGTTAGAGTTGAGAATGAAATTATTGAGTCAAGGTGTGATGGAAGGTTTAGAGCCAAAATAAGATCATATGCCTAAACACAACCCATATAACCTTCCTAAAGAGAGTGATAAATATGAATCATATTGAAATGAAGTGATTATCAAATGTAAGGAAGAAAATAAATCTCTTTAATCCCAAGGTTTTCCTCCCCTTCCTTAATAACTCCCAAAAGGATCCCCTATAATTCATTCTCAATATGATGTTGAGTTCTACGTTCCACCTTCACCAACTAGTTCATCTTGTCCTCACCCTATCATAATTTAAATTGATGTACCTATGGTGTGGGAACCTAAGAGGATAATTTGGTTGATAAGAATTCAAAATTCTTTTTTGAAGAAAACATAGCTCCTTGGTAGCCTCATTGGGATAGGTCACTTGATTACAAGATGCCTAGCATTGACACCACCAATAAGGAGAAATAAATTGATGATATTGAAGTTATTGAGAAGAAAATTTAGGTTATAATAGTTTAGATACAACATGATATCCCTTAATAGGTTCTAAATGCTGAAGAAGAGGTGATTTATTATGTCCAGTATTCAAGATTGTGTTAATATTGAATAATGTCTTATTTGTTTCAAAGAAGAGGAAATCATCATTGGTTATTATATTACTATCTAAGATATCATATATGGACAAGATAAAGTCTTTAATAAACCTTGGGATGACTTGTTTTCATTAATTAGATTAGGTTATACTCCTCTTTAAAGAGAGTATGATCTAGTCAAAAATGGATGAGGCAACCTTGACACTCAAGTGGGTATGCAAAGAAGTTGAAACCATTAAAAATTTTCCTTTAAAAATTCATATGCATCCCATGATGATATGTTTTAAATCATAAAAATGGGTTATTATCCTCTTAACTAGTTGGGAGAAACACATCATCTTTTGAAGGATAGAACAAGCTTTTATTGGCCTTAATCTTCCAAGAAATAAGAAACTACTCCTCTTGAAGCCATGTCTACGAAGAAGATACAAGCTAATCATGAGATGAATAGAAAGAAGTAGTATGAGGTATATATACAAATTTAGGAGGAACACATTTACATTGGAGTCTTATTTAAGGATCATCTACTTGAGAGTAGATCAAGTGAAGTACTAAGGAATAGATCCGATCTACTAATCATCTAATCCAAGGAGCAACATGCTTGGCACTTTGATTTATCTCATGAAAAATAAGATTCAAGGAACTTTAATTTTAATCCTATAAATTAATTATGATTGATCTCTAGTTGTGCATATTTGTTTATTTTCTATTTTCCTTAAGTGTTTTGAGCACACATGTGTGTCTTGTTAGTGTGTTTTCCTTGCTTGTGTGTGTCCTTTATTTTGTGTGCTTGAGGTAATTAATTGTCTTGTCTTGGTAAAATCCTTATTGTGAATTTTTAGGTATTCTTGTTTTGTTTAATACTTTAGATGACTCCCTAAGCCCATGGATAAGATAAGGCTACTGATCTTTAGTATAGTAGGCATACTACCCCTATGAGTCACTAATTATTGACAAAATTTGACCCTCTAGGTCAAAATTGGGACGCCTATAGGTATAAAATTGACCTTTAGGTGATTTTATGGGCCTATTATTATTCCATAAGGTGTATTATAAGTATTTTGATGTCATTTCATATCATATTAGCCTTGGTCTTAGTCATTTTAATCCTTGTCTTTTTTAGCCCTTTAAAGGTCATAAAAGGAACATTTAATGACTTGTACAGACTCCTTAGGTAAGCTAAAGGTGATAAAATGTGATTTCATATGAAATTTATCCTATTATCTTTGAATCAACTATTTATAACTAAAAATTGGTAGGTTCTTCAAAAGAAAGAGCATTTTTCTTGGAAAAAAGAATAGTTTGGCACTTGTATATCCCATAAGGGAGTGTGACACATGTGAAAATGTTGTGAGATGACTCTTAAAATTCTTAAAACTCATTTAAATTATTTACATACTATTTAAGTGATATATTTGAGATAAAACCATTCTACTCCTTTGTCTCCTTTCTAGACACACAGAACTGGCCCTCAGGTTTTCAGATGGTGTGGCTAGTTGAAGAGGTTTCAGACCAAATTTTTTTTGGAGGTGATATCGAAATTATATATATCTATTTTAATAAAAATATTTAAAATATTGGTTTATTATTCTTTATGAATCATCCCTAACAAGTTGACTATGTTTTTTGCTCACTATTTCATGTACCCTATAGGTTATGATCTAATTTGGATAAGTCCATATAATCTAGTTAGTGATGTTTATTCTATATAGTTTTTTTTATCTCTCCTATAGTTATCTCTATACTTAGTTTCATGTTTAAAAGTGTTTTTATGTTACAAGTATCTCAAAGTTGTAAGAGAAGACACCATTCTATGTTGTAGGTAGATTTCCATCAGTTTTACAATATTCATGCTTTAGTAGTGACTTAAGTGGGGTTTGATAGGTTCATTATAATTTTTTTAATTTTATCTTGGTCCCTTCACCATTAAATATAATATAAAAATAAATACTCCATGATGGTATAGTCATAAAGTGCCATACAATTAGTTGCCATACAATTACCATACACAGTCACCCAAGCGAGTTGTGAAAAGCTCTGAGACACATCTCTAGATTTTTTGTATAAGTAAAAAAATGTTTAAAAAACTCTCATATCATAATAAATAAATTTAATCCCTTTCATTGGAATAATGAAGACTATGACAACTAATCACTCAACCACCATTACTCAGTATATAGCTCAAAATGCACCTATGGGTGTCCTCATGGAGGATGTCATGTTGGAGGGAGGTATATAAGCTAAAAAAGCTCATTTATGATTAATAAATTATATTTTAAATATTTTTGAAGATTATAAACCTCATTAAATTTTAAATGTAATGCACACTATTCATATTTATGTTTATTACTTCCATGTGAAAGTGACTATACTTAGAGGTTGAGAACATAATCATATATAAGTATAGCATATTTTGAGGCTTCCATAACATTTAAAATGTATTTTTATGCCTTGAAATAATTATTAAAATTTTAAAAATTCTCAAGAGGTTAAAATTCATGCTTAAAGATTCAATGACTATATTCAGAGATCAAATCCCTAGAAGCATAAAACAAAGCACCTAGCCTTTTCATAGAGATATTATAATAGGGTTGCTAAGATTTTTGGTGTTACTAAATATGCATGACTTGTATCCCTATGATAAGATCCAAAATTTAAAAATAAATAAAGTTTTTTGGTCATTGGGTTTTTATGGTAGAGGATCCCAAATATGCACTTTTATACACTGACTTCTGACAATGGCATCTACAAAATTTAAAATTCCAAGGTGATTCTAGCATCTCAAAGTGAAAATAGAGTATGTATTAATGTTTTAACTATCTGATTAAGAGGAAAGTCATAAAAATTATAAAAAAAATTCTTAAAAAGAGGTTCATATGCAGAGTTTTGAGCCCATACACACCTATAGGTGTCTACTTAAAACTATTAACCGACAATCAAGGGTTATCTTCTAAATCATCCATAACAAGGACTTAAGCTTGGAAACATCAAAATTAGTTGATGGAAGATGATTAAAAATATCTCAATATGTATAAAATTGATATGGCACATTTCTCAAGATAACTTCTCATCTATATGCCTATATTTGTCATAAGATAGTCAACTATAGTTGACTGTAAGCAATAGTGGGCTAAGGAGTAATGCCTAAGTAATAGTAGTGCATAAAGATGAGACAAATTGGTAAATAAAAATATAAAATTACCATAATGGACTCTAAATATGTTTTTATACATTACCTTCAAGCAAAACTATGTATGGATCATCTATAGTAAAGAGAAGACACAGTCAAGAAGTTGACCTCAGTCTAGGTTAGTCATAGTAAGGCATGAACAAAGTAGAGTTTTCAAAAGGTATGATGGTTTAAATTATTTAAAGAGACCCAAATCAAGGTAATAATGTCTCATTATAGTTATCATGGTAGATATAGAATAGATAAGTGGCTCCTAACAAGCAATACATACTTCACACCAAAAATCCTGCACACAATCTACCCTTTCACTTGAGGGAGTTGGAAGGTAAAATGATATGAAAAATGCCTAATAATTTTACAAAGTGTATTTAAAACTTATATAATCCTATATTACATTCACTTGGTCTGAGTAAATAGGAAAAGTTCTCTTTATTTTATCTCAGATACAGGGCATTTCCTTTGTGCACAAACTGGCAAGTGTTGAAGAATGAAGGTGATAAGAGTGAAATAGGAGATGATTAGGCATTTAAATGAGGTTTTTTAAGTTGTATTACACCTAGGAAAAAATTATAAACATCTCATATAATTATTAAGATCAATAGGGTAGCTTAGACCCTCAAAGTTAGAGACATGCCTATTAGGCATGACTAGGCCTACAATCTAAATGAGAAGTAATTTTCACTTCCAACAATAGGAAAGAATTATAATCCATTAAAAAAAATTATGAGTTTATTGTAAGTGTGTCCAATATTTTTTAATTTAAATAAGTTAGAAGGAAATCCATTTTTGGTTTAGGACTAATTTAACCTTGCAAGGAAAGGAGAAAAGAGCTTGAGTGGGCAAAGTTGGAAGCTCATATCTTCTTGGACACCTAGCATGGAGATTCAAGGAGCTAGGAAAAGTTATATAGGATCATAAACAACAATTTTGTGGAATTTAGTTGAGATTTAATATCAAAAATTTATGAAAAATGTCTAAGAGGATAAAATAGGCCTAAACTCACCAAAACCCTTGCGAGTGACCAATTTGAGAAAATGGAGTATTTAGTACATATAAATGGCATAGTTTTCTAAGTAAAGTTATTGGATGATGTAGAGGAATATCTAAATCTACACCCTATCCTTTTTTAATATATGAAATTGTATAAGTGTAGTAAAAAAATAGGGCTTTCTTGACATTTTTATATGTTTTTATAGGTTTGAGGAAGATTATAAAGATGTCAATCACATGGGAGGAAATATTGAGACTTAAAATAATTCCATATGTCAATTTCATGCTTAAAAACAACTCTAAAGTGTTCCTACAATAGATCTCATCTCATCTAGTTAGAAGTGGCATAATGAACATAATAGTGAGAAGGTTGAAAACTTCAAGTCGAAGCATATTTAAACTAAACCTAAATATAAGGCCATAAATGGATTTTAAACATATCTTTCACCCCCTTTTATTGATTTTAATGAGAAACTAAATCCATTTTTGGATCCAAGTGTGCAATGTTTTTGAAAAAAGGAGTTTCTTTGACTGTAGGCAATGATGGCTCACTTTCAGAGAAATTAAGATGATTAAGAATGGAACTAATGCATGTAAGAGCATGTATACAACCCCTCCATTTCATTCCAATAGTGAGATCTATCCCTATTTATTTTTGGGACATTTTAATAGGGGTGAATGATGAAGACAATTTTCTTATGTAGAATGAGAACTCCTATGCCACATTTCAATAGTTTCATGACTTGGGGTGCCACTTTTATCTTCTAAATTTGAATTATAAATTTAGCATTCTCTTATCATTCACATGTAACTCATTTTCTCAGATTTACACTTGTGCTTATGAAATTTATACTTATTTATTAACTTTTCCCTCTCAAGTTCTATAAGAACTATACATTTTGGCTATTTTAAGGATGCTCCGCTTGAGTATGGTGAAGCCCTACTTATTTGCATACCATGGATCAATAAATACTACTGATTTTACCTCTTCTATGACTATTAATAGTGTGTTCACTTTAAGGATTGATATTATTAGTGATGACTATTTTTTCCTTAGCATTGTTGTCTCATTATGTCACCTATTTATAGCTTGAAAGCTTCTTCTTGTAGGTCATGTGAATTATTTTATGAAGTGTCAAGGATGAGCGAGTTAATCTATTCAATAGTTAAATTTTAGGCCTCTTATATAGTTATAATATCCTAAACATTCATCTCAACCTCATAATGAAATACTCATTTAAGAAGATTCATATTAGAGAAGTGTATGCCTAGTTAGTCTCTTGGTCTCATGTGTGACATGCAGCTGGTTGGTAGTTATCAATTGATTTCACGTATCACTAATTTTAGGATAGTTTAATTTCAGTTTTATCTCCCCTTTTCCTTAAAATCATAGGTTTAGTAGTGATCTAAAAGTGGTACATCAATGGATATAGCCCTATCTATAGATTTACCTCAATCTTAGGCTACCCACAACCTAGAGGTGTTTCAATTGTGCCACTTGGATGAGGAGAGTTGAGACATCTTTTCAAGAGGTGAAAATAAAAGTGACAATAGTAAGTATTCCTAACTTTATTCCTAATTTATAAGAGTAGATAGATATTAATTTGTACTTATATTCTATGCATTAGGATTTTGTATACATTGATGTGAGTATATGCCTTATATGCACATTTACTTTTAGTGTTTATTAAGCCCACTTTATGTCACAATATTTGGTGAGAACTAGATTATATTTTTACTTTACTTGTTATTAGTATAATGAATATGAAAACATAGGACCTAGTTAGGGTTATTACATATATTTTCTCCATTGGAGGATTTGAAATCTTCCCTAGTGATATTATTATGGTAAGATACCCCTTGATTAGGCCTAGTAGATCCATATTGGTCATGAACCCTATTATCCAATATATCCCCAATAGGAAGTGTAACTAGGATATATATTCTTTGAGCTAGGATTAATTTGTAGATATGCTACATTTCCCATTGCATATAGATATCATAATTACATCTAATTATTTTCCTATAAAATAAACTAATGAAAAACCAATCTTATCTTATCAATCTCCTCCTCTAACTCCTAAGATTACATTAAATTCCAAGGACATAAATGTCCATCATATACATTCTAAGTATGATATCCATGGTAATTAAAATCTTGATCTCAAAGTAAATGTTGAGTATTGTGGTCCTCTTCACACTTTTCTTAGTGATGAATTTACTCTTGAATTAATTCATGCCCAAGAAACTTAACTTCCTTTGAAACATCATAAACTTGGTAATTTCAAAATAAAGGTCCTTTTGATCCACAATTTTATCACAAGAAGTGAACCTAAAGCTATTCCAATTTCTTCTTTACCAAATTCACCATATCATTTCTAAGATGGAAATGCTATGCTTATCGAATAAACTAATCACACTAAATATGGTATTCCATCATGCCCTTGGACCTATTACAATTTCTCACAAACTCAAACCCATTGAACATGAAACTTTATCTTATTTTTTGATAAGTATCATGAGATATTTTCTTGGTCCTATGAGGACATTCTTGGTGTTGACCCTATAATTATGGTGTATAATATCATCACTTATCCTGATTCCAAACCTATATGCCAAAATTAATTCCAATTTACACCTTAGGTTTCCACCTTATGTCACAATGTAAATATCAAAAAAAAAATTGTTAAGTTTATTAAACTATTAGACTATTATGAATGGGTTTTTAACATAGTCCCTATTTAGAAAAAGGTCACTATGGTCATTTAAAATTGCATTTATTTCCATAATCTTAATATTACTTATCCCAAGGAAAATTTCCCTCTACCTTCAATAGATACCATTGTCAATTCCATAATTGGTTATGAAATGTTATCTCTTATGGATGGTTTTTTGAGCTATAACAAAATTCACATTGCCCCCGAAGACTAACATAAGACAACTTTAACCAAATAATGGGGAACCTATTTCTATGTTAAAATGTCCTTCAAACTCAAAAATTTTGGAGCTACTTATCAATTACCAATGAATCATATATTTAATGATATTATTCACAAAATTGTAGAAACCCATATGGATGACCTAATTATTAAGTCTAAATGTTGCAAGACTCATCTTTCTTATCTTTCCATCATCTTAGATTGCCTTCTTAAATACAAAGTTAGACTAAATACTTACAAATATATATTTAGTGTCACCTCTAAAAAACTGTTAGGATTCTTAGTTTCTCTCTATGGCAATGATGTTGACCCTACTAAGATTAAAACTATCATCAACATGCCCATCCTTGTATCCATTCTAGACATTCTCACTTATCTCAATAAACTTGGGTCAATTAGATGATTCATCCTTAAATTGGCTTACTATATTTACTCCATCAATTCTCTTCTTAAGAAACGTAATGCTCTAGAATGGATAGATCCCTATCAAAAAACATTTGATAATATGAAAGAATTATTGACTCATCCACCTACTCTTCATCCCCCTTCAAATGATCACCTTTGATATTATACACTTATTCCACACCCATATCCATTGGGGTAATTATTACATAACAATATGATACTGGAAGAGAATATGCCATCTACTATATCAACTGAGGCTTCATTGATTATGAAAAACATTACATAGAAGTCAAATGTGATTACCTCTCCATATATTTTTCCACTAAAAAAAATTGACATTACATTTTTTATCAGACCACTTATGTTATCATCCATTCTAATCCCCTACATAAATTCTTCTTAAAATCCTTTCTTCTTAGAGATAGAATTGGCAAGTGGATGGTCTTTATCATGGAATTTTATCTTATAATTATTACTCAAAAATCTATCAAAGGACAAATTATTATCGATCAACTTGGTGTAGCTTGTTTGGCCACTACCAACCACATTTAAGATAGTATTATTGATGATAATATTCTCTATATTAAAGGTCTCAACGAATAAATATACATTAATTATCACTTCCATAACTTCATTATTGATCTTGAAAAAAGTAATCTTGATGAATATGCTATCCTCAATAGTACTACTAAACCAAAAGTAGTTATCAAAGAACTTCTTAAAATTAATGTTGATTTACATGAGGATAATTGGACCCTTCATTTTCATGGTCTTAAATGCATTCAAGGAGATGGGATAGGTTGTATTATTATTATCCATCTTGGAAAAACCATCCCTTTATCTTTTCACTTAAAATTTGATGTCATTAATAACATGGTAGAGTATGAATCTTTAATCTTAGGCATGAGAGTTGCCCTTGATTTAGATATCTAATACCTACATGTTTTAGGTGATTCCTAACTCATTTTATACCAAGTCAATGGTTATTACCAATACAAAAGGGAGAATATCATTTCTTATCATCAAATTGTAATTACTCTCACCAATTATTTCATCTCTTTCACCATCGAGCCTATCCCTTGAGATCAAAATTCTATTGTTGATTCCCTCACTTTTTTAGCATATCTTTTTCACCCATACCAAGTTATTACCTATCCCACTTTCATTATCCATATAAAAAAATATCCATCTTATATTCAACCACAAGATTCACTTATATACCACATTGAAGCCTTTACCATTTGACAAAGCCCATGATATAAACACATCATTCAATTTATAGAATACCAAACTGATCCTCCTAACCTAGATTCTCACAAAAAGATTCATATTATTAAACAATATTTTAAGTATGTATTTCAATATAACATACTATATTATCATAATGTTGAAGGTACCTTTCTCGACTATGTTATGAAAGATGAGGTTCCTTCTCTTCTTGAACAAGCATATGGGGGCATTTGTGGTGAACAATATATTGGAAATGCTACAACCCACAAATTACTATATATGGGATAATTTTGGCCCAATCTTAAAAATGATGGCATCAAATTTACTAAAAATATATACTCATTACCAGATTCATGATGATTTAATTCATTCACCTCTAGCTGAGCTTCAAATGATGAAATCTCCTTGGCCATTCTCCATGTGGTGATTAGATATCATAGGCAAATTACCTTGATTCCAATATGGGCATGTATTTATAATCAAAACCATAAAATATATTACCAAATGGGTTGAGGCTATGCCCCTTGTTAATGTCATCAGTACCACCATCTCCAAATTCATCCTTAATCAAATAATTTTTCACTTTGGTGTCCCTCATATATATCATTTCAAGTAATTGTGGTAATTTCAAAAATAAAGATGTCAAACAACTTTATGTTAAATTTAAAATTGATATAAGGATTTCCATACCCTATCATCCATGATGTAATGCCCAAGTTGAGTCCACCAAAAAAAATATTAATAAAATTATCCAAAAGATAATTCATGAAACTTGGACAGATTGGCACCTTCATCTCTATCCTACTCTTTGGGCCTATTGTACTAGCATATGCAATACCACTAGGGAAATACAATTATCTCTAGTCTTTGGTTCTAAATCTATCCTTCCATTAGATGTTAATATTCCCTCTTTCTATATATCTCTTCATGGTATCATACCTGATGAATAATTATGTGAAGATATCCTTCATGCTCTTGATCTCCTTGAGGAATATCATCTTTTTGCTTTGAAACATAATCACCACTACAAGGCCTATATTGCCAAACAACATAAAAAAATGAGTTAAAGTTTGCATGCTTCATGTTGGTGATCTTGTCCTTAAATTAGACTACACTCATGATAATGTAGTTAAATATGACCAAAAAAGGTGGGGTACTTATTTAGTCAAAGATATTACTAGTCCAAGTACCTATCACCTTCAAACCAATAAAGGAAATATTTTTAAAAAGCCCACCAATGCACAATTCCTCAAAAATTATTTTTCTTAATCCTTACCTTTCTTCATGCTTTCTATATGCTATATATCTAACACTTTTTATATTATACTTACATGAGTCTCACCCTCTGTAATAGTTCTCTCTTTTCACAAATCTTATTCCTTCTTTTTGGTCTTTTGGTTTACCTTTTTTTAGCATGAGTTGTATTGTAAAACCATGGATAGGACCCAATCTTCCTCATTATGTACTTTTATCCTCTTTATTTTCTCACTTTCTACATAATTTTTGGCACCCCTTGGGTTTATATTTTGTGAGTTTTAGTGTAATACCATCAATAGGACCTGGACTTCCTCACAAATACCATCTTTTTTCTTATCTCATTTATTTTTCACATACTCTTTACACCCCCTTAGGTTTCTCTTTTATGATTTGTGGTGGAAGACCATGGATAGGACCTGGCCTTCTTGATAAAATAATCTTGTCATTTATTTTATAGAATGTGTTTTATAATGGTTACAAGTTTTTTATCCTTGTTCTTAGCTTTATCTTTTACCTCTTTGATATATGAAATATATATAACAACTTGTGTTAGCATGTTTTCCTACATTTCCCTCATTCTTATGATATGGAATCATAATTTTTTGTTATTACATCCATTTTCCTCCTTTTGTCACATTTTTTACAATTTGAATTAATTAAAATTATTTCATGTCCCACTCATCTTGATTTCCTTTCCTTCCACTCCAAAAATTATAAAACAAGGTTGAAGTCAAGATAGTAATTTTATTTCACCTAAATTTATGAGACTCTTAGACACCATGCTCTCTAAGTTATCTCTCTTAGAAACCAAGTCCCAATCAAATGAAAGTCATCTTTAACACTCATGTTTGGTTTTACAAATCCATATGGAGGAGGAATAGAAAAATGCCATCAAGAAATATAAAATCTAAATCATTTGAAACAAAATGAAATAATATAGACAAGGCAAAAATATAAATTTCAAAAGTTAAAATCACATTAAAAGACATGATTACAAGCACATTTCCTATCTGTAATTGAAGCTCAAACTCCACAGTTGGCCTCACACTAGAGTTGAGGTCCATTGGGGTGCAGTAGGCCAATAGATTGGAATAAGAGAATTCAACAAACTCTATGGTGATACCTACTTTCTCATGCAAGTACCAAATATTTGTAGTAGATTGATGACTTTGTAAGGGGTCCTAAGGAATGGGGAACACCTTGTGGGATGGTATGTCCATTTTAATTTTTATACATAAAACCTTTATGGAATGATCTACATACTTAATTTATTGACCTAAGATTTGTGTGGCTAAGAAAAGTTATTTAGAGTCCTTAATGTTGACAGTCCTCTTATTTTGACAAACCTAATTTGACTATCTTGACTTCGATAAAGAGTTCCTCTACCTTAGTTTTTTATTCATTCTCCCCTCCACCCATTTCATTTAGCCTCTTGATAGACATGTGTGATTCTAGATATATTTTACCTTTTATATACTTCCTTCTTCTCCACATCTTAGAAACATGCTAACATTACTTTGTTTCAATTTTATCTACCATTAGTGTAAAACAACATGTTTGAGCAACTATGGATTACTTTATTTACACCATGGTTGTATATTTCTAAACTTGATTTTAATTCTTTTACCATTTATTACTATTGTAATACCCCTTTTTTGTGGATGCCTAAGTCAATTTCTACTTTAATGTGTTTTTTCCATTATTGAGTGAGGTTGGCTTGTTACTTGTCACTCATTAATGTTATTTTCCTTTTTATTCACCTTTTTCCATTGATGATTGAATAAGGATTGTTACTATTCATTCATCAATGTTGTTTTACCATTTTTTCTTGTCCATATTTTTTAAAGAAAGGATTATTACTACTTTTACATTAATGTTTGATTACCATCATTTTTGACATGTATCTTTGGTTTGAATTGGTGAGTTTACTTTTCTTACTTAAGGTTTACTTATTTAAGTTTTTCAGTTTTTAGTAGCCTTGGATTTTTGGTTGCCCAATTTACTCTAAATTATGACTTGGCCATTTGGTCTAACATAACACTTATCAACATAGCTTACCAAATTTCCAAGTACATCCCATCCACATAGCATCAACTATCTTAGCTTTCCTATGTTTGTTTCTGCTCTTTAGTTTATATTCTTGGGTTCATTAAAATTAGTCTCTACACCCTCCACAATCAAAAATGCAAAAATAAAAGACAACCATCTAGTGATAAAGGTAAGTTAAGGTACACATACATTTAATTTTATAGTTATTTCCCTTTCAGTCATTTACTTTTAATTATTTTTGCTTTAAAATACTGAAACTTTTTAAGCCTCAATGTTATGTGTTACTATGTTATTTCTTGAATCACCATCCCTTATTGTACCTAAGTGACTTCTGATGAGATTTGATTGGGTCATATGTATACATATAATATTTTCAAACTTTATCAATTATTTGTGCTTTCTATATTGTAAGAACCCATCAAGTCTCAATCTCTCTGAGTGCATGCCCTAAGAGGTGCATGGGGAAAGGGGTGGGTAGACCATTAGTACTTTATAGGATTATTATCCCTTATTTCCATTTGTTATCAACCCAAAAATATCATAAAAATTTCTCCTAAGATTTCTCTCTTATTTTTCACACTCCTCTATTCATTTTCCACCTTCATTATCCCTTTCCCTAACCTAAACCCCTTTTTTGATAGTTTACATGAATATGCCAGCCACATCGACCTTGTATTCTTATTGATAAAATTTATTATGGTTTAGGTCGACCCTTGGTTGACCTAGTCTATTACCTAGTTAGTTTTTGTCAATTACAATATTATGTTGACTAGGTCAACCTTGTCAGCTAAAACTTTTAGAAGATTTTAGGGTTAGATCCACCTATATAAACACATCCATTTTTCCATTCTTAGAGACTAGACACAAGTTATTATTCATTTTAACTTCTTTACAATATGTTCTTCCACTATTTTACTTGAGAAGTCTTAGCTTAGGGTTTCTACTTAGAAAATAATCTAGTCATATGGAGAAGTCTTGGATGCTTTAGCCTTTCTCAGTGATCCTTACAAATCATAATAACCTCTTACAAAGCACCTTTTTCCAAGTGAGAGATTGAGTCTTGATGGGTTCATCTTATAGGTAAGTATCTCTAACTTTACTCCTATTTTTAGTAGATAAAAGTAGTATAAGTAAGGCTTTTAAATAATATCTCTGTCTCTCCATGCCTGAGGTTTTAACTATATATAGCTTCAATAAGATTCTCTTATGCATGTTTAATTTTATGTTTACTAACCCCCATTTTGTTCCATAATATTTAGTAATAAATATATTATAAGTTTTTTTTACTTTCTATTGCTATAATGAATATGAAAACACAGGACCTAGTTAGGGTTATTGCATATTTTACTTAACTAGAGGCCTTGAAACCCTCCCTAGTGATATTATTGTGGTAATATATCCCTTGATTAGGTTTAGTATATCCATATTGGTCATGACCCTAATTATGTAATGTATCCCAAATTGGAAGTGTAAGTAGGATCTATCTTCTCTGAGCTAGGACTGATTTATAAAATATGTTGCATTTCACGTTTCATATAGGAAGAATGTATATAAATAGTCAATCTAAGTATAATCTATGTAACTACCTAGGGTGATGGGTCAATATGTCCATCACATAACCCAAGAAGGAAAGGGAAATATATGGGGTCCCTCATGGCATTGACAACTAAGTATAAGTATAACAAGTAAGAGACACGTGTCATGGTCATGATGTATACATGAAAACATATATACAAACACATGAAGCACACAAAGTAGGCCAAGGGGCCATAATACAATGGAAATGGACACATGTCACTAAGTTTTAGAAAGAGAAAACATATAAGGACATGTCCAAATGTCCACATATGCATATAAAAGTAATGTTGGCTTCAAGCCACATAGAAGGACATGTTTGAATGTTTGCATACACAACAATAAATCAAACACAAGGAAATGTTCACATGTTTAAAGCATACATGTAATGGAAAGAAGTTTTTAAGATCCATATATCAAGTCATATAAAAAATCCTTCAAGTAGATGTGGAAGTATAGAAACACAATCAAGTCTAAACTAGTAAAGTTAGAAATGAAAGTATACATGAACATATGGTAGACATTAGTTTAAAATAAAATATATACATAAAATCATTCTAGAGTAGTAGTAGTGGTCAAAAATAATGTGTAGTATAGAATGATACAACCTAGTGAATCATAAGGTGTGTATAGGATGCCCCTAATGGGTGAATGTATCAATGTTGAATCTATGTATCTATGTATATGACCCCAGTGTGTATATAGTACCAAATATAGATTTTGGTGATGGACTTGAGTCCTAAAATAATATGTGAAGACTCAAAAAGAACAAGTGAAGCATGCATATATGATAAAATTGAACTACACTAATATAGATAACATATGTAGTGTCTAGCAAATATAATGAATGTAAACATGGAATGCCATATAATCTAAAATTTTGTATTTTATGAGTAATATTTGAATGTATGTGTATTTTTTATTATAATATATTATTTTTGTGTTTTATAAGTATAATTTATGTAGAATAAATCATGAAATTGAAATTATATACAAGAACCAAGATATAAGAAGCTATTTACAAGAGGAGAGATACTACTAACTATTGAGTCTCACAAGAGACCCACTATCAATGTGGGATGTGTTACAAATAAAAATGGTGACCTATTGAGCAATACCATTAATATGTTGTAGTTAAATTGAGCTGCAATGTGAATATGTGTATTTTTCATTGTTGGTATCTTGGAAATCATAATAACTTATTTTTTTCCACTTAACATTATCATGTTGATTTTCAACCAATGGAATGTTATTGTTGACTTTTTTATATCTAGATAAGCATAAGGAATTTCCTAATACTATGGAATTGAACTTTTTGAATTGTGATTTATAATTTTTTATATTATTTTTCCCTTTGAACTATGATTATTTTAGACATATTTTGGTTTGTAAGATCTTGCTTGGAATAAATCTTGTCATCTCTATAAACTGTGATCATTGAACTCTCATGTACAAAGGTTATGTTGGTGGAATATCTATTAAATGTTTCCACCATTTTTTTATCCATGATATTCCTAATTTAACACTATATTGTGTCAAACCAAAATATTAATGAAATACTATTGAACATGTGTTTTGTCCAACTATGCAAGGAAAATCAATGGATCCAATAAATGATTTAGATAAAGTGTTTTTAACCAAATGTTCCTTGTCATATCTAAGAGATTTTAAGAGTGTCATGAAATAAACATTTATTTCAATATAATTATTGATTATAAAATTGTTACATTACTTAACATATTGGAGTGGAGTAATAATGAAAGGCTCTATGAAATTTGAAATCTTAATATTCACCTAATCTGGAACCTCATTTTGTATGAATTTATTGATTTGAACTCTATTGGGTTAGAAACCCTCTCCTAATAATGATCTCATACTTACCTATAATTTGAATTTGTAATTTATGTGATTGCTCATTTTATAATATGACATTTGTATCTTGATATTATGACTTTATAAACTATGTTTATGAATGATTTGCCTTATCATGTTTAATAAATCACAAACCTTGTTGATCAACATTATCAACTACTATTATAGGAGTAATGATGCCTTGGTATGTCTTTCCCAAACCTTGACTATGATAATTAAATTATTGTATATTTTTTTGACCAAAACTATACTACTTTTAAAATTGAGCCTCATTGAGAGGATGCAGATTTACATATTCTACTTGATATACATATGCTCTTTGTATTATTTCTTGCTCTGATTTTGCTTTGTGCATATTCTATTGTTTTGATTTATGATTTAGTAACCACTTTTTTAATATTTACAAATTTGATCCTTTTTGAATTGTTACATGTCTCATTGTATTTTTTTTGGTTGATGTGTCATTATTTGAGTCATCTATATCAATTACCTATTGTATTTTCATTTTCAATGCTAAATGTGAATCAATTTGGTGCCCATGAATTTTATGATATGAATGATTAAAATATGGATATCCTCAATAGATGTAGAGGAGTTATGTTGATCAAAATATCTTTAATCATTTGCATTAAAATCTCACTTGGATGTCTATTTAATCTTTGAATAATGTTTGAATCACTAGTTGTAAATGATTTTTTTTTGTGATTTCTTATTTTTATATATAACCTTAATTTCCATGAATAGATTAGGTGAGTATTCATGTATGTGAGTGACAATAGTGTGCGCTAGAGTATTTTGGATTATGATCTTATTTTAAAATACTATAATATTTTCATGTTATAGTTTATTATAATTTTGTAATTCTAAAATTAACCTACTCATACTAATAATTTGATCCCTTAGAGTCTCATAAGGGAAAACTCTAATTTATTCTGATTGGACATGCAGGAACACACCCTATAGATAATAGGTGGAGGTGTGGATAGGATGAGCTTGGGTATTAGTAATAAATATATAATTTACTTCATCTATTGTAGGAATGATAAAATGGAACTAGTTAGAGGGAAAGTAGCTATCAACCTCATGGAGATGATGAGGAGAAGAATATTATTTCATGTGCTTAAGATATGACATATAAACTTAAAAGGTGGTTGTTAGGGTATTTAATTTATTAATTAAATAAAAATAAATATATTTTTACTGATATAGGAGGTCTTGTACATATGTGTGTATATGTTCTTTTAATTCATTCCAAATTAAAAGAAAAAATAATACAAATGAATATAGAAAACTTTTCATTAGAAAGTGATAAACATATTATATCATTATTATCATGATTAGACAAAATAACAATTAGAATGTACATGGATCTAAAATTTGAGTATGATTTTTAGAAGGCTTGAAAACATGAAACGTAAAGGTAGTTTAAGGTTATGTTTTTTGAACTACTTAAATTGAGGTTTACCAAATGAATTAAATTTTTATGGGAATATGGAATGTAAAACCTAATTTTATAAAGTGTTGGAGTAATAAATTAGGGAAGAAATGTGAAATAAATATAGCCACTAATTTATACAATAATTGACCTAACTAATTTTCTAAATGTGTAAAGGATAATAGATGAATAATAAATTGGTTGGAAATATTCCTTTTAGGAGGAATAAAAATATTAAAATTAGTGAGAAAATAGATCTAACTATCATCAACAAGGTCCAAGTATCAAAATCAGCCCAAAATAGTAGCACGGTCCTCTGGATAGTATTGGGTGTACTTTTGTCCAAGGGGTATAATAGTGTCCTTTATAATTTTTGTTATTGATTTTGGATTTTTATAGATCAGGTCATGTTCTATTTTAGGTTTAAATTTCAATTCTATGTGATCAATATTTTTCCTTTTAGCTCTTTTTTTCTTAAAAACCCATAGTTTTTCATGCCTGTAATAAATTGAATGCAAACTATGATAAAAATGAGTTATTGGGTGGGATGTACGTGAAATAAGCATCCTACTATGTACATGACATCAATACTAATGTATTTTTACCATTCTTAGTGTTGTTTCAAGTGTAAGTGAATCCTAGTATGTTTGAGTGTGAATGCATGAGAGGATGCCTTGGAGGCCACTTAATATTTTGATGTCTATGCTAGGGATATATTATTGAATGTATTGGATGAGTAAATATAATATTATAATAATTTGGAAATTTTCCTAAATGTGAAGTGGTACTTTTGTGTGCTTCTCTATGATGATCTCCACCTAAGGTGTAAGAATGTGAGAGTAATGTTTATATAATGCTATGATGAAAATGACTTGGGAGGATGACTTAATATTAGGTATAGGCTATCCTTAATCCTCTTATGGAGGTGTAAATTAATTTTTGGAGGGTATAGGGACCCTAATCACTAAGGAATTGTGCCATTATGGATCTCATATGGTTTTCTATAGGCTTGCATGTTATTTGTGACTTCCATGTGACTAAAAGTGGACAAAAAGGGGCCCTTAGATGGGTCAAGTGATATAATAAGGGTAAAATGACCTAAAGTGAAAATATAAGGCATGAATAGTTAATTTTAATGACAACATCCCCCCCATTCAATAAATACAATAAAGTGAAATGACTAGGATAAAGGAAAAAGAAGTGTACCTAAACTTATCTAAGAGGCAATGGTGGTGAATCTAGATCTAATTATATAAATCATGTTCCATTATGTTTCCTAAAAATCAAACATGAATTATTATGTCCTTACTTAAGAGATATCAAAAATTAATGTCAAAATTGAGTAAAGAGATCATAAAGAGAGGAAATTAATGAACACACCTCACTAGTTATGCAAACCAATGTAAAAACTTGGTGATCAAATGGTGAATATCTTGGAATAAGTTGAATGGATTGATCAATACCCATGTGTGGGTAGATCAATAAATCATTATATCTTTTAATCCATCCTTTCCCATCCCTATTCAGTGGATCATAATCTATGAATAACTTGGATTGGACTGATGACTTGTCTAACCCTGCTATGTATGTATATCAAGAACTCAAGTAGGCCATGAATCCATCATTCCCTACCCATGTGTAGTATATGAATCTATAAATGAAACTATGCAATGTAATTTAATATGTGTGATATAGATAAAATTATGTAGGATGGCTTTGAGGTCACTCATAAACTCTAAAATAAAAATTAACTCAAGGTCCACTTGGGCACTCATTTATGTAGCTTAGGGATTAATCGATAATGCCAACTAATATAAATGGAATAGGGCATCAATATCACATAAAAATGGTGTCTATATTGACAATTTTTAGAATGACATGGATATACCATTCCATCTTAGAGTACTAGTTTCAAACTGAACACATGGGAATAATGTGCCATGTACATGCCCCCAAATCTAATATTTGTGCATATGGATTATGGATTGAGTCATAATAATATGTGTCCAAGTGATAAAAATAAAATTGGAGTGATGATGTCATGCATGGTCTATAAAATTTGAGTAAAACCATGTAATTCTATTTATAACTAAGCATAATTGATAATATGTGACTCAAACTATGCAAACTTGAACTATAACTACTTTACCTTTCTAGAAATTTTATATTTTTTTATTTTTGGGGATATAGGACAATAATATGTTGCCTTTCATAGTATCACACTATGATAGTGTCCTTTATTCCATTGTATTAACCAAATGTGATGTTTCTATGCAAAATAGAGGCTAATTTGTATGTGATTATTTTTCACTCTATTCTCCTAAATTTGAGCTTTGTAATTTATGTATGCATGCTGAAAAATATGTTCTAAGTTCATTTGGATGGCATTATCTATATGAAAAACCCATGTGAATACCCCATATTTTTAGGGTAGTTATTGAACATGTATAATAAATATCATCATAATAAAATCTCTTCATAATGTGTGTTAGATTGAAAATATATGAAATATGCATTATAAAACAAAATATTTTATATGAATGACATTAGAATGTAAAATTGATTGAGCATAGGTTGGTAATATAAAATGTATGCTATATATAACAATCAAAAGGTTGACTACATAGATATAAAAATTTAAACATGTATATAAATATAAAATTTGAGTGTAATTTGTATAACTACCTAGGGGGATGGGGCATGATGTCCATCAAGGTATCCAAAAATGAAAGGGAGATGCATGAGGTCCCTCATGGCATCAAAATTGAGTGTAAGTGTAAAAATTAAGATACAAGTGTCATGGCCATGACACATACATGAAATTATAAATACAAACACATGAGGTACACAAAGTAGGCCAACCGTCCATAATACAAGGGCGATGGGCGCATGTCACTAAGTCCAAAAAAGAGAAAACATACAAGGACATGTTCAAATGTACACATATACATAAAATAAGAAATGTTGGCTTATATATATAGATTAAATGACATGTTCAAATTTTCACATACACAATTGATAAAGTACACATAAGGACATGGTCACATGTCCAAAACATACGTATAGTGGAAAAAAGTGGCTGAGAGTCATGAAACAATGGTATATTCAAATGCACTCAAGTAGATATAGAAGTAGAGAGAAAAAACAAGTCTAAATGATTAAATCTATAAATTAAAATATATATGAATATGTTGTGAAAATATGTATAAAATAAAAGATGTACACAAGTTGAGACTATAGTAGTAGTAGTCAGCAAAAAATATGTGTAGTATATAATATATAACCTAGTAAAGTGGGTATATATCTATGTATGTTCCCATAGTGGGTATATAGTATTAAATTTGGATCTATTTGATGGACTTGAATCCTAGAAGAATATGTAAACACTCAAAGATAATAAGTGAAGAATGTATGTATGATAAAAATGAACTACACTTACATATATTTCATATGTAGTATATGAAAATTATAGGGAATGTAAACATGGAAATGCATAAAAATATATATTTTTTATGAGAAATATTTAAAAGTTTTTGTATTTTGACCATAATATATTGTTTTTGTGTTTTTTTAGTATAAATCATGTATAAACAATCACGAAAATGAAATTGTATATAAGGAGTAAGGTATAAGAAACTATGTACATGAGGAGAGATACTACTAATTGATGAGTCTTGCAAGAGACCCAATATCAATCTAGCCTATGTTAAAAATAAGAATGGTGACCCCTCATGTCATGTGATTTATATGATGTAGTTTAATTGAGCTACAATGTGAATTAGAGAATTTTTTATTGTTTTTAATTTGGCAATAATAATAACGTAGATTATTCCATTCATCATTATAATGTTTATTTTAAACCAATGGAATGTTATTTTTGACTTATTTTCCATCTAGATGAGTATAGGGGATTGCCTCATAATATGGAATTGACCTTTTTGAATTTTGCTTTGAAATATTTTCTATGATTATGCCATTTGAAATTATGCCTATTATAGGCATATCTTGTTATGGAATATATTACTTAGAATAAATATTTTCATCTCTATAAATTATGATCATTGTAATCTCATGAGTAAAGGTGATGTGGTTGGAATCTCTATCCGATGTTACCCCTATTGTTTGTTTCTATGATATTCCTAATTCAACACTATATTATGTCAATTTAGGAATTACGTGTAATAACACTAAACATATCTTTGGTCTAACTATGTAAGTAAGCTCAATGGATCCAATAAATTATTTATGTAAATTTATCTTACCCAAATGTTCCTTTTTATATCAAAGATATTGTAAGAGTCTCATGCTATGAACATTTATTTCAATATAATTATTGACTAGAACATTGTTACATTTCTTGTCATCTATGACTGGAGTAATAATTAAAGTATCTATTAAATTTTAACTCTTCTTAGTCACCTACTTTGGAAATTAATTATAAACTTTTGATTTTGTATGAATTGGTTACTTTGGACTTTGTCGGGTTAGAAACCCTCTCTTAAGAATGATCTCTTGCTTAACTAGAATTTGACTTTGTAATTTATGTGATTGCTCCTTTTGTAATATGACATTTGTATCTCAATCTTATACCTTGATAAAATTTGTATGTGGATAATCTTCCTTATAATATTCAATAAATCCAAAACCTTGTTGACCAACATTATCAACTCATAGAATAAGAGTAATGATTCCTTGGGCCTAATTGCACAAACATTTATCATGATAATCAAGCTATTGTAGATATTTTTTACCAAACCCATATTACTTTGAAAATTGAGCCTCATTATGGGGATGTATATTTGCATATTATACTTGTTCTATCTATGCTTATTGTAATGTTTCTTACTCTAATTTTGTTTTGTCAATCTTCTATTATTTTAATTTATGCTTTGGTAACCACTTTTGTATTATTTCTAAATTTAACCCTTTTTCAATTTATACATGTGTTATTATATGTTGTTTGGATGATGTGTCATCTATATCAATTACCTATTATATTTTACTTTTCAATTCTAAACATGAATTAGTGTGGTGCCCATGCATTCTATGATATGCTCAATAATATAAGGACCTCTTCAATATATGTAGAGGAGGTAGTTTGATAAATTTATATTTAATTATTTACCTTAAATCTCACTTGGAATTATATTTTATCTATAAACAATTTTCAAATCACTATTTTTAGATGTAATTTGTTTTGATTTCTTGTTTTGATATAAACATTGCTTGCCACAAATTGACTAGTTAATGATTCATGTACATGATTGATACTGGTGTGCCTTGGAAGATTTTGTCTTCTAATCTAATTTTACAATACTATAATATTTTCATGATATATTTGATTCTAATTTTGTAATTCTTAAATCAACTTGCTCTTTCTAATAATTTGATCCCTTAATGTCTCACAAGTGCAAACCCTAGTTGCTTACGATTGAACATATAGACACACACCTTATAGATATAAGGTAGAAGCATGGATATGATAAGCATGGGAATTATTAATAGTAGTATAGGTTTATTCATCACATGAATGAGTGATAACATGGACCTAGTAAGAGGGAAAGTATATATCACCCTCATGGAGATAAGGAGGTGAAGAAGATTATTTCTTGAGATTAAGAAATGACATTGAAACTTAAAAGGTTATTATTAGGGAATTTATGTTATGAAGTAAATTAAATAAAATTTGTTTTAATTGATATAATAAATCATGTACATATATGTGTATATCTTCTTTGAATTTATCATAAATTAAAGGAAACAAGCATGCAAATGAAACTAGAAAACTTTGCAGTATAAAGTGATAAACATATTACATCATTATTATCATGATTAGAAAAAATAAAAATTAGAAGATACAAGGATTTGAGATCTAAGTATGATTTATATAAGGATTGAAAACATAAACACTAAACATAGTCTAGGGTTATGTTTTTTTCACTATTTGAATTAAGTTGGGTTCATCAAATTATTTAATTTCTTAGGGGATTATGTAATGTAAATCCCTAGTTTTATAAAGTGGTGGAGTATTAAATATGCAATAAATATAGCCAATTATTTGTATAATAATTAACCTAATTGATTTGATAAATATGGAAATGATGAGAGATAAATAATAAATTACCTAGAAATAGACCTTCTAAGAAGAATCAAAGTATGAAAATTGGTGATTCGATAGATCCAACTATTGGAAACAGAATCCAAGTGTCATAATCAGACCTAGATAGTTACACAATGCTATAGATAGTGCTAGGTGAACTAATGTCCAAGGGGAAAAATACTTTATTTGTTTAGAATTTGTCTAAATGATTTCTAAGATTTGTAGATTAGGTTTTTTTCTAGTTAAGGTATAGATTTCAATTATGTGTGATCAATAATTTTTCTTGTAGCCTTATCTTCATTCAAAACACTAGTTTTTCATGATTTTAATTACTTTAATGAAAACCATGAGAAAAAGGAGTTAGTGGGATAGACTAGATGTGACCTTAACATCATGTTGTGTTAATATTTACATACATACCAATACATTGAAAGGGGATCAAGACAAATGTATTTCTCCCAATCTAAGTGCCAATGAAATTGTAAGTGAATGCTAGAATACTCGAGTGTGAATGTATGAGAGGTTATTTGAAGACCACTTGAGATATGTATATCTATGATAGGGTTGGATTATTGAATGTATGTGCTAAGTCAATACAATATTTTAACAATTGGGATCTCTCCCTTAATGTGAAGTGGCACTTTTGTGTGCTTCTCTATGATAATCCCCACCTACAGTGTAAGAGTGTGAGAGTAGTGTTTATATAGTGTTCTAATAAAAATGACTTGGGAGGGTGACTTTAGAATAGGTCTAGGCCTACCCTAATACTCTTAAGGAAGTGTAAATTATGTCTTGAAGGGTGTAGGGACCTAAATCACTAAGGAATTACACCATTATGGGTCCCATTTGGTGTTCTATAGGTCTGGGTGTTATTTATGACTACCACATGACTAAAAGAGGATCAAAATGGCCCTTAAGATGGGTCAAGTGATATATTAAGGGTAAAGTGACCTCAAGTGGACATCCAAGGCATGAATGGTTAATTTTAAAGGATAAAGTAAGCTTCCATGACATTTCTTTAATTTATTTTTTTTACTAAATAAATTTCTCATATTTTCCTTTGGTTGTTAAATATTCAAGAGGTGTAAGGCCAATTGGCTTACCCTCTCTTTCTACTTTGTCTCCCATGGTTGTGCCTTTGGCCACCATGTGACTTTATGCCCAATTTTTGGGTTTTGGAGATGACAAAACCATCCTATTTTTTTCTATTTTTTTCCATTTTATTATTTTAAATTTATAAATTTATGTTGTTGGAAATTTTTTATGTTGTATGGTTGTATTTTCACCCCTTTGTAGTGGAAGTGGAAGTGGAACTAGGCTCTTATGCATTCTTATGTGGGTTTATTATAATTTATTGGAAATGGGATCATAACCCCAATTCCCTCCTATGTATTTTTGGCTTGGTGTAAGTCGTTGTTATCCTCTCATGACCATGAGAAGTAATGCAAGGATGAGGAATTCTCCTTGTCAGTATTCTCAATTAGTGGGCCTAGTGGTGTTGAAAACTTGTATGGTGTAATCAACTAAGATAAGTATTTGACTGTTACAAATGATACTTTAGACTACCTATTCCTAGCTTAGCCCTAGACCTATCTTAGAGACTATTAACACACTTTTCAATGTGGATCTAGTGTCCTTAAAATGGTGCTAATGTCTATAAGATATAAGATCAAGAACGAAGGGCCAAGATCAATAAATGAGGGTCCAAAAATATGTTTGAGCTAACTAGGGATACCTATTACTAGTAAAAAGGATATAAAAGTGTGATAATAGGCTCTAAGATTAGTCTACGGAAAATCTAGGAATAGGTTAAATCAAGTATCACTCTTAGCACTTACATACCACTTTAGGTTATTGAATTTATCACCCCCATTTATGATGTAAATGAAGAGAAGAGAAATGAGTATTATAAGGAAAAAGAAGCATACCTATATTTACCTAGGAATTAAATCTTGTGTAGTTGAGTCTAAGTTTATGAAACTAGGTCTATGTATGTGAAACGTGATCTAATACATGAACTATAAATTAAATGTGCATAAATTGGTCCTTAACTAAGATATATAAAAATAAAAAGACTATATTGAGTAAATAATTAATTGATTAAAAATGAGTAAAGAGATGGGAAAGAGGAAAGGAATGAGTAAAACTCATTGGGTTCATGAATAAATGCATGAACCTAGTGACAACGTGTGTGTGTGTGTGTGTGTGTGTGTGTGTGTGTGTGTGTGTGTGTGTGTGTGTGTGTGTGTGTGTGTGTGTGTGTGTGTGTGTGTGTGTGTGTGTGTGCGTGCGCACGCGCGCGTGCACGCGTGCGTGTGCGCATGCATGCATGTGTGCACGTGTGCATGGACGCATGCACGTACAAATGTATATAGTGATCAAATCATTAAATAAATTGGGATGAGATGATATATTACTCAATACTCATGTGTGGTAAACTTAATAACTCATTCTAGTTTTGACCCCATCATTACCCAACCATACTTGGTGGATCATAACTTGTGAATAGCTTGGATTGGATTTAAAGTATGTCCAAACCTCTCATGTGGGTGGATCAAGAACTCAAATAGGTCATGAATCAATAAATTCTCACCCATGTGTAATAGATTCATCTAAAAATAAATTATTCAAAGTGATGCAAATTTCTAACTAAGTATATCTAATTGTGTATGTTGGCTCTGTGACCGCTCAAGTACATTAGGTGGCTCTAGGCCACTTTATAATACCAACCACTATATATGGAGTAAGGAATGAAAATGGTAACAAACTAGAATGTAATTTCAAGTGTGTACAACATAGATAATGTCATGAAATTGTCATTCCATCTAATCAACTAGTATGTAACTGAGCATATGGAAATAATATTCTACATACATGCCTCCAATCTGATATATGAGTATATTGATTATGGATTGAGTTATAATAACTATATATAAGTATCTAAACTAAATATGGGGATGATCATGACATGCACGATTCCTTAATTTGATAAATTGATATGAATTTGAGATCAGCTAGTGTGAATCTAAGCAAAATCTAAGCATAACTATCAAACCTATTACTAGATTTATACAAACTTGTATTATACCTAGTGTATTATTTTAGCCAATATAAGTTATCTTGAAACTAAGTCTATTGAATAGTATTGACACATCTTAGATAATAATACCATGTGGTGCTAGTGTCCCTATTTGGGATCTAATGTTTGTCTGTCTAAAATCTATGTCACTATCCTACTTTTTGAGTCACTATTTTTTCTTATGTTTACTTATGTCTACTTCTTTCAAATTGAGCCTATGTGATAAAAAATGTTATGTGAATGTAATGTAGGATCTTGATCTTTGTGACAAGCCCTTATGAATTCCTCCTCTTTTTATGGTAGTTGTTAACCCTATTCGAGAACTATCCTCAAAATAAAAAGCTCTATAAGATGTGTGCTAGTTGGATCATATATGTTAACTATGTGATAATCCAATATAATGTGAAAACATAACATTAGAATATAAAATAATCTAAGCATAAGTATGAAATTTAAGATGTATTTAATGTCTATTATTACACAATGGTATCAATATAGATGTAATCAATGTATATAACAGTAAATCTGAGTAGAACTGAGTAGCTACCGAAGGGGATGGGGCATGATGTCCATCCACAACACCCAAGTAGGAAGGTTAGAAACAAGATGTCCCTCCTATCATCAAAAAATGGTGTGTGTGACAAGTAAAGAAAAGTGTCATGGATATGATGCATTAATAAAATGATACATAAAAAACACATGAGGCACATAAAATAGGCCAAGGGTCTATAATATAAGGGATATGGTCACATATCACTAAATCTTAGAAAATAAGACATATAAGGACATGTTCAAATGTCCACATACATAAGTAAAAAACAAGTTATCTTAGATCCACATAGAGGGACATGTTTAAATTTACACATACGCAATTAGGGAAGCACATATAAGGACATGGGAAAATGTCCAAAGCATACATACTATGAATAAAAGTGGCATATAGATAAAGAATAATGACATATTCAAATTCCATTAAATAGAAGAAGCATAAAAATATAATCAAGTATAAATTATTAGAGATAGAAATGAAATCATGCATGAATTTAGTACAAATATATGTAAGAGTTATGATGTAGATATGTTGAGTCTAAAGTAGTGATAATTAGTAAAAAAATTTGAGTAACAGTAGTAATGATCAATATCTAGCTATAAAAATGGTAAAACTAGAATGTAGAGTATGTAAGGATAGAACCTGGTTATTGAAACTATGAATAAGATATCCCCTAGTGGGTGAATGTGTCAACTAAATAACCATGAATCTATGTATATGCCCTAGTGGGTAGATGATAACAAGTTTGGATTAGTGTAGTGGACCCGAGTCATGTAAGCAATCAACAAGAATAAGTAAAGAATGTAGTATGATGAAACTTACTATACTAAGATAGATAAAATATGTAGTATCTATAAAATATAAGAAACGTAAACATATAAATGAATACAATATATAAATTTGTGGTTGCTAAGTAATTATCTAATTGTTTTTGTGTTTTTGACATGTTATATTGTTTTTATATTTTATATAAATACATTATGTATAATAAAATGAAAATGAACTATGTACAAGGACCAAAGAAAGAGGGAAAGTATGTAAAATAAGGTATAAAATATATAGTAACCAATGAGTCTCATGGAAGACTCACTATCACTATGGCCTGTGTCAAAAATAGGAATGGTAATATCTCATGCAATGTGAATGTTATGTTTTAGTTAAATGTTTTAGATTATGGTAAAAGTAGGTTTTGAAGGGACCCCGAAACCCTATACATCAAAAAAAGATAAACCTTAAAGCCCAAAGAAGATCAAAACACCAAAATAGGTATAAACCAAACCAGGTAAAACAAGAACCTAAAAATAGCAGAAAAGACCAGATGTTTCCGCTGACACTACACAGAACGTACTGTCGATAGACAGGAACAACATCCTTCAACCTTCAAAAAATAATTAATTACCTTTTACACGAATGAAGGTTCATATCTAGAGGGGGGACTAAAGGCTTAGACTTCTTCCTCTTCATAGCGGTCCATCCATCCTCTACCTTAGCTACCTCTATCATCCATACCTTAGGAAACGGTGGTCCATTAAGCCCAAGGGATACAGATGACTCATCAATATTCTTATGAACACCAACCAAAATCTAGCTCCTAGGTGGATCCTCCAAAATAGGGGGAGAAACCAAAGCCTCCACGACCACTGGCTTTGAAAGATCTTTAATCTCAGTCACCACAGGACCATCTATGGAGTCTTTCACCAGTGGCTCCTCCTCAATCATCGACTCGGAGTGAATGCTATCTTTATTCTTAGAATCAGCCAGATCTTCCAAAGGTTGATTAGCTATATAGTGTTCTGAGGAAGCATTGGCCCACCAATAATGTGGTCTTCTGGACTTTGAAATCCCTACCAAATAATGAGCGGCCAGATGACCCGTCTGGTGACATCTTCTACACCGAAAAGGTACACCCTCAAAATCCAACATTTGTGTCCATGTTCCCCTTGGGGAGTCCAGGCAAATCACCTCTGGTAGGCCTTTTGAAACATCCATTTCAACCATAAAGTGAGCACAGGTCGAATGGTAACCCAACAAAGTATTTTTATCCACAAACAAAAAGTCTCTTATTGCATTCCCAATAGTTTCAAAGACCGGTTCATGCCAAAGATGTATAGGTAGATTTGGTAACTGAACCCATGTCGAAACCTTGTTAAAGTTTTCTGTAAGCAGATTAAAATCCTTATGCCACCATTTGACCATGAGAGGATATTTGCCCTGCCATAAAAAATCACTATTACTCAAGATTATCCTCCTATCCTCAGGGCTTTGGAAGACAGCAATAAAGAATCCTTTTATGCAGGAGAAGATTTCAACACTGTCTTCAATAAGTGGCACCCAATTCTTGGATATCCATCCATGTAGATCAACCAGTGAGGGCCAAAAACCTCGAAAACAAAAAATAGCAGCTTGAGAGGAAAAAACTTCTATCCTTTCAAGGATTCCATCAACTATTTCTAGATCTAGATTTACCCTGATGGGTTTAAGAGCACTTACTGGCAATGTAGGGGACAGCCCATATAATGCACGAGGCACAACATCATGTAGATTCGCTTTGAAAGCAGCCACATCCGTGAAAGATCTTCCCCCTGCTTCATACCCTGATCCAGTAGCGTTGGCAGAACGCCCAGCCAAAAACCTTCCTCCACCCGCAGGAGCAGTCTCTTTAGGGTTTAGAACCCTCTCCTTGCATGCTAAATTAGAGACTGTAGCTGATTTAGGGGCCGTAGCCACTTCAGCCACCCAACAGTCGTTCCCCAAATTTAAATTTTCAGTCTGTGCGTGCATTGGAAGTGGCATTTCTGGAAGCGGCATGTTTTAGTTAAATGTTATTATAGTAGGAATCTAAGTATTATTCATAATCATTATCATAATAACCTTGAATGCTAGAGGTAATTACCTTAAATTATTGAGTTGATGTCTCTAGATTTTTCTTTGGAATATTGATTGTGATGTTTCCCTTTGAAATTGTGATTATTATTATAGGTAGATGGTATTGTGGAGGATCTTTTTCTGGAAATCCTCTTATGAGAATGCTTGTTGGCATATCATGATTTTAAATTTACAATTTAAGATATTTTTATTCTTGTAATATTTCTTGTGTATCTAGATATTTTAATTTGATAAATAGTATCTATGAATGTTTTTCCTTAAGATGTTTAATAAATCCCAAAATTTGTTGAGAAACATTATCAACTACTAGAATACGAGTAGTGATGCCTTGGGCTTGCTTGCCCAAACCTTGACCATGATAATCAAACTAATGTATATATTCGTGGCCAAAATCATACCATTTTTAAATTTGATAATTATTTGAGAGGTAGATTTGCATATTTTTCTTGATTTAGCTATGCTTGTTGTATTATTTCTTGTTTTGATTATGGTTTTGGAACCTTTTTTATTCTAAGTTATTCCTTGGTAACCATTTTTGTACTATTTCTAAATTTGACCCTTGTATATGTTTCATTGTATGTTGTGTGGATGGTGTGTCACTATGTGAGTCATATGTATCCATTATCTATTGTATTTTCTTTTTTAATGCTAAACATGACTTATGTGATCACCATGCATTTTATGGTCTGCATAATAGTATTTATATTTCCTAATGGGATGTAGAGGGAGTACATTGATGAATTTAGGATTGATCATTCCCATTATTACCTCAATTGAACTCTTATTTGACTTTTGAATTCTTTTCGAATCAATATTTATAGATGTATTTTGTTTTGATTTATGATTTAGATATGTAACATTGTTTGCCAGAAATTAACTAGGTGAAAATGAATATACATGATTTACATTGTTGTACCCTATAAGCCTTTATCTTATAAATTAATTTTCCAATGTTGTAATATTTTCATTTAATTTTTAATTTTGATTTTTTAATATTTCAATTATCTTGATCACAATGATAGTTTATCACATAGAGTGTCACAACTATAAACCCTAGTTGATCATCATTGAACATGTAGGCACACACCCTATAGGGAAAATGTGTGAATAAGCTAAGTATGGTGATTGATGGCATTGGTATAGGATTATTAACCTCACAGAGGAGTGATAACATGGGCTTGTTTAGAGGGAAAGTATCTATCACTCTCATGGAGATGAGGAAGAGAAGGAGATATGACATTGAAACTTAAAACATATTTTTTAGCTTATGTGCTAAATTATCTATGTTTAATGGGTTTGCTTGTTAATGGAATTACACATAGGAGAAAGATAACATGATATGAAATGCGACAAATATTAGAATTGTATAAAGCATCATCTATACATGTGTTTATATATTTTATAATTTCATTCCAAATAAAGGGAACAAGCATGTAAATTAAAGTATTAAACTTTGAAATAAAAAGTGATTAATTTATTCATTCATTATGATCATGATTGTGTGAAATATAAATTCTATAAATGTAAACCCTAGGGTTGTCTAGTGTTAGTGTTTATGTAATGTTTTAAGTAAGTCAGGTTCACAAATTTTTTTAACCTTTTAGGATTTATCTTATGTAAATCCTATGTTTGATTAAAGGGATGTGATCCAAGTAACAATTCAGATGACAATTCAGGTGATGGGTCCACTCTAATTGAGGATGGAACTTTTGGGAGCCATAAATTTTGCACCATAGCTCCAATTGACTCACCGTTTGAACCATTGGAAAGATAATAATTAGGAGAATGTGGTGAGATGGATTTGAGATCTGATCAATGAATTTTTACCCCCAAAAACCCAATGAAAGTTCCCCAAATTTCAATTTTAGTAGTGCAGTCTAAAAATAGTAAGTTTCTAAAAATAGTAATTCCTTGAATTCTGTAATGTTGTAAATCATGTAAGTCTAACCAATTCATCTCCCTTGATATTGGTGAGATTACACATCCTCCCCAAACCTTTAAAACATGTATGAATGAAGATGTAACCCAAAATAGAAATTAGACATCTCTTCTTAGAGATAAGCATATGTTTAGGTCTACAAATTTGATCAATAAAACATCTATTCTTAGAGATAACATTATTTGAATTTTCTTTTTCTTGTTTCTTGAATTATCTTTTAACCAAAACTTTTTGAGTTTTGGATCAGAATGAGTAGTCTAAATCAATGAAATAATATGCATAAAATAACATCTATTTTTTTTACAAATTTTACTAGCTTTAAATTTTTAAAAATAATAGTAAATATGTACAAAAAAATACTTATCTATAAAATACTTTATATGAATAATCTATGTGCTAGAAACTGAGATAGTCAACTAGATTCCTATATTAGAACCCCTCTTAGACAATAGCACCATAATTGGATAGAGGTGCCATGTGGATCTAAGGTCCTGATATTAGTTCTAATGTACCTTGTCTAAATGATTTCTAGGTTTTATAGATTAGAACTTGTTCAAACTTTTATCTAAATTTTAGGTCTGTGCAATCAATACTTTTAATTATATCTCTGTTTTCCTCTAAAAACCCTAGGTTTTCATCCTTATAAGGGTTTGAATTAACATCGTGATAAAATGGGTTAGTGGGTACTAATGTGTTGGATGTGTGATCCACACCCCTATGTGGGCATGTTGCCTACATATCAATACTTTAAGGAGGGATCAATCTTGATGTATTTCTCCCACCTAAGTACTTGGTTCAAGTGCAAGTGAATGTTATAATTCCTGACCATGAATGCATGTGAGGATGCCTTAGACCTATGTTAGGCATAGATTATTAAATGTAAGGGTTTAGACAATTTAATATTCAAATAATTAGGATCTTTCCCTCAATGTGAAATGGTACTTTTGTGCACTCTTTTTGATAATGTCGACTTAGGGTGTAGGTGTGTGAGAGTAGTGTTTATATAGTGTTTTATTACTTTTGTACATATTAAAAGTTGCTTTGGACAAACTTAGGAGGGTTTCACCTTTGAAAATATATTCATTCAAGAAAGATAGGGTAAATGACATAGTCACCATTTTGGGGACACTAGAACCACATGGATCTAGTGTCCTTAATGTGGCACTAATGTATAGTTGGTAGAAAACTAAGCACAATGGCCTATGATAAATAAATGAGGGTTTGAGATTGTGTTTGATCTAACTAGGGACACCTATGGCCCATACACAATATATAAAAGTGTGATAATATGATCTAGGATAGGTCTAGGGCTAAGATAGGAATAGGTAATATCAAGTATCATTCTTAGCACTCAAATACCACTTTTAGGTGATTGCATATGGTTATCTTGGATCATGTTCATAATTTCCATGTTATTTTTACTTTCTTATTTGTTGTTTTTTGGAGTTTTTAAGTCTCCTATTGAGAGTGTAGACTACATGTGTCTTTATGTGAATAACTTTTTTATCTTATCCTAGACAAATAAACCTTAGTTATCCAATTATTTTCTAAGAACCTTGATGTGAATATTCCTATATATATGAGTCAGTCTTGGTGGTGCCTAGGGTAGTCTCCAATGATGTCAAAATTATGGGATGTGAGCCCCTCCTCTAGTTGGCTTGGTAGATTACATGATAGATCTTGTGAAGAATATCTTAATCTTTTTTTGAAAATATTTATTAAGAATTATTTTAGCCATTAGAGAGTCATGTTTACTTGTACTAAAATTTAGTATAAACTATGATTATATTAGGAATTTAAGGATGTATAAAAATGGTATAATTTTTTTTAGTATTAGTTTATTCCTTCTCAAAATTGTAACAATTGTAAAAAAATAGAAATGAGTAATTATTTTTCAAAATCCATTTATAAATTATAGTATGGATAAGTTTATAATTCTATAAATTAAAGTAGATGAAATTAATATATTATTCCTTTTGAAAAAATTCATATTATAGAGTTTTCTTTACACCTGAGAATGGATAAAAGCATATAAATAATTTTTAAGATATTCAAATTATTCCTATTTTTAAAAAAATATATTTTTATTTTAAATAGGTTTAATTTATAAATTAATTCAATTTACGATTTATTTTTATGAGCTATGGTTGATCTATAATGATTTTTTAAAGTTCTAGTCTAAAATTAATGTTAACTCCTTTAGAGATAACTTGCACTTTGAGTAATTTATTTTCATGTAAAATGAGGCATTATTATGCCAAAAACAATTTTTATTAATATTTACAATATTTTTTACTCAATGTAATTAGTTTCATATTTTTTTGACTTAAGGTGTAAAAGTTATGAAGTTTTGAAAATTGCTAGTCTATAGGGTAATTTTAAAAATACATGGGCCCTCCAAAAGAGCACAAGCCACCTTATGTAGGGAAAATTCTAGGTGGTTAACTAACTAAAGATTTATTAGAGGCTACATGTGACAAATTTTTTGGTTAGTTAACTAATTTTTAGTTTAGTGGATAATTATAAAGTTAAATATGAAACCTATAATTTAACACTAGAATTAATGTTAACAATCAAACTTCATTTTTGTCCTTAAATTACAAAGATTTGGTGATCTAGATGTATGGTGACCCAAAAAAAAAACCCCTAAAATTTTCTTCCTCTTATATGGTTTAATTTTTTAGACCTAGAGATGATTATTTTTCTAGATACGATTTCTTTGTCACATAGGTGTATTTTTTTACCCTTACAAACTAGTGTACTAATTTTGTTCTTATAATTGGGAAGAATCAATGACTCAAGGAAAGAGAAACCAAGAAGAGACCCATATAAAATTTTCATCCTATTCCACATGGAAGTGGTTTCATGAATTTCAACTTTAAACTTTTCTTTGTGTTCTTTTTTTGTCACAGGGATGCATGTTTGGGCCTTAACGTCTACAATGGGCTCCTAGTTGCCTAGATAGAGTTTATCCAAAATGAGAATATTGATGTTTTTGGAACACCTACAACAAAAAAAATTAAATTAAAAATATTTTTTTATGAATTTTACCTTGTGGTGGCCAATAATGGCCTAGAGGAACTTAAAGTTCCCAATACTATTTTGGAAACCATAGGAGACCGAGACCTCCTAAAATCTTTATGTCAGACTGGGTACTTGTAAAATACTCTCACACATTTTCATATCAATTCATAAATATGAAAGAGAAATATTTTTTTTTTTTAAAATCTTAGATACTTCATTAATGGTAGTCTCTTGGGTTGAGGAAGGGAGGGATGACTATGAAAAATTCATCCTCCAACACCTCTTTCCCCCTAATAGAAACTACTTTTTTCAAATCTTTGGCCAACTTTGAGACCTTAAATCCTTCATAAACATATTTGGTCACTTATTGATTTCACTATATATGATAGTTGGGATCAACTTGATCTAATCGTAGAGATTGGGTGCACTAATATCAAATGTCCTAAACATGATATTTTAGGTATCCATTGAGGTCCCATGTAGTCTAATTGATATTTTAATTAGAAATTTTCTCAAAATAAAATTAATGCAAAATTAGACTTCATTATATATTTAGGTCTAAACTAAGTTATATGATTAGATAAAATCATTTGAATCCCAATTTTAAACTCTATTGGGAGTTAGGAAATATTTTTAAATAAATTGGTTGCTTTAACACACTGGTTGTTTATTTATTTTCATCCTTAGGGTAGTGGGGCCCACTAGTACAACTCAACATGTTGTATGTCATTTAGAGTAAGTGGGACCCACATATTTTTATTGAGACTATGTCCTTACTTTTGGTTCCATTTAGAGTAAGTGTGACCCACATATTTCTATGGAGACTATGTGTTTACTTTTGGTTGCCTCATTTTCTTATGGTTATTGTAATTTTGTAGAATGTGATTAATAAATTATTTTAAAAATGGCATATTTCTTATGTGTTTTATTGTGTCAAGTTTTAGGCATTATAGACCCTTTGGTTACCAAGATCTCTTTGGGTTATTAGGATTACTTAGGCATGAATAAAATATTATAATTAAATGGGATGATTCCACATGTCATCTTCTAGGTTCTCCACACCCAGGTTTAAATGGGAAGCAGTATGATGGGGCTGTGATCATGTGAGTCCCATAGTGATACCACATGGCATGATCTTGGGGATTTAAAATAATAAAAACAAGGATAAATGATTGAAGACCCATATATATTTGCATAAAATGGATATTTCCACTTGTCAGGATCTTACTACATCATGTCTAAAGAAAAGTTGACATAAGTAAGACCATTAACACAGTGAATTATTGATATGTTTACATGCAGTAGGGTGCCCCTTTATTATTGACATGATAGATTTTCCAAAGTAGTGATGAGTGGATTCATGGAATGAAATTTTTGGAAAATATACTTACACCTCCAAAAACATGACCCAAGCATAAAATTGATGTCTATCTTGCCTGTCTAGGTCATCAAGACCTAAAAATTTGATTATGAGTCTAATTAGATCTATACAACCATGAATAATCTTGTTTTATAATGTCAAAAAGGATCATGTGATATAATTTCTTAGTCATTTCAAATAGTGGATTTAACTAGAATATTGGGTGTGTACATTAGGATTGAGTTACAACATAAATAAATGACTATTATCTTAATTAAGATTAGTCATCACCAAGTAGAGTATGAATAATTAGTTGGCTTGAGGGGATCTCAAATGACATCAACCACTGATAATTTAATATTAAGATCAATTACCGTGTATTTGGTCATAATTTCATTTTTATTTTTCATGGCTCATTTCAAATTTGAGTATAATCAGACACATCTCATTAAGTTTCTACAACCTCTCTTCAAATGGTGGGTTTTATGACTAAATGGCACATAATAGACCAGATCCTCATTATAACAAGGTAAAATTGATTTATAATTAGTCTAGAGACTTTTCCATTTTCATTTTATTTTAATTTCCTACTTTATTAGTTTATATTTCATATTAGTATGAGTTGAGGAGATTTGAAGGCCCTTATGTATCTTATCTAAACATTGATGAATCTTAGTGTTATGTTTCTTGAATTATTTGTTATATGAAATATTTTTGATTGATATTAATTTAATTAAATTATTTTTTTTGTATTTACTTCCCTCTTTTACATAGATATTTAAACCTCAGACTCTTGCAATCTTTTCTACTAGTGATTGTGTTATGCTAACCAAATGAAGACTAGTTTCTCAATAGGTTTATTTCTTCAACATATATAAAAATACCATGATTAGCAAGTGATATAATATTTCATTTTACCCTAACCTCTCTTTATTTTAATCTCTTTTATGTCAATATTAGATTAGTTTTAGATTAGCTTTAATTTTAGTTAGTTATTCAAGTTTTATCTAGACTACATGCTCATCTTCCCACTTGTCTTAGTTTATGCATTGTTGAAAATATTAAAATAAAGACAAGTTCCAACCAATAGTGAGTTCATTGTAAAAACTTAATGAGCTTGTTATTGTCAACACAAAAGAGACTATAGTACCTAGGTCTTCTAGATGGATCCATCACCTCTTGGGTTAACCTCGAGATTATATTCATCAACCATTATAGGATACTAATAGACCTGGTCATATTTTATCACCAATTTTTATCTTCCCATTTAGATCCCAACAAGCCCATGAGTGTATTGAATACTATGTTTCACAAGCTATACAAAATATTAAATCACCCTTAAACAATGGCTGAGTTAGTTGTTAAGAAAACATACTTGAGGGCCCTAGCTCCCATGACTTCCTTATTATTTAGAAGGACCCCATCAGCTCTTGCATCCTTGTCCTTAGCTTATAATGAGGTAGTCAACATTGAATATTATATGGTACCTCAAGTATATGGGGATGTTTTATTTCCCTCATTAGGACACCTTGATGCCTATAGCGAAACTCCTATGGTTAACCAAGCCCTTATGTAGGGTACTCCTTTGATGAATCCAATCATGGGTACTATGTATTCAAGTATAAATATAGTCTAAAATATTATTCCATTTAACATCATGCCAAAAAATTATCCTTATGAGCCCCCAAACCATGTATTGGCATAACCCATGAACTAATAAATCATTCTAGTTACCTATAATAACATGGATACCACTCTTGGATCAAATGGTTATACTACACCTAAAAAAAACCAAAAAATTATACCATTATTCCTTAATAGTTATATTCTTAATAACCATATTAATAGTGTGGTGCATGTTTCTATCTCTACATTTTTAAATGCTACTACACTGGTGGCTAGCTCACCACTTCAAACATGAATTAACCAAGGTGCCCATATGAATGCCAAGGTAGATAATTTACATAAATGGTCTATAGATTGACCAATGATATGGTCAAATTACATAAAAAGGTTCCTCAAAACACTAACCAAGCTTTGAAAATACCACCTTAGCAATGAAATTAAAATTTTTACAGGGTGATTGATAGGTAATGGATTAATAGGCCCAATAATGGAAATGTGCCTAGTCCCCTTGACAACACCAATCAAAATAACAATAGTGCCTCCAATTTAGTAAACATAGAGAACCTAGCCTTACCCACTTGGTGTAGATCATACAATACATAGACCATTCTAAAATAGACTATTTTTAATTTGCATTGGCCTCAATATATATTCCAAAATGATATAGACAACCTTGAAATAACACCTATATAATAAAATGTCAAACTAGGCCCAAGTGGAGACAATCCAAGCATTACCATAATATTGGAGACCTATGGTTTTACATTTTAAAGTGATAATGAGCCTAAAGGAAACCTATATGAGGTCCATGATTTTAAATAGTTTCAAAGGGGGAACAACTATCAATTGATAAGTAAGTTAGAAAAACCTTTGACTACTTCTACTCCCCCTAACAACATTTAGGTTACTCTTAACGAAAATTCTAGTAATAATCTTACTCCCCCCATAGGACTTGTTGCTTCATACTATCCTATGAATAGTGGTGTACCTCCCTAGGTTGATAAACTAGTAGAACAAGATAAAAATGGGTATAACATTATAGAATACTTGAAGAAAACCAAGGATAATATAATAATGTTTGATCTATTTCATTTGTCTAACTAAAAGAATTTATTTCTAAAAGAATTGTTTGCCCTTAGGAGGAATGGAATTAATCACATTATTGATGCTCATGTTGTTTTATATAATGAAAAACATATATACCCATAAATTTCTAAAAATAATAAAAAAATTTGTAAAAAATTACATAATGGCTTAGTGGATTTAGGTGATTTAGAGATCGTGATGCCTTATTCCATTTACCAATAACTGGGACTTGACATATTCCAAATCTATGAGAAAATTTGTTCAATTGGACAAATCAAAAGTTTACATCATTAGAAATTTAATCCACATCCACATGTAGTTGGCCTTTGATCATAGAGTGAATCAATTCATTGATATCCAAGTGGTAGACATACTTAAGGCATATGAGATGCTTCTTAGTCGAGATTGGTCTAAGATATTAAATGGGTACATGGCCACTTATGCATCCCACATTTGGTTATTAAGGAGAGGTATGCCTAATCATATTATTATTGAGAGAGAGCCAAATGATTATATAATACAATAAAACCAATGAGATTATGTATGAGGAATATTAACTAGGGGTCTATGTAGTTGATAAGGAAGTAGAAGATTATAGTATATTCTCCATCAACTTACTTTTTATGCAAGAATAAATTGAATTTGAGGAGTTAGATCAGTTGGATAATGAGGTTACCATCTATACACCAAAACTATTTTTAGTTTATAGTCCTTCCCCAACACATAAAAAGGTTGAGCAAGGACATTCATGTCAGAACAAGGAATGTAATACCCTAGAGACTACCCATGTGACCATTCTAAATAATACTACACCAACATATACTACCAAGGTTCATAATATAGTACCATTAATAGTTAAAGAGGAATGTGTGTCAACCTTAGAAGATGGGAAAGACAAAAATAATTGAACATAGTAGTAACACCCACCTTGAAGAATCCACTATGCACAATTGAAGTTCATGCATGGACCCGATCGGCCATATTGTCTTCAAGGACATGGTCATCCTATTTCATTGTCTAAATGTAGTGATAGTATATGAAACTAATTATTTAGTAATTTATTTGTAAGGATCATGATCAAATATGTAAAATATAATTTTTAATGTCTATGTAGTGTGGTGTTGTATCTTAGTTTCTAATCCAAGTCATTATGTATGCCCCATATTTTGAGATGAGTTATGGAGCCTACATAGTAAGTTATCTCAAAATAAATAAATTATGAGAAAGATGTTTATGAAAATATATAAATATTAGTAATGATAATAATAGACGAGCATGGAATCATCATATATAAACTAATAAAAATAGTGATGTAATATGCATGTAGAAATAAGCATATATAATGTCTTATCTAGATATATGTTATCAATGAAAAATTAATTTAACAATGATGACACTAAATATAAAAACCATAGAATATATGTGATATTTATCACAATGGAAAGAACTAGGGAGATTATTATGTCCATCATTCCATTGGAATTTTATAAAACTTAGAAAACAAGTGTCATGGCCATGATATACACATTTATATAATATGATCCATTTCTCCCTCAAATTTATATAGAATTCCAACATTTATCTATCATAATTCCATATAATGTCTTAAATGTTCATTATAAACCTATATAATTCCCAAAATCTATATCAATTTTATCAATCCAAACTATTTAAATCCCATTATATATATTAAATATGAAATATCTATCCATTAGGGCTTGGACATCTTAATAAATCCCATTGTATACCCTCCTTTTTATATGAGGGATGAATCTTACAAATAACTCATATCAAAATAACGAGTTATGTGCATCATGTGTTATATAAAAATGTATAATGATGTAAATTATGTATAAATACATAATAATATATCTCATAACATAAATATTTTGATCATTCAATCATGTATGAAACATGTAATCCAAGGAAGTGTGCATACAAGTGCCAATGTATAGCAGATATATCAATTAATAATGCAATAATAAAAGTCATTTTGGATGCATGATAAAAATCATAGTACTGTAACATAATAGAAATATGCATGATATAAATAATTTTAACAATCTAATAATAATAATCATATATTTTATCATGTAAACACACACAATATCAAAATCAATAAGCATATAAGCATATAATACATGGGATAATTATGACCTAACACATACATGAAATTGATATGACTTAGAATAGATGATCCTTTAACATAACTATTACATATGTGACAAGATAGTCAATGTACCCATAATATAATAACTATAACACACATAAATGATTAATTAATGTCACAATCATCAATATCAATCATGCACAAAGAAATCAATTCTACTATACATAATTAATAAATTTCCTAATGTAGTATAAAAATCACAATGTCCATAGGAAATAACACTCTATAAAGTATGAGAAATAATTATTTGTGTATAATTATCTACTATGATCAATGGACAAAAAAAAAATATAGCCTAATAATGTATTAATATTCCCCTAGTATAGTCATTTGTCTAATGTAGAAACATTATTAGTGGTGTAAGTAATGTCATGTATTTATCAGTCCATGCATCATATGTAACATGTATATCTTACATACCACTTATGTATACCATGAAAATAATGTGTGAAAAAAAAAATGCATAAATCACTAGGTATATGACAAACAAAATCAATCATTCTATTTTTGCCAACAAACCATGTCTTTCCTAGATCATAGTTTTGTATCTTTTGAATATTCAAATGATATTTTTTATTTTAAATTTGTGTGTGTGTGTGTGTGTGTGTTCTAAAGATCTGATATAGGGGATGCCTAAGTGTAGAACTTGTATACCTTAATATAGTTTTTATATCTAGAAATAAATTCATATAAATTTTTAATATGCCATGACCACTAGAGTCTTCATACCTAGGTATGTTTGTCACATTTTCATTTAACATCTCAATACTCTTATTCACAAGAATTTCATTATTTTTTAAAATAATGTGTAGGCTTCAATTTCATTTTATTAATTGATGTTTCAACTTCACTTATTATTGAATGTTTAAATTTTTTTTAGCTTTTATATCTTATTGAATTTTGATTGTATTATTCTCAAACTTGAATGTAACACACTTATTTGGACCATCAATGTTGGTTTGTGTTTTTTCTAATCAAAATTTTCCAAGGTAGTATGAAATTTTTCCATTTCACACATCAAAAATATTTATGCATTAATAAAATTTGTGCCATAAGAAAATGGTAATTTAATATCTCCTATTGACCCTTCACAATAGAGAATGTGTTATAACTCATTTATCATGTGGCCTAAATGTTGTATAATTTAAATTTTACATGTATTTTTCATTTATTATATATTATTTTATGATTATTTTCCAATAATCATCTTAGATAAATACTCTAAAATTTAATGGGTAGTTTTATGAATGTTTTTACACTTCTCTTGACCATTTATATTTTTATAAGTTACAACTAATCTATTTATCTGAAGTATACTAGCATATACTTATATGATTTTAATAATACAATGATCCTTAAATTTATGAATATTTTGTTGTGACACCTTAAAATTATATGTTCCATGTCCATTTATCCTATGATAACTTAATATGATTTCCATTCTTGATGCGATAAAGGGGACAGATCAATTTTTAATAGAAGTTAAAGTATTAAAATTCTTGTCAAGTAATTTTTTTTATATAATAATTGGTTTGTGTTATAAAATATCTACCTAAAATGTTATATTATGGTATTTTAGGGATATTTATTCCATTAAATATATGTCTTGTACTAAATTGTACATAGATATTTGGTATCCATTAGTCTTACATTATGCGATGTGTAATGTTTTTTATAATCTACTCATACTATATTTTAAAAAGTGTTGTCTCAATGGATAACCTATTATGAGAGATTCCTATCACGAATTAATATTGGAACCAAAATATGAATTTATATTCATGGATTTAATGTAATTTGGATCATGATATATTTGGTGATGCAACGCAAAACATTTATATTTTACTTCCTTACTTTGAAACATTTACTATATGTTTGTGTTTACACCATTTATACCCTCATGGTTGGTTAAAAGGGATGCCTTAATTTTATATGCATTATGATAAGCAAAAATTATATCTCTTAATTTATCAATGATTACCATGTTTGAATTGTCTCAATACCATCATGGAGTTATAATTATGAAGTTTAGATGAGATAGATAGTCATCTATTTTTTTCATGGATACCATCTCATACTCATCACTATTATCCTCAATAATAATCAATTATAAATATTTGGTATTTATTAACAAAGGAATATCTAGTAGTTATTCATTTTGTATTCCACATATACATGTTATTTATTTTATCATTTCTTGCTTAATTGGTATGGTTTAAGGTGACTTATATTCATTAGTTTTTATTGTTTCTCCTACCTCATATGTGTATTGATTATACTAGTATGAATTGTAACATAGGTGATATGAATTATTGAGGGGCACCAAATTTTGTTTTAAATCCTTTATTTGATTTAATGGTTTTATAAAATTTGAAAGGTTTTTTTTAATTGAAAATAAATGTATACAAATATTATTCATTTACAAATTTTTAACTTCAATTTTAGGTGGATGGGATAAAATATGTATACACATAATATTTTCAAACTTTATCAATTAATAATGATTTATCTCTTATAAGAACCCATTAATTCTAAATCTCTCTGAGTGCATGACTTAAAAGGTGCACCAAGAAAGGAGTAGGTAGACCATTGGTGCTTCACAAGATTGTTATCCCCTATACCATAACTTGATATCTACACAACTTTCTCTTATGTACTTACCTAAGCCTTTCATCCTCTATTACACACTCCTCCAATAAAATTACCACCTTAATTATCCCATTTATAATCTTAAAACCCATTTTTGACATTTATCATACATTGACAGCCTAGGATAACCCTATATTTAATTTGTTAAAAGCACATTATGGGTTTAGGTCAGCTCTAGCTGACCTAGACCAGGACCTAATTTACTTTTATCAAATAATGATAAAGATTTGAATTGGGATGAACCTATTAGATATACTTTTAGAAATTTTTAGGGTTAGATTAAATTATATATACACAGCCATTTCTACCATTTAGAGATGAAATAATAAGAATAATATATTTCACATTTGTTTATTGACTATTCTACCTAAGGATCATTGCTTAGGGTTTCAATACTTTATTTGGACATATAGATCTTATCTTATGGATAAGTATATTGGATACATAGATAATTTATGTATCCTAGATCTGACTTATCCTTGTTAGCCTTACATACCACAAAAACCTCCTACGAAGCATCTTGGCCAAGTGAGAGATTGAGGCTTGGCAAGTTTGTCTTCAAGGTAAGTATTCATAAATTTATTCCTCCTTTATAAGAGTAGATATATTTATATTTGTAATTCTCTCCCATGAATTATGATTTAATATAAATTGATATGAGTATATATCTTCTATGCTTATTTAATTTTTATGTTTATTAACCCCATTTTGTGCCATAAGTTTTAGTGAACACTAGATTAGATTTTACTCTACTTGTCATTTACTTCTATGAATATGAAAACATAAGACCTAGCTAAGGTTATTACATAATTTTACTTGACTAGAGGATTTGGAACCCTCTCTAATGATGTTATTTTTTTTAAGATATCCATTAATTATGTTTAGTAGATACATCTAAGTCATGACCCTAAATATCTAATGTAACAATAATCTAAAGTGTAAGTAAGATTTATCTTCTCTAAGCTAGGATTGATTAATAGATCAAATGTATTTTAATTTATATACAACATCCATCACATGGATCCAAGGTGTACCTACTAATATATTATGATGAAAAATTATTTGGAATCACCTTAAATATAATAATTATCTTTTTATTCCCCACATCTAATGTAGTCATTCTTAGTACTTGGAAATTTATATTATCAAAACCTATGATATTATTACATGATTTATGAATACAATATATATCAACACCAAGAACTTGAAGGATATGATATGGTAAATATGAAACCTTTATCAATTACCTATAACCACATGTCTAAATTCTTTATTATAATTGACACTTGAATAAAAAGTGAGAGATAATAATCAATAGTTTGATTAGTGTAGAACCCAAATTTGTTATGGGAATCATTTTTTAAAAAAGTTACATGAATTTATATATATATATATAAATTCATGTAATTTTTTTTAAAAATAATTCCCATAACAAATTTGGGTTCTACACTAATATATATATATATATATATATATATATATATATATATATATATATATATATATATATATATATATATATATATATATATATATATATATATATATTAGTGTAGAACCCAAATTTGTTATGGGAATTATTTTAAAAAAGAATTAAATAATTCCCATAACAAATTTGGGTTCTACACTAATATATATATATATATATATATATATATATATAAAATACTAATGTAAAATAGGGCACTTAGTGGCACATTTTTATTGGTTTTATGGATTGTTATTTACTTTACAAGATTACACAATCTTCTATTTTATTTTATTCATCTTTTTTGGCTTTGTCATAGGGATCCCTAGTATTATTTTTTTGGTCTTTTCTTTTACATGGATTTTGGATAGATCCATTAATCATGAATGGATATAATTTAATAGAATTTTCATTTATACCATTTATGTATTAGGATATATTTCATGCCTACTTTTCATCACATGACCCTTTAAGTCAATATATTTTGTAACTTTGGGTCTTGTTTGGTTGTATTTTGTTTGTTCATAACTCCCCAATTTAAAATTGATAAATTTATATATGAAAATCCCTTATATGACCTTTATGGACAATATATCATTGATTAATAAAGATTTACACTTAGAAAAATCACCCGTATATCTTATTGTTATTCAAAACTCTAAAGTATTAAAAGTAGATATCTATATGCATGCTTTACCAAAGAATAACATAGGAAAAATAACACTTGGAATTACATTCACATGATTTTGAACATATACACATTAGATTTATAAATACAAGTGAGTTGATCCCTCTTAAGACTATTGTAAATTTAGGAAATGCACATACTCATAAAATATTGGTTGAGGTGGGTATAATGCATATCACTAACCCATTTTTCTATCTCACATTTATCTCAAGAGAATAAGTTATGGTTTTGAATAAAGGAGAATAAAAAATAGAGATATATTTGTAAGATAAAAGGTATCTAAAAAAACAAGATTCACTTGAAGGCATGTCATAGACTTGTACAGATCTCCCAAATAGTTCTGGTATGTAGTCAATGGTTTCACCCTATTATTTTATTTTAAAAATGGGGTAATAATTAAATACTTAAATCCTAACTTATGACAAGACGTGTAAAACTAGAGTGTTGTAGCTATTGAAATAAGTTACAAAAATTGATTTGGAATTTTATAAATGTATAAAGATGATAAAAGGGGGTAATGCAAGAATGAAATAATTTATCTCAAAATCTGAAAATGCAAATTTGTGAATGAGAATTAAAACCTAGTTGTGTGACTAGGTGATGATGTTGTGAATTATGAACAAGGTTTTGTTTGTTCTATGGATAAGGCTAATAGAACCACATAGGGTCACATTGTATTTTTCCTTAGGGAGTGCTAGTGTGTAGTAAAGTTTTTTTATCATTTTCAAAATTTGGGTTTGTGTTTTGTTGCATTTATGTCCTATTTATGTATTATGTGATGTATGATCTGATGTCAAATCCATTATGTAACTTCTTATTCACTTGAACACCATTAATTGATAGACAATGTTTAATTAATGTAATAAACATGAATTAAGGGTTAGTGGTTGAAGTTGTGCTAGACCTTAGCACCCCCCTATGTTGAGTGTTTCATAAATACCAATATGTTAAAGAGGTATTAAACTCCATGTAGTTATCCCATGACGTGGTGACGTGTGTTAAATATTAGTGTAATGATAAATGTTATCAAAATCATGGTGTATGTAAATGATTCAACTATGACTTGTGATCTTAGACGCGTATTCAAACATTAGCTTAAGGATATCATGTTTGTATGTACCCGAAATTGGGATAAATAGGGAATTTTATCTCAATATGAAACTAGAATTATGTTATTTTTTAATATGGAAGAATTTTGGTGCAAAGGGACATAAAATTATGGATTTATAGTGATAAATTAGGAATTAATTCTAATGGGGCTTGTAAAATGTGCAATATGACCAATTACATGAATTTAAATTTGAGAAACTAGTCGTTATTTGGTTGAAGGATATGGTCAGTGAAATTTGACAAAAATTAGAGAGTGGGATAGTCCTAACAAAATGGGCTTATCATCAAAGAAAAAATAGCTAAGATGGTAGTATGATTCAATTAGAGGATAATATTGAGTCATTTGGAATGTGAAATAAGGACATTTTGAGATCAATAATTTCTTGTAGGAATGGGTCATCCACATAGAAGTGAACGAAAGGTGGTCAAAAGACCTTGGAATGGGGAACTAAATTAGTGGGTATATGGAATGGTTAAAAGTTCATTATTTTAACTTAAACATTAATTTATGTTTCTAAATTCTCCCCTATTTCATTCTACTAATGTAACAAAGCAAAATTATAAGAGTAAAATGAAAAGTGCATACATAGATTTAACTATGAAGCATAGTCTTCAATGTAGGGCCATAAAGTTGAGTTGTGATTTATATAGAAACTCTAATAAAAAATGTATAAAATTAGTGTTTACTTAAGATAAAATAAAGAAGTAAAAATGAGAAAACACACACACATACACAAAAAATGAATAAAAATTTTTGGGCACATGGGCTATTATGTTTTTTGGTGAAAAAAATGGTGACTATAGAAGGTACGACCCTTGGATATTTTATTCTTCATTGATGAAATTTTATTCGGATGTGCATGATCTAATACTCATTGAAAATAGTGTGCTTAAGAACTCAATTTGTGCTTGACTCTGACATCATGTACTCAAGGTAGGTATAATGTCTTGGGATCACTCTATGTATTCTAGTATATTATTTTGATGAAAATTAGGTGTTATATTAGTAAAAAAAGGGTGAACCATGATGATTCCATATAATGGCTCATTATATCCACAAAATAACATCCTTTTTATTGCATAGAAAGTGGATCTAAATGTATTTTCAAAATTTATAGTTTATTTAGAATGAAATAGTATGTATATATCATGGTTATGCCTTTATAATTCCTTGTTATCTATTTTTTAGATATTACTAATGATTATTGAGAAAAAGATGTCTATAAGTGCATATATATTTAAGCTAAGAATGATTCAAAGTATGAAGAGTAACCATGCAAGCATAATGTTGAAATAAGATCCAATATTCTATTCAAGTTATGGACTCCTACAGGCCTATTATAGTACCTCCAAATTACAACAGGCTTGCTATAGTAGCTATAGATTACATCATGCTCATTATGGACCAGATATAGATTAAATAAAACTAGCTACAAATAAATTATATATTTCATCATACCATCGATGGATTTCACTATGATTGTTATAGATTTCACCAAGCTTACTATGAATTTCACTGGGATTGCTATGGATTTTAGTAGGTTGCTATGGATTTTAACAAAATTGATCTGAACTTCAACAAAATTGCTATAGACATATTTGGAAAGTATTTTTAAATGTAATATAATGTTCCAGCTATCAAGAAGAATGTTTTCCTTTAGAATTATATATATATAGGTTTCTATGTATATACTTTCCATTATAGATTGTATTCATTTATGTAATTTAATTCTAATAATTATCTCTCTCTATATTTGGTGGAGATTAAGATTAGGAAGTAATATATTTATTTTTTAGAATAAATATATATCTCCATATTTTTTAGAGATTGAGATAGGATAGAGTATCTTGATTATTATTCCTAAATAAGGTGTTGGTTAGAAGCATGAAATTATAAATTCAACCTTCCATACCTAAATGAAATAATCAATCAATCAATCAATCAAATACATTTTTCCTTCCATTATTTTGAGCAATCCATCTAAAACTTGTGTTTTGAGTAAATCCTCTTCTGAGAAATGAGCCTGCCACTCATTCCAAGGAAGATGGATCAATGTATTTTTATTTTATTTATGTATTTTGTAAATATCATTATGCTATAAATTATTATTTTATTTCCTTATTTTATTAGACAATTTCTTTTATACAGTTTGGTGTAAACCTGTAAGTGTGTTATGTGTTTGTCATTTATTTCCAATTTAGTAATTTACTATCTACAAGTGCACTTTAATTTCATGCAAGAGGTTTTTAATTTCTACAAGTGTGATTTAATTTTTACAATTGTTATTTTTAAATTCCATCAAGTGTGCTTTTCAATTCTTGCAAGTGTGGAGTGTAATATAAGGAACCATTTTTAAAAGCTCTCTTTCTCCTTTTGCATACAACCTTCAAACACCAGCCATAGATTAACATTATTAAATGAAGGGTATTGAAGACACCCATCAAAACAACTACTAAAAATGGAATAAAGTTAAATTTTGGTGAAAAATTGGTCTAAAAAGTAGTTTGATATGATTCAGGTGTATACAACATGGAGAATGGAATAGATTCTCATTCCATTTGTGAAACTAGTGTAAATTAAGTACACAGATGGTCATATGTCATTCATATACCCCAAATATGATATTTTGGAATATATTTTTTGGATTAAAGAGTGTATCTATATATTAATCAAATAAGGATATGGTAAAATGCTAATCAAACAAAAAAAGATGGTGAAGAAGTCATACCCCATGAGCATAAGCACACTGAGGGTGAAAACATCTCAATAAAAGTCTATAAAGTGGTCAGTAAATGAACACACAAACCAAAAAACATCACATAAATAGTTTAATAGAGAAATAAAGAGAGTAATGAACATAAATCAATAAAGGGGACTATTAAGTAATTACATCAAACATGGACGTTAGGAGAGGCACTAGAGATGTTGGGTCTTAGGTACTGGAACCCGATCCTAATAGAGAAGGAAGATCCTCATCCATAAGTAAGGCCTCACAACCATAAATTTTTTAAGCTTATAATGCCTCATCTTGGTTTCTTTTAAGAGAAATTACCAAGGCAAGTCATAGAAATTTACCTTAAGAGGAGGAACCCAACCCCTGATGTCACCATCATGAGTTAGGGGAGGAGATCCCCAATCCTTGCCATTACCTCTAGATCTAGAAGAGTCACTTAGATCACCATGTCATGGGAAAGACTAGTGAGATGGTGATTGATAAGGAGAATGACTCATGTAGCTAGTTCTGTAACACTATCGACATGGTCCACACCCTCTTCCTTAGGGAGGCATAGGATACCATGGAGGTTCAGGAGGTTTATGATTAAAAATTCATGGGGCATTTCCTTGGTGATTGATAAAATTCTAGAGGTTTTTAATTTATAGGTGTACTTTATCTATTTGTCCTTGAATCTAAAGAGTAACATTAAATAGAACAATAATTTTGTTAGTAACATAAAAAAATATGTTCCAACTCTTCATGATTAAATCAAGCATAATTTATAGCTTTCCATATTTGAAAAAAATATTATCTTAGAATATATACAAAAATATGTTGTATTTTAAAGGCAACAAATCTGAGTACCTCAAGATATCCATTTTCCATGTAAAGAACTTAGGGTAGAAGGGTTGAGAAAGGGAGTGAATCTATCAACATCTAGATTATGTGTGAGATTAAAACCAAAAGAGGTGATTATAAGTCTTTGGTTGCCAAAAGGCTGAGCAAATGGAGTTTGAGACTCCTAGATTTTTGAGTCAGTCACCTAAATCCAACCTCTGATAAAGGATACACCATTAAAATTGAGATTTGTTGGGCTCAATGATAGCCATCCACATAGTGTTCAAGCATTTATTCCAAACCCCATGTCTATAATGGAGTTTCCATCTAAGATTAAGAGTTTAATATGGAATATGCTAAGGGACTATAAAATTATAACCCAAATAAGTACAATATCAAGTTAAGGGGGTGGTCATAGACCAATTCCAATCCTTACACCAAGGAATAAGAGGGTTGACACCTATTTTGTGAAAATATTCATTAGGTATGGAACATTGAATTTATACTATAGCATTTACATCTAAGTTATTTAAATAAAATTTGTTCTCAAGTTTCTTCCAAATGAGATAGGATTGATTATCTTGCAAAAGATATCACCTATAAACTTTAGATATTTTCTAAAAAGTCTTAACCCTTTAACCCAAGGGACTAAGGTAAAGGGAACATTTAAAAAATTTAAGGAAACCTCTAGATAGACTAAGATTTAATGGAGATGACATTATTTAAACCCTCACATATCTAATAAATATTAAGCTTATATTCTCCTATGCTCTCCATAGGATTTGAATAATAAAAGTACCCTTGATTTTAATTGGGACTAGGGTAATAAGAAGGGAGTCAATTCCCAAGCCTTGCAAAGCCTTTTTACCACATGAAATCCCCTAAGAAATATAATGGTGAATAAGAATATTATAAGATTCATCCCAAACAAGACCTATAACAATCCATTTGACACAAAAATAAAGGACTTGAATTTTAATGTCAAAGAGACCTAGGTCACCAGCTTCTTTGTGTCAGCAACATATGCTTTAGGTAACTATATGAAATCCCTTATGACCCTCAAAATTAGCCCATATAAAATATCTTAGGATTTTTTCAAGATTATTTTAATTAGAATTGTAAGGGACCCAAAATGAATAATAATAAACATGAGTGGCTACCAAAACATTAGAAAAAATCTAAAATTTTACAACAAGAGATAAAGGCTTTATGTCCAGAAAGATTTTTTTTAGCTCTTTGCACCACATAAGACCATAGATTAGAGGGAGAATCCAAAAAATCAAAAAGTATGCTAAAAAAATTAAATTTCACCCTTGGAAGAAGCCACTGCCATTGACACCCCTCTACCTAAGGAGGTTTAGGACCTAAAGACTAGGGTAACATTGAGTCTTTCTCCATTAGATAGATGACTATGAATCCAAAAAAAAAATATGGAGACATTCCATAGACTTCTTAACTGACTCTTCTTCCTCTTGAAGAGTGAGAAAAGAGTCATTTATAAAATGGCCATTCAAAAGATATTTTTTAGACTAAGGGAGGGAAATGCCTTTCACCAAACCCCTGGAAGTGTAGTTAGATAAAAGGTATCTAAAGCCTTATGATAATAACATATATAGATAAGGAGTTAAAGGGAATCCTTTTTAGATAGAATGATAAATTTTAAATTAATAATATTGGGTGTCATTTATTTTAATACATGCGCCAACATCCTAAAATAGCATATTGACCATTTAAATAAAGTTGGGGCCAAATCCAAGGGCCTATAGCATGTCTAGAATAAAGGGCCACTCAATTCAATCATAAGCCCTCTCAAAATAAATATTGACAAATAAAGATTTTTTATTATAGATCTAACCCCATTCCATACCTTCCAAAACAATAATGAAATTATCTAGAATGAATCTGTGTTGAATAAAGCTAGTTTGTTTACTCCTAACAAATAAAAGAGGAATATACTTGACCCTAAGGGTTGAAGCATTAGCAATAATCTTATATGAGATATTGATAAAGTAATAGGCCTCAAATTGGTGATAATTTTAGGATCACCACCCTTGGGAATAAAATTAATATTACCCTAATTTATAATGGGTCCTAGAGAGTTAGTTAAAACATCTTCAAAATATACCTATTATCAACCCAAGTTACACCCTACTGAAGTAGATTACTCAAATATAATTCAAACTTGGACTAACATTGGAATGGTCTATAGGCATGGTATACCTATATCTATACTATACCTATATATTGTGAGGCTATCTCCTATAATATATTACTTATGCTTAGCTTACTAAGACCTACTTTTTTCTTGAGATGAAAAGAGTTAGAAGGATTATTGAAAAGGTAAACCATATTATATTGATGGTGATACACCTATATTTATTGTTCATCCACTCAATTCGAACTCCAAATAACACTAATAAGAAATTGAAATCACTTAATATTATAACTACAAGGGGATATTATGTAATAGTGATTCACATAAAGGTTCCATCAAGTGATCAAAGCATGGGGGAAATGATATAAGGCTTCATTCAAGGCACTAATCATTCAATAATTTCATTATTAGCTCAATTACTAAACATCAAACATTTTATATGACCTACATAATCTAAAATACTAGTAAATAGGTGAGGTTAGGACCTACCAAGGGATAAAATAATACCACATGTGAAAATTAAACTAACATAATCACATTAAACCTATATAAAAGAATCTTAAAATAGTCATTTTATTCACTCAAGAGGTTTATAAAGCCCAATATTGGTAGAATTTTTTCATGACTAAGAGAGGGATCCTAAAAATAGGACTAAAATATTGAATATATAGAATTTGAGAATAGAAAAAGCCAATTTTTCATAGAGGAGAGAAGAAGAAGTCAACTCAACATTAACTCAAGTACAAATTTAGTTATGACTAACTATCAATAGTATTTAAGAAGTCTCCTTATGTTTAGTGGCTTTCATGATCTCTTTGGCATTGAAAATAATATTTTTGGACATATTTGACTTGTAAAATCTCATTATAAAACATAATAAACCATATATTGATTATAAAACTCCACTTGAGGTGAGTTAACTCATGCATTGATACTCAAAATGAGTTATGCATGTGTTTGAAGAAGTTAAAGGCCAATTAACTCATCACAAGGATTTATTAAGCATGTGGATGACATAAAGGATAAAGTGTGCATGATATGGATCAATTTAATGGCATGATAAATCCACATTATCCCTCATAAATATTCTTTTATGCCATATTCCCTTTAATTAATTAAGTAAATAGGTCTACTAGGCCAAATTAGGCCTAGTAGCCTAACTCTTTGCACTTGATAGCCATTAAAAACCTGAATATAACCTTGAAAAAATGAAAATTTTATGAATTAAATACATTAAATATTTCCTTATATCACGAAATGAGTCCTCTTTGGCAAGCAACACCTGAAAATTAGTCAAACTAGTTGACTAGTTCAACTTGTCTTTTACTTCTTGTGGACTAGCTATTTTGGATGAGATCCCAAGGGAACTTTAAATAGTATTTATGATAATATAATTATTTGAGGAGGAATAAAAAGTATAAATATCTTCTCAATAATGATTGAAATTTCTTTAAACTACCTTGTACCTCTCCTTCTATGTTTCTTCTCTCAAAATTCTATTTCCACCATGTCCATATAGAATATTTATAGAAAATGGTCATGGAAATGAATAACTAAAAGTTTAAATGATGATATATGTTGTATTCAAGAGTTTTCAATCATTTTGGATGCATATTTATCCAATTCCTCACAAACAGGTCTATAGTAGGGCTTTGCAAGGGTTTTAGAGTGATATGGGTAATTAATGATGATTCATAAAGTTTGGGAATTTAATTCCTAAAAAAATTCCATAAAATATTAGTGTATTAGATCCTATAACTTCCCCAAAGTACTTATATTCCCTTGTAAAAGGTGTATACCATGGTGAGCATGTGAAGTCACCTCTCAGAGTGGAAAATAGGCTTTCTAAGAAGCATATGTTGTTCTTTAGACAAGATGATAATTGATAATTATATTTTGTGGCTCAAAATTGGCATAAATATTTATTAAATCCCAATTATTATGTTCATGGTGATTTTAAATTCCCTCATGACCTTGATTTATCTCCTGTTACCCCTTCTTGATGGCCTTATCTACTGATGTCAAGGACAAGCATAGGTGTATGCATAGAATTATTTAATATTTGACTTTATGATGAGTTTAATGGATCTTATACAATTTTTTCAACATGAATAACCTATATATGATGCTTTGGAGTCATGATATGGGCTTGATCAAGTCATTCTTCTTCACCTTGCATACAAAGAACTCTTTGCTTTGACTTACAAACCTATCTAATAATGTAAATGACCTATAATACCATTATTAATGGTTTAATCAATGTTATTTAATAATTTAAAGACCCAATATTTCTTCCCAAACTAATTGAATGTGCAATTACCCTTCATCCCTATGCTTTTAGGCTTAGAATAGATTTATTTGGCCTAGTTTATACAATATGAGTACTTTAAATGTAAAGAAATATGTCATGAAGGTTATTAGGGGAGTTAAAAATATATTAAAGTTCATTTTATATATCAAACATACCATTTTAATGCATAATTTGTCTTCTTTCCTCCATCAAGTTGTTATCAGGGTTTTACAAAGATTTTAGGAGTCCATAGCTTCTTAATGATTTTTCATAGTGTATACACCCCTGATTTGAAACCACTTGACATGAATATTGATTAAATTTACCCCATAATCAACCATGATTATCATGAGCTCCCATGTAAAAGGCTCATCAATATTTCTACATGATGAAATTGTGCTTTGAATGGTTGTCAAGAATTGTGGGTGAAAGAAACAAGTTTGATGGGTCTAATAAGACAATATTTTTACATTTTATACACATAAATAAATACTTAAATGTTTCAATGACCCTTAAAACTATCTCAATGCCCACAAAATTAAGAACTAGTGAATGAAAGAGTTCAAAATGGTGACTATGTCTCTCAAGGGTATGGTGCCTACCTACCTATTTTATCCCTCAAGGGAATAGTTTGCATGGAATTTAGAGTGTTATCACTATAAATTTGTGTTTTAATATTAAAATCACCTTATTTTTCCTAATTAAACCATGCATTAGGTTTAAACCCTTTGCCAAAACTCACAACAGCCTAAAAAGTTTGCTTGTTTGTTCTATGATTATCAATAGATAGGGGGTTGACTGTGTCAAAAAAATGAATAGTTTATATATTAAATTTATCATAAAAATACCATAGGTAGATATAAAAAATCATAATTACAAACTCCACCAAGTTTCATAAATGTATTTTTCATATAGAGGCCTATAGATGGATTTTTCCCAAAATTAGCTTGAGCTACCTGCATGTTTTCATGATTTATAGGACTAAGCTCTTATATCACATTTGTATTGGAACCTAAAAGTGTTAAAAAGATTTTGGGAAGATATTATAACCTTTTTTTAATAATCCTTATCATTCATTTCTCACTCTTTAGACCTATGAAACCTATGTCACACCATACCCGTTCAAGAATCCTCATTATGACTATGTCTAAGTTAATTATAGGTGGTTTTGTGAGAAATAGAGGTGTTTGGAAAAAATTTAATCTATATTGGTTATTTATATACCCATAATTTCACTTTAAACCTCCCTCTTATAGTATCTTTCTAGCTTATTCACTCTTCTTGCATTGTTCTATGATTCACATAGTCATATTCTGTATAGGCCTATGTACCTTTATCTTCATGAGTTGGTAGTGATTTATTGGTCTTGATAAAGGTTTAGAGATGTCCATTTTATATTTTATTTTATAATTCAATTCATAATTTTACCCTTTAATTGAATGTATCTTGAACTACATCCTTAGGGCATATGAGTATATCAATGCCATTTACCACCTAGTATGGTTATAAGTGGATGTTTTTAACCATTTGACCTTGAATATGTCATTTTTTGGATTCCCCATATTTATAATCTAACATAATTCCATAATTATTTATCCTATTAACCTTCCATGATCATGATACTTGACCATTTCATCATGAAACTCCATCATGTACCATTTTCCCCTCATCTTTACCAACTTGAAGAAAAGCCTATGCTTTCATGGTTTTAGGTAGTCATTTCATCAAACTTGACTGAGTCCATATGTAATTTTAAGTTCATAGATAAATATAAATCTTTAAACAATTTTAAGTGATTCTTAAAACTTGGGCATTAATTTCATTGAGTTTGAAGGCATAACAATAATTATTAACAATGAAGGTGATTTAAGCTTGTATATCTTAAGTGACCCTATTGTAGGTGGATTTTCTTCATGAAAAAATGATTGAGTTTGTTTTATATTAATGATATACCTTCTTAATTTATTTTATATTCATCACTTATCACATTGTCTTCTCATTAGTCATTTCTCCACATTTTTGAGAATAGTCTTTTCCTCCATCACAAACATGACTATGTTTAACCCCTTTTTTGGACTTGAATGGACTGTGTACAATATTTAAGATGGTTGGAGAGTGTATAAACATAATATTTTCAAACTTTTATCTATTAATAAATATTTTTATTAATAAATATTTTTATCTTGTAATAAACCTTCGAGTCTCAATCTCTCTAAGTGCACACCTTAAGGGGTACATAGATAAATGAGTGGGAAAACCATTGGTGCTTCATAAGATTGTTGTCCCTTTTTCCACCTACCATATACACACTTTTCTCCTAAAACCATTTACCCTAAAATTATTCTTCCCTATTGTACCTATTCAAAATATTTTTTATATCATTATCCTCTTTTTTCTTACCTTGACCCACTTTTCACTAGTTGACTATACTAGGTTGACTTGGTCAACCATATACAATTTTTAGCCTCTGATTACTATACAAGGTTTACTAGGTTAATGCTATAATATTTTTGGGTATTTTCACTTGAGATTTTTTTTTATCCCTTTAGCTAACCTAGCTTAGGACTTAGTGATTTATCTCTTAAAAACATATAGGGCTGACCCCATATAATTAACATATTTAGAAGTATTTAGGGAAATATCTACCTACATATACAAGTTCATATCCAACCATTTGAAAATAGATAATTTAAGAAGAATAAGTGTAAAAAAAATATACTTATTAACCATTCTGCTTGAGGAATAAATCTTAGGGTTCCATACTTTCTTTAGAGATATGGATCTTGTCTTGTGGAGAATTCTTTTGTATGCACAGATAGGCTATGTATCCTCGAGCCAATTTGTCTTTATTATCCTTACATACCACAAAAATATCTTGTAAATCACCTTTTCCAAGGGAGAGATTGAGGCTCGATGGGTTTGTATTCAAGGTAAGTATTTCCAACTTTATTTATCCTTTGTAAGATAAGATAGATACTGTAGTTGTGCTTCTCTTCCATGAATTAGGATTTTATATACATTGACATGAGTATATATCTTATATGCATGTTTAGTTTAGATTTTTTTGTTTATAACCCCCACTTTATGCCCAAGTTTTGGTGTGCAGTAGATTATATTTACTTTCTTGTTTATTATAATATAGTGAAGATCAAAACCTAAGATTCTTTTAGGGTTGTTATGTGATTGTGTTTGACTTTAGGCTTTGGTACCCTTCCTAGCATGGTTTATTTTTACAAGTGATCCCCTAATGGGATCTAATGGATCCCCATATTGGTCATTCTCCTACTTAACAAATGTATTCCCAATCAAAAGTGTAAGTATTACCTATCTTCTCTAAGCTAAGATTGATTTATAGATATGATGCATTTCCGATTACATACATTATGTTAAATATGACATGAAATAGCACTTATTTCATTATTTTATCATATATTTACCACACTAGGTCAACTTCATCAAACTAGCTCTAACTTATGTGTACAAGTTTAACACAGAGTCATATCAAGATGATTTAGTTTTATTTGTAAAAGTTTTTTATTAGGTACAAAAAACATACTAGGTCAACCCAATCAACCCTATACACTTTTAGACATCCAATTTAGGCTACTAGGTCAAACCAGTCAACCTTTTAAATTTTTAGACATCTATTTTAGACTATTAGGTCAACCCAATCGACCTTGTACATTTTAGGCACTCAATAATAGGTTCTTGTAGAGCTTGATAAAAATATTTGACATAATTAGTATGTTTTCCAAGCATTCCTTAAAGTTCTCTAACAATAATATTTCTTCTATGCATCTCTGATCCACCAAGGTTCCTTTCTATCTCTCTATCTATTTCTTTATAGTTTTTCCTTTCATAGATTGAAGTCTTTAAAACTACCCCTGCACAATCAACTAGATTGACCCTATTAACCTAGTTCTATGTTCTATGTGTTGTCTAGATAATTAGGTTAACTTTATTAACCATCTTCATTTTATACCTTGCTTCCATAGTATAGGATCAACCTTGTTCTATATTCTGTGCATACACTATTGACTATATCAACACTATACCTTGTTTTAAAGTTGGAATTAACCTTATATGCTAGTAATTAACTCACAATTTCTTTTCTTGTTTTTGTCATGCTTAAAGTAGATCATATAGCTTAATTATGTGGTTTTTAATTAACCATTTAGTTTCACTATTTTCTATTTTATATACACACGACCAAATGATAAAATCTAAATAAGATTTTTAACATTTAACTACCCAAGGCCAATCTACATGGATTTTATCACCAAGGGGGAATCTAACTTGATATTCTAGTTAAGTATAATGCAAGGTTAATGGTATATTTTAGCTAAGCACCCAACACCCTTATCAATGTAGTGTGTCAAGTGAGGGGGTAGGCCCCAATACCAAGCTTGTATCATTACCACTATAGATCCCTTTCATCCCAAACTACCTTAAACCATACTTAGATTGCCTTCTAGCTATTTACTTATATCAAAATTCCCATCACATTTAATATCATATTTAATAATCTAATAAACATTCATGTTGACGAATTAGTTAGCTATTTACTTTCCAATTTGATTGCTTATACTTTGCTCTATTATATTTTGTATTACAAAAACTTGCATTAGCCAACATTGGTGCAAGGATTTGTGTTGTGTTCCTTAATTAGGATAACCTCATAGATCTAATTGATTATTTGTTTCCTTTCAATTCTTGGTTTTTTAAGTACTTGAAAAAATCTTCTTGTTTCAATTCACAATCTGTTATAAGCTTTTTAATTTTCCCTATCTGCTATATTAGATCAACCCAATAGACCCTGTACATTTTTCTGACCTTTATTAACTATACTAGATCAACCCAATTGACCTTGTATTGTTTTTAGACCTTGTTCACTCTTTTTCCAACCTTTATTCACTATACTAGGTCAACCCAATTGACCATGCACTATTTATAGGGCCTATTTTTTGTGTTAGGTCAACCTAGTTGACTTTGTATTATTTCTATCACATCCTATCTCTTCGTTATTTTTTTACCTCTTTTTTGTGTGGTTATCTATTCTTATCTCATCATTATTACATTTGTTCAGCCTTATTTTAGTCAAGAACATTACATGATTAAGGATTTGGATAATAACCTCACTTATTTTATCATATCAGATGAAATTATCTAGTTTCTTTCTTTATGTTCTTCTAAGCCAAAACCAATCACTAAACAATGTAATGTAGTTGAGGTCCTTCATCATAATACTCTTCTTAATACCAATGTTTGGAATCCTCCACCAAATAATCTTCCTCCTATCAATACCAATACCCCTCCTAAAAACACTAACCCACCTATTGACACAACTAAATCTCCTACACAAGTCATACAACAAATGAACATCATGCAAACAACCAATCAGTCTCAAATGATGAACATGCAACACCATTTATTAAACATGAATAGTCAACCACCTCAAGTCATCATATCTCAACCAAATCAAATTTTTCCCCTCCTCCTCTTATATATTCAAATGGTAATATCATCCCTCAACATCCAACAAATAACAAAATGCTTCAACATTTTCATAATGAACCTTTAGCCCCATTCATTACATCCATAGATATTGGAAACGTTTCCCCATCTATGACATATAATGGGACTAAAGACCCTACTATCTTTCCTAAAACTTTTGGTAATCTCTATAAGGAATGGGTGCAAACAAACACTTTTACTACTGCTAAGCTCTTAGCCAAAAAAATTGTTTGTGATGTACTTGAATGGTATAACCAAGTTCCTATATATTCCATCTCACAACTAGAATATTTAGTCAATGCTCTAGTGAAGAAATTCCAACATGATGACTTTCCTAAGAATTACCCAAGCCATTCATCAATGCCAATGAACTTTTTAATGAATCTGCTCACACTTTAGTCAAATGATAGACGTCTCTCACTCAAAATAAACCATAATATGAATGATGATACTCTTTAGAACTATTTTTCACTACTCTTAAGCCTCCTCTTTAATATGAAGTTTGAATCTTTTCACCTCAAACTTTATATGAAGCCTTAGACCAATAAAAAAGGAAAGAATTTATAATGACTCAATTTGAAACACCTCAAACAACTACTAAAGCACTTTACCAATCATCTTCTCATAACATTGATTTATCCAAGATTCCCCAAACTCAACATGGATCATCAAATTAAACCAATTTTAACCCAACCCACCCTCCCTTGAGTCTAGAATAACTTAAGAAGAAATTTCCGGCCTCTAAACCCATGATATTTGATCCTTCTAAACTTCCTCCAAAATGGTACAATATTGATAGATTTTGTTGGTGGCATGCTACTATATGTCATTCTCATGATTCTTATCATCATATTCACCATTTTATTCTTTATTCCTTACTTGCTCCACATTTTAATCTTGATATTCTCATGAAATAATGTTATCAATACTACATTTAAGCTTCTTAAATTCAAACTCAAGAACCATAATCACATAAACATTAACTACCTAATGATCAACAAAAATCATTTCATACCCACCCCTTATCTACCAATTTTATTCAAACCATAGTTTATCCTTATTCCTACACCAATAGGGAAAGAATATCCAACATGAATAATTTTAAGCATATTATAGAATCCATTGAACCTCAACGTCTTAGGTCACATGAACCAAAGGAATACTTAGTTCAAATTCCTACTACAAAGCATATCATACATAGTCCTCATTTACCTCTTCATACCTCTCCTACACATCATATGTCACATTAAATATCCCTAAAACATAAAAAAATTAACACATTTACCTATCTCCAAATGGACCTACCAACCCAATGGAAATCATTTTAATGGTTCAATGTTACCTCACTCCAACTCACATATTGGGGCATATTGCAATGACTATCCACATGTCCCTTCAGACTTTAGGGAATCTTGTGATGCCCATCCATAAAACCACTTATCCTTTGGGGCATCTTATGATGACCACTCTTATTTTAAAATGCATAATAACAGACAAATCTAGCTTCATGAAACCCTCTAGGACTTATAGACTTGTATTTGACATGCTCATATTTGATACATATGCTAGCATAGATCCTACTTATTATTTTTGTCTCATGTTTCATTGTTTTCTTGGAAATTTATTTACTTTAATTTAATTTTAATAGCATCATTGTTTTCCTTTATATTCTTTGGTTTTATTACACATTACAGTTGGTATTTAGTTTCATTTTGGTCCTTATATATCTCTTTTTTTTTGTCTATTTTATGTTATTCTTTACCTTAGTAACTTTATGATTATTTTTTACTTTATTTATCATTCACCCTTTTGGGTTTTTATTTTATGATTTGTAGTGTAAGACCATGGATAATACCTAACCCTCCTCAGAAAAATACTATCTTGTCATTCCTTTTCTAGAAAAAGCTTTTGATCCTTGTTCTCAGCTTTAGTTTTTGATTATTTTTATAGATGGAATTTGCACAAAAAATTAGGTTAGAATGTTTTCTTCCACTTCACTTATTGTTGTGATAATTAATCACACTTTACTATCATTATATACATTTTTACCCTTTATCACATTTTTTTGGATTTGAAGTAATTCAAATTGTTCCATGTGTCACTCCTCTTGGTTTCCCCTTTCTTTCATTCCATATTTGGTAAAACAAGGTTGAAGTAAAGATAGAACTTTTATTTCAATATATTTATGATAATCTTAGACCCTATGCTATTTTAATTTCTCTCTCTTAGAAACCAAGTCCCAAGTATTCAAATGAAATTCATCTTTGGCAACCATGTTTGGTTTTCCAAATGTGTATGGAGGAGGAATAGAAAAATCAATCAAGAAAGTTATAAGACAAATCATTTGATACAAAATGTAATTATATCTAAAAGACAACATACAAATCTCAAAATTCAAATCACACCAAAATATGTTATTACAATCACATCTCCTATCTCTAATCGAAGCTCAAACTCCATATTTGGCCTCACATAGAGCCAAGGTCCTTTGAGGTGTGGTAGGCTAGTATATTGGAATGGGGGAATTCAAAAAACTTTATGGTGCTACCTACTTTCTCACATAATTACCCAATATTTTTAGTATACCAATGACTCTATAAGGGGTCCTAAGGAATGGGGAACATGTTGTGGGAAGGTAGGTCTATTTTGATTTTCATGCATATATATTTCATGGGATGATCTATATACTTCATTTTTGACCTAATATTTTTGTGGCTAAGATAAGTTATTCATATTTCTTAAGGTCAAAAGTCCTCTTATTTTTACAAACATAATTTGAGTGTCTTGACTTTGATAAAAAAAATTCCTCTACCTTGGTTTTTATTTCATTCTCCCCTCCACCCATTTAATTTTTCCCCTTGAAAAACAAATTGTGATTCTAAATTTGTTTTCCCTCTTATTTTATTCCTTATTCACCTCTTAAAAGCATGATAACATTACTTTGTTTTAGTTTTATCTATCTTTAAAACAAAATAACATGTTTGAGAAACTATGGATTACACCCTTACACCATTTATTTAACACACCATCTCATTATCATCTATGTCATGTCATTAAGTGGTTGTGTTTTCTTACATTATATTTTAGAATAAGTAACAATTTTGAGTCTTCATCCTTTAGATCTTTTGATTTTCATTTCTCCATCATGTTCCTTTTTTATTTTTGTGGACTTAAATTATCTTACATATGACATTTACCATTATTACGTGTTTCTCTTTATGTATTCCTTCTTCATGTTTGTATTACATCTTCAATTAAATTTCATTTCCATCTTTCATGTTTTTATTTTTGTCTATTGTTTTACTAAATTTGGGAAACTAGGGGTTTATTTCTTAAATAATAAAAGGGTTTAGATTAAGGGAAAAATCAATAAATAAACGTGCCCTTATTAACCTGCTAATTTATTAAATTTGGAAGTGATTAATTAATTTATAAAAATAACAAAAAAGGGGATAGAGAGTAAAAATTAGCTGATTCTAGGCTAAGATGGAGGAGACATAAGATAAAAATTATTGGTTTTGCTAGACAAACTATCAGAAATAGGATCCAAAAGTCTATTCTCTACTTGGAAAAGAGCACCAAAAATGAGACACCTAGAGGTCCAAAATTGTAGTCCAAGTTTTGGCATTGTATTCCTTAGTGTCTAAGATTTCTTGGTTCTATTCATCTACTGTGAGAGACATTGTGACTAAAATATCAAGTCCTAGTTATTCACAAAGATCTATGTGTAATTGATTTGGCCTTCAAGGATCTTAGTTCACATTCATTCTTGATAGGTGATCTTGAATCCAACTAGAAAAAGTGGTTAGTGTGTAATATGCACTGAACATGTAATCACACCCTATGTGTGGGCATGTTGCCTACATACCAATACTTCGAAGAAGGATCAAGGCCAATGTATGTATCCCAATTTAATTGTGTATTGTGTAATCCTATGTATTCAATGCAAGTGTATGTGAATTTTGGCAAGATTGAGATGACTCATGAGTGGTGAGGGAGCTTGGATAGGTTATAAATAATAGTGGTTGGTTATATGTAGAGAATAAGAAGATTTTCTTGAGTGTGCTTTAGTATATTTCTAGCTTGTGCCTTTTGAATGATTTAGAACCCTTATAAATGACCTTCTAATGGGATTTTATATGGAAACTAGTGATCTTGGGTTATATGAACTCACATTAGGCTGACAAGGGAAAAGATAAGGATTCAATAAAATCTAACCATTTGAGGCTATTGTGGACTTAGAAAATAGCACTAAAAAGTGGACACCTTGGGTCCTGGTGTTGTAGTCCAACCTATGATGTTATTTTCTAGGGGAAAAGGGACCTTGGGGGATATAATTGTGCCTAGAAGAGGAGTTTAGGATAGCAGGGGTTGAATCTAGATGGCTTCAGATGACTAGGAAATAGTGAAAACATGACTAAGTGGGTTGTGTATGTGAGTAAGAAAGACCTATGTTTTGGGTTTCACAAGTCATGCTCAAGTTGTACAAATTTCATTTTAGTATGACTACACCTATCTTACATGATTTTAATTTTCACTTTCTTACATATCTTTGTTCAATTTTTCTTACATTGATATTTCATTTGTCATTCATGTTTTACATGTTTCCCAACGTGATTTAGTATGTTCTACATTAATTTTTGTCATTTATGTTTTATATACTTTATAACAAGATTTAATGTGTTTTACAATCATTTGTCATTTATTTTTAACCATTTTTCATTCATTTACTAATCATTTATCATTCATTTCTCATCATTTTGTCAATCATTTTCCCTCAATATTTTGGTTATCACCTTGCCTTAATAATCCTAATTTTTAAATTTTCCTAAATCCCTCATATATTTATCTCTACTAACTAATTTTTTATTATCATATACTTATATTCCATTTTTTTTTATTTTTGGGTAATTTTTGCACTAACTTATATAGGTTTGCCTAGTGTTCTTCACATTGGACACCTTCACTTTCTCTTACATTATAATTATTATCTACAACACTAAGGTAAGTAAATTTATGAATTTTTCAATTATATCCTTTTCTTTATATATATATTTTTTCATATTACACTTTACTTAGCACCAACATTGTGTGTTATCATGTTATATTCTTGAAGCACCATCCCAAGTTGAACTTACATGACACATGATGAGATTTTCATGGGGCATATGTATACACATAATATTTTCAAACATTGATCAATTAATAACACTTTGTATCTTACAAGAACCCATCAAGTCTTAATCTTTTTGAGTGCATGCCTTAACAGGTGCCCTAGGTAAGGTGTGGGTAGACCATTAGTGCTTCATAAGACTATTGTCCCTTTTTCCACTTTCCATCTACACATGTTTCTCTTAAAACCATTTACCTTAATATTATTCTTCTTTATTGTACCCATTTCAAACATTTGTCATATCATTATCCTTGTTTTTCTTACCTTGACCCCTTTTTCCCTAGTTGACTATACCAAGTCAACCAAGTCAACCATGTACTATTTTGGGTATTTCACTTAAGATTTTTGTTATCCCTTTGGTCGACCTAGCTCAGAACCTAGTGATTTATCTCCTAAAAACATACAGGGTCAATTGGATTGAACATGTACAGCTAACATATTAATAAGGATTTAGGTCAAGATACACCTATATATACAGGTTCATTTCCAACCATTTTAAGATATAGAAGTGAAAAAGAATAAGTGTGAACTAACATCTACCTATTGAAAATTATACTAGAAGAATAAAGATTAATGTTCCATACTTTTTTTAGAGATAAAAATCTTGTCTTATGGAGAAGTCTTTTAGATTCATAGATAGGTTGTGTAGTCTATAGATGATTTGTATTTGTTATCCTTACATACCATAATAGTCTCTTGTGAATCACCTTGGGCAAGGGAGAGATTGAGGATTAGTAGTTTCATCTTCAATATAAGTATTCCTAACTTTATTTCTCCTTTGTAAGAATAGATAGATAATGCAATTGCACTTCTCTTCCATGCATTAGGATTTTGTATACATTGACATGAGTATATGTATGGTATGCATGCTTAGTTTAGTTTTTTTTAACACCCACTTTGTGCCATAAGTTTTGGTGTGCACCATATTAGATTTACTTTCTTGTTTATTAGAATAGAGTGAATATCAAAACCTAGGATTCTTTTAGGGTTGTTGCATGATTATATTAGACTACTAGCTTTGGAATCCTTTCTAGCATGGTTTATTGTGACAAGTTATCCCCTAATTATCTCTATAAGATCCATATATTGGTCTTACTCCCACTTAATATATATATTCCCAATCGAAAGTGTAGGTATGTTTTATCTTCTCTAAGCTAAGATTGATTTATAGACATGATACATTTCTGATTGCATATAAAGAGATGATTTAGGTAACAAGGTATTCATGAGTCTTTCACTTTTATTATAATCTGTTAACATTCTTAATAACCTCAGTTGAAGGTCATTTTACCTAAAATTCTCTTTCATAACTTGTTATAAATTCATTGGCTTATGCTATGTGATTGATAAGATGAATGCAGGTTACCTTCCTCATAATATTTTGACCCTAGAACAAATTGATGATCTTGTTTATAAGACCTTGCAAGATTTTTTAGTAACAAATATGAGCTCAATGACCTATCAAATCTAAATTTTTAGTCGAAATTTCAAGAATATCTCCATAATGCATTTGATTGATCTCATTTTAGCATTGTTATAAGTGACTATAGCTTATATAACTTATGTAAATCTTAGACCTTGAGAATGTCACAAAACATGAACATGATCCATTTCTCCCTATGCAACTTGATGAGAAAGAAATGATTTAAGACCTTAAAAGAGATATATTGAATATTTTCCTTCTTCAAGACTTCATGAAACTCTTGACTATCATAACCCCTTTTTTGGCTATAGGTAGTCATTTTTGTAGGCTTTATGGTTTTTATAGTCCATGTCCATGACCATTATGATGCCCATTATTCTTGACTCCTTCATGATAGTGTTACATGAGATGAAAGGGAGTCGAAGGTTATATGATGGTGGTATGTGATTTAATATGTGAAACCACGAAAGGATGTGAAAATAGATCTTTATTATAGTGAGAAATGGTAGTGAAAGATAGTGAAGATGGTTGAAACAAAATAGAGGTGAAAATGGATAAGAGGATTATATGACAAGCCCATTAGAGGATCTTATGCAAGTATGAAAACCTATTCAAAAAGATTTAAATTTTTTTAGGAATTTTAAGGAGGTATATGGTGAAGAAAATGAAACTTTTGAGTATGTTAATATCATTAACAAATGCTAAGAAACATTAAAATATGTTAAATAGTGACTCTATGAGAACTCTTGGGAGACATTAATGGCTTCCTTGATATGAATCCTTGAGTAAACATTTAATAATATTAACTTAGGTAGATAAAACATGAATGAAACCCATTTAAACAATAATCTAACAAATCTTGATGTTTCTTTTCTCTTGTGGATCGTACAACTCTCTTCATATGATTGTAGACTATAGATTTGTACTATTATGTGTTCTTGATCTCTATATGACCCCAAAGAACATGTGTAAAATAACTAATGAATGCCAGGTAAAGGTTAAAATTTCTCTTTATAAACTCTATAGTATTTAATTTTTCTACCATGATGCCTAGATGAAGAGAAAACACAACAAACAAACTACCTGCTCGGATGAAGGAGAGATAGTGATTACCTTGAATTCAAAGAGATGATTCATGAAGGAGATAAGAAAAAATTGATAACCACTTTGAATAAATATAATACATTTTATACTAATTTATTTGTACAAAATTTTAGACCTTGATTTTTTCTCTCATGGTTGTACCACCTGCAAACCTAAATGGCTCTCATTATGTGCGAAGAAGCTAGATGACCAAAGTGAATCAATATATGGAATCATTTTACTTTAAATTTATTTTGGAACACTTGTCACATCCTCATATTCAAATTCTTGGCCTCATCTATATGGAATAAATTGTATAATTTTGTACATTTGCATGAAATTACATTGAAATAGCCTTTCTTTTGCATGTCCTTCAAACTTAAAGCTTGAACTACCAATATTAGAGCATAAGAAGGAAGACCTTGAGTCATGAACATGTTAAAAAAATATTTAAACCTTTTTAAACATTTATGTGTCCCAAATTTACATGTGTGATATCATGTAAGGCCTTTTCCATGCTTGAAGTTGCATGAAGTGTTATTTTCAAAGCATAAGACTTTATAACTAATGTAGTTACATGAAATTGAAGGTGTTTCAAAGTATTATGAATGATTTAAATGAATTTAAATGTATAATTTAATTATTTTGAATATAAAATATTCATTTTTTACCTTATACACAACTTTATAAGATGATGCTAATAAAGAACATAGAAAAGTACTTTATCACCTTTAATTTGGCTCTTTGTGAGACTTTTATGTATGTTCACTACCTCCATTTAAGGTTCATAAATCATTATTCTTGAACATAGTAATTATATCTAAGAGCCATCAGATATCACCATTTGTATATCTCTATCAATGCACTTTCATATCACAAAACTACTTGAATTTCTCTCAAAACCTCACAATGACACCTGACACTATTGACATGACACTAAAACAACTTAAGATAAGAACACTATGATTGTAATGAAATTTTTTAAATTATATGGGATTGGTATTTCGCATTGATAGGAAAAATTACCAACAATAATTTATGAAGATAAAGGCCAATATTATCCCAAACGGTCTAGTATAACTCACATAGGAAACTATCAATTCTTGGAGCTTTGTCAATTACCATCTACTTACCAATCTCATGGACATTTTTGAAAGATAGGGGCCTATCATAGGTGATCCTTTAAGAATTGTAATTTTTTTATGGTAATAGCTATATTAATTAATGGAGAGTGACATACCATTTTGGATAGGAAGCTTGTGCTAAAAAACACCATGGTAATGATGAACATAAGCTTGTAGAATGTCAATAAGTTTGGTAAGCTAAGTACTTCCTTCCTTGATAGATTTAATATTATTAGTACCTCTCTTTGAATGGATGAGGGAAAATAAGTCCTTAGATACTTTCTTTCCTACTTTTAACTAGTGCATGCAAGCTCTTAGTTGAGTTCTTCCAACCTTGTGAGCCTCCTCTACTTCGATCTTGCATTTTAAATGGCCTACTTGAGTTTAAAGTTGTTCATTGAAATGAGACAACTCTAGATCCTATGAAACCCAAATATATTCATGATTTTTAACATTATGCATATGCATTTATAAAGAGGCTATTTATTTTCCATAGATATGAATAAAGGTGGAAGTGTGAGCAAGAGCATCCAACCACCATTAGATCTAGTTAGTGTCCCCCTCTAGTTAGGGAACCAGGTTTCAAATTCTAAGAATATACCCCATTATTCTTTCATTTTTTAGTTGACTAATATTGAGATAAAATCAAGGGAAGGAAAGATTAAATTTAGGTGTGGTCTACTCAATATTAAAATAAATACTATGATGATCTAATAAAAAAGTATAGGGGATGATGGATATAGCCTATCATGCACTAGCGTAAAAAAGAAAAGAATTTTTTTAGCTAGTATAGCTTGGTCAAATTTTTGAAGCACCCTATATTCTCCTTGAAAAAAATTAGACCAAGTTAACTAGGGGGTGGTTGAGTTTTTCCTATAGTGGTGATTGGTAAAAAATAACCCTAGTTTTTTGTGCATATAGAACTAGGCTTCATGCTCACCATCACACTACCACATTGGTAGGCACACTTCTTAATCCTTAGCCAATTTTTCCTTGTTTAAATTTTCATAGAAGATACAATGCACATCATGGAGTGATTCAGCCAACCATACCCATAGAGTGGTCTATTCCATATAATAATTACAGGTGTATAAGTAAACTATCCCAATGATGTAATTATCAAATTCAAAAAGAGTCCAAACCACCTAGTGGGTTGGGTACAATCCTTAGAAAATTATATTTTGAAAAATCTATAGAACCAAAAAAGTGACTCCCTCATGACACCTAACTTCCTATTCCCAATAGCCTAAAATAGTTTCCTAGGCCAAATTATTCATGTTGTATTATGTATTAAGAAGAAAAAAATATTAACATCTTGCCAGCAAATAATTTTCATACTACTAAAAATATGAAAACTATTAATAATCACATACTTTTGTGGAAGATAATTAAGGCCCCAAAATTTCTAATAGTAAACAATCATTTGAAATTGTCAAGGTGCATGTCATTCTCCTATGTGAGATATTCAAGCAAAGAAAATCAATTAAACCTAAGTTTTTTGGGAATGTAATCATTCATTTTGAATAGTTTTCTCTTATGAGCCATATGTCCTCCTCTTCAAGAGATGGAAAGTTACTATGAGAGCACTAGAACACTAATTTATGGTCTAGGGTGACCAAACTCTATTTTTCCTCAAATATTTTCACCTTGGGAGAGGGTTATGATGGTGGAGCTGAGAGTGGAACCTCAACTATAGAAACCACTACTTTTGGAGTACACACAAACATAGGTAAAACTTTATTAGGCAAATCAAGTTTGCTAGTAGAAGTTGAGGCATGGTTATTCCCAATAGGCCTGTATGCAAAAGCTTATGGTGTACCACCACCTTTTGAAGAGTTATTGTTTTATTTTGATGACTATGGTCTAACCATATTTATTGTCATTTTGAGGTGTGGTCTTAGAACCACCCCTTTATTGAGAAGCATGGGCTGCATGCACCATCAAAGGATATTCCCAAATCATATGGTCCAATGAGTGGTACTAAAATTAAGTATTTTGTAGATTAATATATAAAACACACTAATAAAAAATATTAATTCTAATTTTTATATCAATGGAATCTTTCAAGTCTCAGGATAAATCCACTTCAACACAAACCTTCTTTTAGGGATGATCCATAAAGAACTTGGTCTGTTCACGGCATATAAAATTCCCTATGGTTTTAATGAGTTGGTTAATAAAACCCCATTACAAGAGAGGTAATCTAGGATACTCAACCCATATGGGGATTTTCATTTTTTCTTACTATGACACCTGAAAATCCCAAGTCTAGTGAGAAAAGACAACCAAAATGTTGTGAATAAACCAAGGCTTTGGTTAACAATGACTTTGTAGTGTTCTAGGTTTGAAAAGTGAAACAAAAAATCCCTTCTTAAGGTTTTGGACTCCATCTAGTTTAACACCATGGCTTGGCCAATGGTTGTGGACCCATTATTTTAGAAGGCTCTTTGGGGTGATTTGACCCACAAAATAAGCAATCAAAGTAAACATTTTGAAAAAATGATAGGATTTGTCAAATTCATGAATATATAAAGCAACATTAGGTAATAGAGAATAATAATCAATAACACTACCTCATGGAATACTTTTGGGGAGTAATTTCCTTGCCTACTTTTGGGCTATGAGGTTTCATTTGCTTGCTCTAGCTTTCTATGCATCTTCAGATGTAGAGAGATAGGCGGTGGTCATTTAAAACATGGTACCCTTACTACTTAGAAGGCAAATCATCGATCAAAATTAGAAATAATTGTGAACTAAAGCAATATCCTACCTATATCCATCGTGAATGGAAATATGATAGGGTTTTCTAAAGGCTCATCAATGTAGATCTATAAAACCTAAAAACTCCAAGAAAAAAGATTGTTTGAATTATTTTATTTGAGAATAATGATTATGAGACTATTGTAGATTTTTATGTAACTGTCTATCTTTTTTATGTTTTTTTTAAATAAATATTTTTTTACTAATGGGATGACATCATACTATTATGGACATAGTCAGCTTGTGCCCTTGTCCAAATGGAGTAATATTATGTGAAACTAAATTTTGGGTAATTTATGATTATGGATCATGATCAAATATGTAAAATCTACTTTTTAATTTCTATGTAGTTTGGTGTTTTATCTTAGTTTGTAAGCCAAGCCACTTTGAATTCCCTATATTTTGAGGTGATTTGTGGAGCCTAAATAATAAATTAACTCAAAATAATGATATTTTCATAGATATGTTTATGAAAATATGTAAATATTAGTAATGATAATGATGGAGGAGCATGGAATCATCATATATAAACTGATAAAAATAGTTATGTAAGATGCATGTATAAATAAGCATATATAATGTCTTATCTAGATAGATGTTATCAGTGAAAAATTAATTAAACAATGATCTTAAAATGAATATATGACACTAAATATAAAAAACATAAGATATATGTGTGATATTTATCACAACAACAAGAGCTAGGAAGATGCATGTTGTCAATCAAGGCATTAAAATTTGAGAAAATTGAGCAAACAAGTGTCATGGCCATGATGAACACATACAAATAATACATGTAAAATCACACAAAGAATGCAATATAAGATCAAGGGGACACATAAAAGTGACATATTATAATGTCAATCACATCCAAAATCTACACAAATGAATACACACATAATGATGAAACAAAAATGAAAACACAAAAAATAAACATGGATATATGATAGTGGTCTACATAATTAACTTGTAACATCAATATATTTTGTAACTCATGTATCCAATAACATAGTAATGTGAATTTAAGAGCCATAATAATAGATTTTACATGAGGTATTAAATTGAAGTATGAACAATAAGGGATAACTAAAAAGGATAAAACCTATGTAAGAATATGCCTCAAGTGAAATTGATAAATTATAAATCATTTTTAAGATGCATTTGAATTATTTGAATCTGAGAATTGATCACATATGTTCACTAGGATGATTCTAGAGAAAGCAAACAAAAATGAAGTGTTATTATCTTTATAGAGTGATTTTATCTATTTGAAATTTCTAAGTCTAGGATAGTATTATCACCTAAAATTATGTCTAGAAATAGAAACATTTATGTTATGTATTCACCCATGTATAATTATGAATCATATTTTATATAAATTCGATATATAGATAAATAATGAGTATGTTAAACACACATTAACTGATGCAAATAATCTACACATATCATGCATAGGTTTAAATTTTTGAAATTTATAGAATATTTGATTTTTTATTTATTTTTTAATATATGAAATAAGATATATAATGAAGTATATTAATTGATAAGGCATTCAAGATAATCATAATAAATATGTCTTGTGTCTATGATAGGAAAGGTGAGCTTTCATGAATGGAAAGTGCCATACTATAATGATTAAACTAAGATAAATTTATAATATAAATATTGATTTACCTCTATACCATACATGTCACAATAATGATGATTGTCTATAGCATATTTTGTATATTTTGAGTACGATGAACTCTACGTATTTGTGGAATGCATCATGGAGAGTTATAACTTTGAGTTGGTGCCTTATGTGAAGTACCCTTAGTGCCCTATAATATCAAAATGGGATGTGCAAGAACAGGGAGAGGCTCTTTGTAATATATGACAAATCCCTATTGAATTTTAATTTCAATTATAGGCCTCTTTGGAAGGGTAGACAATTTATTGTAAACTTTCTAAGTAGGTTGAACCTTTTGAGGTGGCTTAATCATAATTTATTGTATGGAAATTATAAATTTATATTTTAAGGGATACTCATATGTGATAATTTAAATTGTGATGACCTCATTAACATAATATATAATTTAAAAACCTATGGAATTTGGAAGGAGCTATGTGAATATTTTTAATACAAGGGTTCCCCAATAACATATCAAAGACCCATGAATTGTGTATTACCATAAATCTAGTGGCCACATGTGTTGAGACAACCTATAATGGTAATATAATATCACCAATGGAGATTTTAATGTGACCATTAAATCATTTTATTAATATTTTTCTAGGAATTAAATAATAATCTATATATCCAAGGTGATAGAGAAGTGTGATTGTGTACATATTCACATTTGAACCATTATTAAACATAACATTGTGAATAGGTAAGTGAACAATATGAGTTTAAAGGAAAAAAGAGTAAAAGTGTGAGCCATAATCTAATATATTAGGCTTAAATCAGAGGCCTAGATGGCATTGAAGTATGATTGGTTCCAATGATTCCATTCAAGGTATGGTTTGCCTTCATATGAGTGTGATAAGAAGCTTTTGGTGGGTGGGAATTATATGTGTGATATAACCTTAACATATATAATGTCTATTGACCCATATGATTTAGAAAAGTATTAATAAATATTTCTCAATTGCTTTGTTTTCATTTATTTGTGCCTTCAAACTATCTAGCCCACATTAATGATGTTTGTATCTATCTAATCCTAAATATTGTGCATCAAATTGATACATCTATTAGTAGAGTGACCTAGTACCCTATGAAAATTACAAAAGGAATTATGATCAAACCATTTTATAAGAGGATTATTCATATAGAACTTTAATTTTATGGAGAGATATGAGATTACATTCTAATAGTGTTTTTAGTATGTTCTAAAGAGCCTCAGGTAAATTAGTAAATTGTCTCCTAAGAAGAGATGATAATACAATGCATGGAGTAAGTTTTGAAACTACATGTACTATTTTATTTCTATCATTCTTATTTTCATTTGGCCTCAACTTGTATATTGGATTAACTATATTATTTGTATTGGAATATGGATTGGTTTCATAGTTAATATTATTCATTTCCAATAGTTTGACCTCTCTTTCTATAAATGTATGACACAAATGTGTGAGTGATAATAATTTAATTATAATAATGGATTCATGAAGTGGTATAAGAAATATATATTTGAATATATCTTGATTATCTATGCCTAATATATGATTTTTCATCTTAGATAACAATTTTTATACCTCAAGGCATATTTTGAAATACGGTCATTATATTTATATTTGAGTTGAGAAATATGTGCATAAGAAATGTTTTCAAATAATAATAAATACATGTGCTAAAAACATATCAAATAATGTATTTAACGTATAAAATGATTGATGTGGTATGTCATAAAACCATTTTAAATAATATTCCTTTAGAATTATCAAAAATAAATTGGTCAATAACCTACCATTGGATGCATATTCTAAATGTGATGCATGGAATGATCTCAAATGTTGTTCAAGGTCACCCTTTCCATCATATAGTTTAAGCTCGGGTGCTAAGAAACTTATTGGTAAAGGATGTGTTAATATGTTTTGTGCTAATGGAGAGTGCAACAGAGTGCGAGAATAAAGTGCTTTATTATATTTCAAACCATCTTGATCCAAATGCAACACCTTAATTTATATAGATAGTATATCTTACATAAGGGATTGTACATCAAAAGAATAAAAATGTGTGTCACCCAAAGGTAGTGTTCATAGTGATTTAGTAGGAATGCCCATATTAATCTATTTAAATCCTTGGGTTGTTTTCGTAGTAAAAGATGGTAAAAATTTTGTACCCAATGATATTAGAAAAGGAAAATAACCCATAATATTAGTATTCTCATAGGATTGGAATTTTGATTCTTTATTGATTTCCTCTCTAACAATTTTCATAAACACATATTTCATAGCTTGATTATTTGAAATAAAACCTTGAAATTATATTTTATCTCTATCACCAAATATTTTAATTGGTTATTCCATAATGCTATTATCTACTAAAATATTAACATATTCAACTTGAGGACAACTTAATGTTTCAATTTTCCTTAAGATAGGTATAAATGATTTTCTTAAATTGAATAAAATATTGGAAGATTTATAAAAATAAATAATTTATGAAATTCTAAAATCTTGAAAGAGTAGTGGAAAAAAAGTATATAAATCCTAGTAACATCTATGGTTAGGTTTTTGTAACATTTAATCAATACAAAAGTTCACCGATATGTTTTTATCAAAAAATTACATAATAATAAAATACTTAAATCATAACTTATGACAAGACACTATGCCAAATTATGTTCTATAGATATTGAAATAAATGATGAACACTTATTTGGAATCTAATAAATTTGAAACATGTTATAAAATGGAAAATTAAAAGAATGAAATAACATAGTTGGAAATCTAACAATTTAATATTTTGACTAAGACTAAATAATTGACTATGTGACTATGTGATGATGTTATGAATTAGGAAAAAGGATTTATTTGATCTTTGGACAAGTTGCATAGAATTAAACAAGGGTGAATCATGTTTTATTTATTAGGGACTCTAGGTATTACCCTTGTTGAGGAGAGGAGTGTTCATGTCTTAACCTCAAACCTAGTTTTAACATGGGAATGACCTTAGCCTATGGGTTACCTAATGAGTAGGTCCAACTCTATATTTTAATGGGATAGTTCCCCGAATTTTTCATTTTGATTCTCTTTAAGACCTAATTTATTGTGATGGAAATAATAAATGAGATTTAATTAATGAAAACCTATTATAAGATATGATGATGCACCTAATAATCATTCCATACACACATTCAAATTGGACTCTCAACACACTAATGGACTAAACATAACCAAATAGTCATCTTCATGAGTCATAAGCACAAGTGTTTCATATGGAGGTTGTACTAAATGGATATAATAACTAGGTTATGACAAATAGGTTTTTTAGAAGACTCTCACTAGTCATGTTACACTTTAAGACTCCATTACCTACCCTTCTACACATCCACATGACCTGCATAAGGCACTTTTTTGACATTTAGGTTAAAAAGGACCTAAAATGGAAATAAAATCATCACATTTTCATATCAAAAAGTATGAATATAGTATAATTTCACCATGAAAGAGATACAAAAGTCTATTATTCCGTATAAATAGGTGCACAAGTGTAAATATTAGTAAAATCTTCCCATAACAGCATGAGGGATATAAACTAAGGTGAAAATACTTGAATATATAGAAGAGATGAGAAGAGAATAAGGGTAATATGGTGTATAAGAGTGGAGAGGAGGTAATAAATGACCAATCCCACTCAAAATAATAGTTACAATACTTACATAAACCTCCTTTAATATCCTTATGTATTGGCATTCCTTAATTGATCTTTTTAGCATAGAAATAAGAGTAATGGAGGATGATTCAGATTTAGTTATTATTTTAAAATTATTAAATATTCCCATAATATTACATGATTACTCCATATGTTAGCTACAAGATAAACTAGGCCACCATGATCATGTAGCAACCCATACTCCATTAGAGCCAACTGGTAAAGTCAAGGAAACTATCTCAGCATCCATGAATGGCTTGGAATTAACATTAAATTACCTTTAAGGATTAGTTATAAATGTAACATACTTTCATTGACCCATTACATTAGCCTTTTAACACCAATTTGACTTTCTTTGATGACAACATAGGCCAATTAGGCCTATTAGGCCTAATTACCTAGCTTCTTGCATATTGACATCCATGAAATCTGAAAAGAGATTTATAAACTATGTATTATTGTGATTAATGCATGAAAAATACATCAAACCATGATATATACTTATAAATGAATTAATAACTTGAAACTCCACTTCTCTAAGTTGATTGGTTCACCTTCCTCATGCATTGGCAGACTGATAGTTTTGAAGTTACTTGTAAAAAATCTTACAAGTGAATTATTGGGAATTTTAAGCCTTGATAGGTTGGATAAATTCACAAACTAACTACTCAAAGTTTTTAAATCATTTTGTATGGCAAAACACCCTTCTTTTTACTAAAACCCCTAAAAAGTAATTATTTATGAGCATTCCATTTAATTTTCATATAGTTAGATACCATTATTAAAATATCCTTCAAGTTTAATTTACCTTCCATGATATTTTTATACCATTATAGGATGTTAGGGAATCAAAATATCAATTTTTCTAAGATTGGATCTGACTAGGGTTTTAGGGAGGTTTAGGAGTGCTCAAGAGTCTTAAGGATGGTTTATAAATAATAGACATCCAAGATCAATATAAAATCCATGAATCTCTAAGGAACTTACCTACTCAAATTCCATGAATTTATTTGACTCCCATTCAAAGGGTTGATCAATATATGAACATCACAACATGACCCTAGGCTAGTCTACAAGACATTTATGAGTTCATAACTTCTTAAGGTTTGTTCAAAAAAATTATCCTCATAAGGCCAATAAATATATAATGTATTTTTAGTGCATAGGGATACCTAAAACCTCCTAATATACTAAATCATAAGTGCTTATGTGGTGGAGTGGGTGAGTGCTTGAAGTTGATCTTCAAATTGCCTGTGTACAGGCTTAAGTTATTCGAGCAAAGTTTTGAAGATATTCTAACTTCTATTCACTTTTATCCATATAAATCCTCTTTCTTAGGGTATTTAAATCTTCGTACTCCTTCACTATATCATACAACCTATTGTATGATCTTCAAGTATCCTTGACATAACACTGGGGTCTATAATTAGGCCTAAAACCTACCTATCTAGTCTATTTACAAAGCATTTTACTCTAGATATGAGTGTTAAAATTTATGAAGAGGACTTATGAGCCTTAAAAACCATGATAAATTATCTTATAACATATTGAGGGTTCCAATTCCACTTACAAACTTCTAAGACTGATTCTTCTTGTTTAGCTCTTAGATTGCCTATCTAGACATATCTTGGTATGAGATAAAACAATGGGTATACCCACTATTTATCTAAGTAAAATAATAACACAAGTGAATTATAATGTCATAAGGACCAAATAATTAAAAATTCAACACTTGAATATGCCTATAATGGATTTAAATGATTATTTTTGTCCAAACTAGCCTCATATTACATGGAGATTGTGTTTGAACATGGAATCTTTGAGTCCAAAGTAGCCTCATATTACATGGAGATTGTGTTTGAACATGGAATCTTTGAGTTTAAGGCCAATATAGGTGGATTGATATACCAAAAACTATATTAACTCTATCTTATATCTAATCTCAAACCTTATTCATCATATTATATGGTTTCATTATGTGATTATTTCCTCTAAGCATCTTATTTACCTATGCAGGGTTTGGATATTAAGGGATTGATCTAACTCTTAGACATCTAAAAAAATGGCTTTTATGAGTTCCTTGAGTATAAACCCATTGGATGTCCTTTGGAATCTTATTTATTAAATTATATGTATTTCCATATTTATTTTATCCTCTATCTCCAAGTGACTTAGTTTTGCCAATGCATATGAATGCCTTCTCAAGGCCATTTGACTAAGTTTTGCTTAGAACTTTGTGTATACCTTTCTTCGATCCATGACTTGTCTTAAAAGTGTGATCACAGTTTCATTAAAAAAAAATTGTATTTTAATCTAATATATTACTCCTATATTGAGACCACTTTACTTACCCTTTGCCTTTAAGCCATTAAAATAATTATATACTCTTGTCCTCAAGTCTACCATGATTATCCCATAGGTGTATATTATGCATTCGTGACTGAGTAGAGTAGTAATTTATCTTCCATTTGAATGTTTTGGAGGTTTATAAAGTAAAATTACATTGGAGAGACCTATTTGAGTTAAATATTTTATCTAACTACCCTCAAACATTGATTTCTATCACACCATACTTAATTGCATGCAAGTTAAGCAAAGTGGTTAAAAGTGTGTACAGAGGAGGTCTTTTGGACCATGAAGTGTCATTATAATATATTCATTTCCCTATTATTTCATGGATGTGGGATAAAATTACAATCATATTTCTTGAAGTTTTTTTGACTTAAACCATTGAAAAATAATTATTTATGGCACAGTTATTGATGAGAAGGAACACAACTGTAGATGTTCCTTAGATTAAGCCTTAGACATAGAATAGGTCCAACTAGACCATATTTAGATACTATTCATTATGATACTTATCCCCTCAATATTTAGTCAATAACTTGGTACTTCCCAACTCTATCTCTAGTAACTTTGCTCTACCCTCAACATGATGATTGTAGGTGTGTGATGGAAAAGAGTGACCTAAAGCCACTTGAACTTCTTGTGTCATAAGATTGAAACATAATTAATATCTTAGGAGGTATATATAAAAAAATACACATAAATATCTCATTAATTTAAATTTTATCATAATGTCCTTTAAATAGCTTACTACAATATACCTAGAAGGTTGGCTTTAGATCTTATTTTACTCTTTTGATTAGCTCCATGACAAAAGGGTCTCAACACTTTATGACTTTATCCATTTTGAGTGTTCTAAGAGATTAGTGAGGTTAAATTCATGGTTTGTAATTAGGAGTTATGGTGATTTGTTGAATAAGAATGGAATTGGAGAGATAAGGATGATGCAAACATAAAAATAGGGTAATAACATAGTAAACAGATAATGATGATGATGTGAAGTGAGAATGGTATGGGTTGGGCATGAAATGAGGGGGAAGATTCCTTATAATCCCAAATACCTTCACCTTAGATAACCTCAGACCCAAACATAAGGAATCATTAATCTTTCGAAGGATTAACATAATATACACTTCCCTAAAAAGAATCCTTAAAGACTCAAAAAACATTAATTTCCCCAAACATACCTTAAACTTTGCCAAAAAGGAATTGTGAGCTTAGGGAGTCAAGAGAGGTGGTCTATATGCCTTTAAGTGTACCAAGGAGGTCTAGGATATTTTTCACCATGTTATGAGGAACTTCCATCACCATTCAAACATATTTTTCAATGCTTTTGAGCCACATATAAACTCTATAGGTGCCATTGATCCTTCAATAGTTATATCACAATGGGCTTCACTTATGCATAATTACATTTTATTTGAGGTATATTGAGATATAAAAGGATGTTGGACATATAAAAATACATTTAAATCATTAATACATATCATAAACCTCTTCTACTTAGCTTGTAACTCATGACAAAGACACGAAACCTTAGTTTAATGCACAACTTTGTTATAGGCTACACACAATGACTAATCATGAAAATTTTACATTTATATAAGCCCAAATGTGTGAGAAAAACTTATAAATTTACATGGGAGGATCTTTAAATACATGGTAAAATAGGATCAGTCATTATATTAAGTAAACCATATAAAATTTCATGAAAAATGACTAGCTGAAGTTGGCCTGTGCAGATGAGAAGGGCATAAAAATTCCTTAAATTCTTAAGGTTCATAAAGTTGAGGAGACAAAAATTTATAAAAATTACCATGATTATAATTTTGTTGATTCTATTTTCCATGGTTAAGATTTGGGACCTCCTCTCTCTCTCCTTTGTATAATACAAACAAAAACCTGAGGAGCTATCTAATCTTATAAAGAAGGGTTGATGAAGTGTAGATAAATTTTGATCTTGAATGGAATACATTATTCATGAAACTTTCTAGGGACATCAAAAATGAGCTCACCTTTATCCCTAGATCGTCTATTATATAGTATAATCCATACAATTTTCTACAAATGTAGAAAAGCACCTAAACAATGTGTTTTTCAATCATTTCCTTAAAGTTCAGACCTTGAAATTCCATTTGGGGGTCAATTGAGGAATATCATGAGTTATAAAGCCTTTTAAAACAAGATAAATGTAGGAGGGGAAGTGTAAAATCCACAAAGTGGCATATGGGACCCACTTGGATAATGGAAAGGGTGTGAGATGGGTCTTAAGGGATTTTATGCAGCATGAAATGCTTAGGTAATAAATTTGGTGTGGATAGGGCACCTTTTAAGACCCTATTTTAATATAATTAATCAAATCACTTGTTTTTCCTAATGTTTTACAAGGTGATATAGGCTCATGAAGTTATTTGAGAAGTGATGAATGGATAGGAAGGGGTCTTAAGGAGTTAAATGAATTTGGATGAGTATGCCATGTAAAATGACTTGAATACATCATGATATTCATATTATAGCTTCAAACCAATGTTAAAACATCTTCACATTAACAAAGAATATTATACTCTTAAATAAGGCTAAGTGATCATTAGATTTTAGGACCTTTTATAGTGATCTCTCTCATTAAAAGACATTATGACACCTAACATATCATCCTAAGGACTACAAGACACTCACGACACCATGGACCAAGCATTAAATATTACACATCATGACACTCTTATTGAGATTAAAGGACTCTCAATATGACAAGGGTGATATGACTATGTTGAGGATCATTATAAGAAAGATCACCATAATGTAAATAGTTATCCTTAGGGATCATGAACATTTAGCTAGGTTTTTGATCTCTATGAAAATTTGTGTTTGTGTAGTATCACTTTTATGTCTTGTTTATGTATTTTGTGTTGCATGATCCAATGTGGAATCCATCATGAACCTTATTCTGCACTTGGAAACCCTATATTGATAGATAATGGTGCATTAATGGAATAAACATGAAAAAATTATTAGTATTTAAATTTTATCTAGGCCTGAAGACCCCCTATGTTGAACATTGCCTACATACCAATACTCTGAATATGGATCAAAATCCATGTAGTTCTTCCATGCTATATTGGTGTTTGTGAAATACTAGTGTAATGTTAAATTATGGTGAAATACTAGTATAATTAAGTTCTTAAACCATTAATTGTGACCTTGGAGGTGTCTTTAGACTTTATCTTATGGTAACTTGGGTTGTATGTATGTAGAATTGGGAGAAATGGAGAATTTTATCTCAACGTGTAATTATAATTAGGTTATTTTTCATAATGGAAGCCTCTTAGTGAGACAATATTTGGAATTATGGATTTATAATTATAAATTAGGAATTAATCTATATAATCTTGTATCATGGTTGAATAATTTAAGCTTTCTCACTACATCAACTCTTATTTTTTAAAGCATTTCTCAAACCAACAAAGTATAAGGTGAAATTAGGAAATCTAAGGAAGTTTGATATTATATAGTTCAAGGAAAAAATTTACTTAAAATAAAATAGATTATGTCATCTATGATATTTACCTCAAACCATTAAATCAACTTATTTTAAATGAAAGGTCTTGAGCCATTGGATCTAAGGCATCAACCTTTGATTATTTTGAAATTTCAAGGGAGACAACACAATGATAATGGTAATATATTTCAACCAAAGATTTCAAATGAATATATCATATTTGTAATAGGGGTCCTCTACTATCTAATTCTCCTTATTTTAAGTATTAAGCTTACATTGAGAAGCATTTTTTCTTAGTTTTAATAATAATTATTACATTGACCTTAGACCATTCAATTATCTTGATATGAATCACCTTATTTTAAATAATTAAATTTTTAGTTAGTTGAGAAATGAATATCCAATGGTGTAACCTAGTTTTTCTAAATATGCTAACATAAGATCAAATAATTGCCTCAAAACATAAGATTAACATTCCCCAGTGTCAATCTCTATCCATATTTTTACCCAAGTTTAGAAGTTAATAAAAAAATAGAGTTACACACACACACACACACACACACACACACACACACACACACACACACACACACACACACACAAATACCTACACTTAAAGGTCCCTTTATAAAGCCTATGTCAAGCCTCACTGAGTTTTTTAGACATGTGAGTTGAAAGTTATTACATGAAGGGAATCAAATTCAAATTTTATGAATGTTTTTTAGACTTAATATTTGAAAATGTTCATGGCAATAAGGGTAGAGATATGTAATCAAATAAAATATATAATTAGATGAAATATAGAATGGCAAGTCTTTGTTGATCATTTAATTAAAGGCATATGCATATAAGTATAATCAAATTGTTATTATGGATATAGAGGAATGATTTTAGATCCTTAAAATAAAGCATGAAAGATACATATATTTGATAAAAAGTCAACAAATAATAAAATATTTTGTATCTTATAAATATAATTATTCTATGGGGTTTGTTATTCTATAAATTTTAAATCTCTCATAGACCAAATGTTGATTCTTTAAACATTTAAGTCCATATACTCTTGTAGTTCAGTATATAAGTCTTGTTTATTCTCATTTATGAATCAACCTCAACATTTTTAATGATAGTTATAGGTTATTTATGTGTATACTATTACAATTGATAAAAAATATTGTGGTTTTTATTTTTCTACCCTTTGATTATGTCTTGTTTTACTGACTCCATCTTCACATTTATATCATATATCACCCTTTAACCTAATTTTATTAAATTATGTTGAAATCCCATTTCAACATTGATTAACTACTTAATATTTTTACAAGATAAGGAATTAATCCCATCATTTCTATTGTACTCTTGATTAAAACACTATTCAGGATTTGGGTAAGAATCCTAAATTCTATTCTAAGAGGTATAAATTTTAACTCAATGAATTTATATTAAAACCCATTTCCTCAAATTAATTTCCTATAATATGAGAATTAATGGGAAAATTCAATTTTTATAACACTCACCAAGAATATAATAGGGTAGGTCAGTTATAATAACCTTAAAATGTACATTCATTCCTTGGATTTCCACTTGAGGTCACTTTAGCCTTATTATATAAATTTACCCAAATTAGGGTCCATTTTAATCCACTTTTAGTCACATGGCATCTAAAAATAATACCTAAGAATATATAAAACTAATTGAGACACATAATGGCACAATTCATTAGTGATTTAAGTCCCTAAACCCTCCAAAAAGGTAATTTACATCTCCCTAAGATGATTAGGGTCAGCCAAGACCTATTATTAGTCATCCTCCCAAATCATGTTTATGAGAACATTATATAAACAATAATATGACACTCTTACACCCTAGGTAGAAATTATCACAAGGAAGAACACAAAAATACCACTTCACATTGAGGGAAAGCTCCTAATTTTTATAAAACTATATTTTCTCATCCCATACATTCAATATTCTATCCCTAGCATAGATATTCAAGTCTAAAATGGACTCTAAGGCATCCTCTCATACATTCACACTTAGGCATTCTAGAATTCAATTTCACTTACACCAAGCACTTAGGTGGGAGAACTACATCAGACTTGATCCCTCTTTGAAGTATTGGTATATAAGTAGTGTGCTTATATAGGGGTGTGGATCACAAATCCAACACATTAGAACCACTAACCCATTTTATCATGGTGTTCACTCAAACCCTTAAAAGAATGAAAACCTAGGGTTTTTATAGGAAAATAGAGCTATAGGAAAATTATTGATCACATAAACCTAAAATTTGGACCAAAGTTGGAATAGGACCTGATCTACAAAACATAAAAATCACTCATATAAAGGACACTAGCATCAAAGGATGACACTAGTGCCATATGGGACTATTATCTAGTTAGGGAACTATTGTCCAAGAAGGATTCTGACACCTAGATCCTATTTGTGACACTCAAACTAGCCTTTTCCCTAGTTTTTAGGCTCTAGATCATATGTCTTAGTTGTTTTTCAACTAAGTCTTTGCTTACACTATTTATTACCATTTTTTGAAAATTCAAAGCAAATCAATTTTGTAACAAATCAATGGATATATTTATTGCATATTATTTACCTTATTTAGTCTACTCAACTCTTTAAAAACATAGGACTTATACTTGATAAATACTAAAAAGTTAAAACATTTGGTAAACTAGACTTACTTCAAATATTTATTACAACCCTAGTTTTTCCTAGGGTCTACTCTCTTCTAGTTTTTATGTACTAAATTAGGATTAAAAAATTCTGTTTTCTCTAATTTTTTTGCATAAGATAGCTCATATAATAAATCCTACACTAAGGTTTCGTTTATTTAATATAATTTAAATTATTTCAAAACAACCCTAATTTAAAACACTAGATCCACATACTAGGTCCCTATATATACAAATAATAGCAATTAGGGTTTCACTTATAGTCCTAGTTTATGTTACATACTTGATTCAAAATTTCTCAATTTCACATATCCTTAAGCTAGATTACATTTTACCTATTGTGTGTTTTCTACCAATTGTTTACATTATCTTCTTTTGTAAGTTTAAAATGGCATCTAATAAGTCTTTACCCCTCACCCAATTGATGAATTTTTAAATTTCTCTCATAGTTAACACAATGAATGGACAAATTTTCAAGATTGTACATCAAAGAATAATAATGACTCCATTTATATTGATGATGATGACTATTGTTTTAATGATCGATATGAGGATTACTATGAACATGACAATGAAAATGTAAATGAGGATATATTAGATACATAATCTTATCTTTCCTCTCACTCTTCTCTTTCACCTCAAAATCAAACTAATAATATAATACCAAATGAGTGTCTTATTGGTATTGATTAATTGAATGTGATCCTAGATTTTCAACTACTTTTTCTACACCATTATTCAAATTAAATCAATATAAGTTTAATACACGAAAACCACTTTTAAATGATTCAAGTAAAGTAGATAAGAATAATTAATCGTCTTTACCCTTCTCATTTAAATTTGAAAAAGCATGTACCAATGATATTACACCTTTTATCAATGCACAAACTAAGGTAGATGAAATTATTTTATCACATTAATTCACATTCAAAGCTCAATGTAATGATTATTTACAACTTGATAATTCAAATGTATCTAACTCTTGTCATACATGTCATAATATGTAAAAAGAAAACACGATTGATACTTATTCTACCCTTGACTCCAAATTTGAAAGTTATAATTAATATTGCATTCCACACATAGTTAAAAAATGCATTGTTTTACACCTACACATGATCACACATTACATAGTAGTAAAAATTTAAAATCTTCTACTATATTTCTCTTATGAGCATGTGGATGATACTTCTTCTACTCTACTTATACAAATGAATTAAACTCTGATTTTGATTAACCTTGGGATGCTTATGATTATTGTGATTATTATGAAGTGAAAATAAAATATACACCTTATATTTATCCTCCTACCTCACCTATTTCTCTCATTCAAAAAATACTAGGTCACATGTAAAAAAACACACACACCTATTCTTATGTTCATAATCCACATTTACTTGATAATAAAGTACTTTCTATTTAATTAGCATGTGATACTTATTTACAACTTAAAAATATAAGAGATACCGATTAATCTCCCTCAACCACCCTTACTATAGTAAAACCTATTTCTCAAAGTAACCCAAATGATGGTGATAGTTAATTTCCATCTATCTAGGTCTTAGCTATCACACCTCCAAATGTTATAGCAAGCAAGCCAACCCTCCCTAAAAAATATTCCAAATTTAATATATCAATGTATAAGATAAATAAAAATATTCAAAAGTTAAATGAACTCCTTGATAATGATAATATAACTTTGCAAGAGGTAATCTCCTTGATGCATGTTGTGGGTGCTTTACAACAAGTGTTATGATCCACACTTATAATATCCAAAAATAATGTAGAATATAATATATATCAATTCAATACAATAAATATCGGTGGACCAAGATGTCCAAATAATAAATATATGCAAAAATATAATACCCTTAAGGAAGGGCAACACCATGTAATACTCCTTTATGAAGGAATAACTCCACAATGTCTCTTCGAGGGGATAACCTCCAATATCTTCTTATAATAAAAAACTCAATGCTTACTTGATATCTTTAAAATTATAATAATATCATTTATATAGACCTATATCTCACTAAAAATGAATGGGTAACCTATTAATCCCAATATATGTTGACCATTAGCCCATACACTAACTCTACAAGTTACTCCATTATATATATTTTTTTTAGACCCATATAAATGACCAATATACATTAATATATCATACCCATAGATACATAGTGTGACTTCCCTCCTTGACATGTTTCATCCTTGAAACATAGGAAGAAACCAAATAATGAGTGTGCTTCAAATGATTTCACACTTGTCTCCAACCTCAATCATCTAACCATCCAGATGTGATCTTGAAAAGTGATATCTCTCCAATATTATTTCCAAAATGCATTTTTCTCTTATAATTTCATTCATGACCATAATTTTACTTCTTTGATGTCCATGCATAATTATACCTCTTGTGATTCCATGTACCATATTTTGTTACGCTACTCTGATTCTGTCCATGACCATAGTAGGTATTATTTGGATTCCATGCATATCTATAGTTATTATAACACTAGTTTATTATATATCCAAAGTTATTTTTATTATGACACTCCCTCACATGGCTCTATGACTATTTCCTCTCATGATGATGTAGGTGTTTATATACCTCAACTTTTTCTAATACTTTGACCTTATCAACCTTTTCTTCTACCTCTTCCACCTTTTTATTTGGTGGTTCCTTTTTCTCTTTATTAAATAAAGTGTTTTGATTTTATTGTATTATTTATTCATCTGTGTCTTCATATGAATCTTTCACATGCTCTTCATCACCTATTTCAATCTCATCCTCATGATCTACCTTGACTATTATTGGTGTCTTTCCCACTATGATATTCTATAAATTAACCTTTTTCCTATAAAAAAAACTTCAAGAACTTCTTTTTAACATTAATATTGATTGTTCCCAAAGTCTCTAACCATAGATATTAAATATCCATATACACATCATCCATATCCAAAGTATAAAAATCTGAATGTAAAACATAGTTTTCCATAATGAGCTTCAAATACTCAAGTACTTGAATATTCTTACCATCTAATTGAACCTTTTTGATATTATTTTCTTGAACATGTAGATGCTTGGACACATTCATGTTGATGAAGTTATATTTTTTTCTAGGGTTTATGGACACAAAAACCTTCTTCTTTTGAATCCATCCATGAAATTTAAAAATTAACTCATTTTTTTAGAGCCAAATTATTTAAACCCTTATCATCCAATTCTTGTTCTTCTTATTCACTTGCATGTTCTTCATCATTGTTATTATTTTCTTCCACTTATTTTTATTATTCAACATCTTCATTCTCTTCTTAATTACCATCATTATTTTTTCCCTCTTCTTCATCCTCTTTTTCTTTTATATCCCATTGATCTAGTAAGACCTATTTCATTATTTTGATGAATAATACTTTTGTGAAAAGCTTATATGATTAAACCAATGTTGTGTAGGCCTAGACAAAGAAAGAGACAACTTTTTGAATATTATTCTCCTTAAAAATGATCCACCATTATCTAGCATCAATATCATTCTCCCATGGAAATAATTTCAACTTCATGATCCAAAAAAAATAAATTAAGGTTCACAAAAACCTAAAATATAAATAACTCATTCAAAATAGATCAAAACAATCCCAAATTTTTATGGTATCTTCATCTTATGATAACGGAACTCCAATAAAAATTTTGTGAAAAAATTACATAAATTTAGGGTCTATATAATGAATATATTAAAAAACCTAAAATTAAAATAACTCACTCAAAACATATAAAAAATATACAAAATGTTTTCTGTAGCTTTCTTGTAATATGATACAACATTAGTAAAAATTTCATCAAAAAATTCCTTATATTTCAAAATATATGATGAAATGAGTACAAAACCTAAAATATGAATAAATTCCTCAAAAATGATAAAAAGGATCAATTTTTTTTATTGAGACTTACTTTAAATGTTATTCATATCTAGTAAAAAAATTTATGCACAAATTCAAATGAATTTAAAGATATTAATGATTCCAAAAAACTAAGGTTTCTCTCCATACAAATTGCCCAAATCAAAGCTCTGATACTACTTTTTATGATCCACTCTTATAATAATTTTAAAATATGTATAATATAATTTATATTAAATAAAAACATTAGATATGGGTAGACCAAGATGTCCAAATAATCTATGTATGTATAAATAGAATACCCTTAAGGTAGGGCAACACCATACATATTCCTTTAAGAAGGAATAAATCCATAATGTCTCTTTGAGGGGATAACCTCTAATATCCTCTTATAATGGAATACTCAATGATTACTTGATACCTTTACAATGATAATCATATCCTTTATATATATCTCTTTCTAACTAACAATTGATGGATAACCTATTAATTCCAATGTAGGCTGATCATTACCTAATACACTAATTCCACAAGTTACTCCATTATCCTAATATATTAGACCCATATAACTAAATAAATGGGATTTGTAACACATGTTTACATACTCATCAACCCATATACATTAATATATCATATCCATAAATACAGAACAATAAGTACATCATGTCACATTAGAAAGTAAATCATACCACTCATGGGTGAATTCTAGTTACATCAATAATAATCCCATTCTATATAGGATTTTCAATGCAATAATACCTTAAAAATTAAAAACAATATATTAACCAAATTTTTATGGACATGGAGATCCATACTTGCACCTTAAATCTAGTAGGAAAGCTACGGCACATGTTACTAGTTGTTTGACTCTTTTAAAACTATTTCCTAGGACTCTATAGGGTTGGGAAATATATTAGTTTCATCATTCACTCCTTAGTGGTTCAATACACACATACAATGAGTTATAATATGTATATATCATGTGTTACATTAAAAATAGATGCCTTAGGTTACATATGGGAAGTTGTCTTCATTACACCAAGGCCAAATAGAAATAGTTAATGAATACATTCTAATATTCAAAATATGTATGTATCAGTTGATCTACTAGCCAACGTATTTATAGGTACAATATATTTTTCCTAGAGGTTTCATTCTCCATATTCAAGATAAATTTCAATATGATAGATCATATTCATTTGGACATATATGTTACACATCTCTAGGATTAGAAAAAAAGGGATTAGTGGTTACACATTCAGAGATAGAATTAGATGTAGGTTTCTTAGAGCCCTAGTCATATAACATGTTATAGGAGACTAATCCACTTCCAATTAATAAAATAGCATAACATAAACAACTAATAAATATAATAAATAAGGGAAAATAACCACTTTACATATCACCTCCTAAAGTGAGAATATCATAAGACACCATAAGTGGGGCCATCTAATTTTTAGATAGAGATAGGCCTCATTACATATTATTGACATTACTAAATAGGGGGATGATCACCCTTATATTCATCACCATCCATCGCACCACTTGTATAGGATATAAAATAAACCATATTGTAATTTTCATTAATTAAATGGACATTTTGACAATAAATATTATGCACTCCAATATTATATTGAGTAGGATGTCGATAGAGGCATTATAACAGTTACACATGGGGCATAGATATCTCTTTCTCCACACTCTTCTAGATCAAACTCTATTAAAAGTGATTTATCCTAGGAGGTTCCTTTTAAATAACCATTGGTTACTCATCATATGAACAATGTGGTTTTTAAGATAATTATGTGAGATCTCATGCACCACAAATTTAGCAGAGATGGTAGCTAGTTTATAAATATCAGAGCAAAGTTTTAGTTTGACAACCAATTAATATATTTACAAGACATGATGCATAATAGAACACAATTTTAGTTTGACAACCAATTAAGATATTTCCAAGACATGATGCACAATAGAACATAGTTATATTTCAATAACCATTTAAGATATTTTCATGACATGATGCACAATAGAAAGTAGTTTTAGTTTGATAACCTATTAAGATATTTTAAATACATGATGCACAATAGAACATAGTTTTAGTTGAACAACCAATTAAGATATTTTTAATACATGATGCATAATAGAACATATTTTTAGTTCAAAAACCAATTAAGATACTTTCAACACATGATGCACGTTAAAATATAATTTTAACATGACAGTCAAATAATATATTTTCTATAGAGTCTAAAAATGTATTTTACAGTAGTACGTGATGAACAATATCATTTCTAGAGGTTATTTATACACCCATGCAACATGATAATTATGGTCACTTGTTCACCATGCCATCTAGGTTTAGATAGTATTTACCATAGTTCATAGGCTAGTTCAACCAAATTTTTAGATTGAGAACATGGTCCACAAGATATCACAATTAGTAACATAGATTCTTAGCACCACTACATAGGTAGATACAAATAAATATCACTCAGTATAGTAAATTATTGGACCACAGTTTCCATTTCACACAACATGCATGATCATAGTTCCCTTTTTTGACACAAGCCATAGTGATAGTGAATCTCCCATGAGACTCATCGGTTAGTATGGTTTCTCTTTCCTTGTGCATAGTTTATTTTCATATTACTTGTACATAGATTATTTTAATAAAATATAAAAACTATACAATATGTCAAAAACATAAAAAAATTAAAATATTTAATTAAAAACATAACATTTATATATTGTATGCATTACTATGTTTACATTTCTTATATTTTATAGACACTACATATGTTAGCTATCTTAGTATAGTTAGTTTTATCATACATACATGCTTCACTTATTCGTGTTGAGTGATTGCATCTTGCTTCAGGACTCATGTCCACTAAATTAATCTATAATTGTTATTATCTACCTAGTAGGGGCATATACACTAATACATAATTATTAATTTGACACATTTGCCCACATGGGGGCATCCTATACATAGTTCTAATCACCAAGTTTTATCCTTCTATATTCTGCATCCTAGCTTTAGAATTTTTATATATTGATATTAATCATTACTAATCTTACTCATATTTTTTACCATTTATTAAAAATTTAGACTCAGAATGCATACCTCCTATCTCTTACATATATGTGTATTACATATTCATGCATACTTTCATTTCTAGCTTTCCTAGTTTAGACTTGATTATATGTCTCTGTGTTTATTTGAGAGAATTTAAATATTCCATTTATATTTGGATTTATGTCATTACTATTTTGATTATGTATGTTTTGTAAATATTCCCATTCCTTGTGTGTGCTTTCTTGATTTTGTATTTAGATATTTGAACATGTCCTTCTATGTGGCTCTAAGCTAATTTACTTGTTGTTTTCATATGTTCCAATGTCCCTTATGTTGTGTCCCCTTAGACTTTTTTGTTTTCTTAATGTGTTTTGTATGTATGATTTATTGTATTTGTCATGGCCATGACACTTGTATTTTCTTATTTCACACCAATTTTTGATGTCATGAGGGACCCCATGCATCTACCCTTTCTACTTGGGTCTGTGATAGACATTGTGCCCCATCCCCTAAGTAGATACTCATTTTTAATCATATTTGTTGTTACATACATTAATTAAATATATCTTGACACACTTTTGGAATGATATACATGACATACATATTACATTACATACTTATGCTCAATTTCTCTTACATTTTGATGTTATGTATGCATAATATAGTGGATTATCATGTAGTTATAATATATGCTTCAACTAACAAAAATTTTGATTTTTTTTTTTTTTTTATGATATTCCTTATATAGGTTTGACAAACCTCCTAAAAATAGGTGGAATTCATAGGGGCTTGTCATAAAGATCAATCTCCAATATTGTACTCACATTAAATTTTTTAGCACATGGGCTCAGATACATAAAATTAGACACACATAACCATTGTGTAAAAATAGTGACTCAAAAAGCAATACATTGGAAAAAAAATCAAACAATATGGACATGTTGACACTCCAAGTTGCACCCTTTAAAGAAGATGGTTCAATTCTCTTCAATCTTGGGGTGACATGGGATAGGTATAAAGGTTAAGGGTGACCTATAGGAAGGCCAAACCTCTAGGTTATGGGGCTAGCTCACCTAGTACATTAACTTAAGTTCTCTTCCAAAGAACTAATAATGTTGGGATAAAAAGAGATAGAGTGAAACTTGAAAGTAAATATATTACAAGGATGGTGATGCACCAATATTCATATATCCTCTCTTGACTAGTCTTTAAACAATAAATTGTGAATCAAATGAAATACTAATGACTAAAATATGCTTCTTGATGGAATCCTAAACGTAAATATTTCATGTTAAGGCTATGTGTAATGTATACAACTTGAAGGCAATGAAGGATTCCTAATTGAGACATTATCAACCAACTCACTCTTCAATACAACTACCACACTATAACAAATCATATGACCTACATAAGATGAAATTATAATAACTAAGAAAAGGAGAGAACCTACAAAGGAGAAAAACCATCAAAATCTATGAAAATAAACAAATCATAACACACTAATGCTAATAAATAAGTCTACAATTAGTCCTTTCTTTATTGATTCTCAAGGTTCTCAAGATATAATTTGGTAGAGTTTTGCTACACCCAGTTGAGGGATGAAAACCAAACACCTTAAATCCTAAATATATATAATAATGGATCAAAGTTAGAGAGAATATATCATGGATATAACATGAATGGGTCATGAGTGACCACCATTCCTTCAATTTGTAGTTACAAGTAGCCTCCACACTCTCCCATGTGTTACTTATGTTGATTGGTGTCTCGAATGAACATATTTTGGGTGTTAGAGCCTATTTTTATGACCAATGAATATTCCATGCACATAAATCCTAGTCCATTCCCTCTCTTCTCATCAGTTAACAATCATTGGAAATTTCCATTTAGGCCTCCTCCATAAAGCATTAAGTAGTTACCTTTTCCTGCATGTTGACCATGTTTAAGAAACTACCTAATTTCTCCATAATGACCATGGATATGGAGATTTATCACCTCATGAGATAGTTACATGGGTTTTATGATGGTGAATTAACTCCATGTTTTCATTATACACCCTTGAACATCCTCATTTGTTGGATAAATGGGCTTATTAAATAAGTAATCTAATCTCTAACCTATTCACTATTTGGATGGATATAAGAGTAGGATCAAACCTTCATTCTAACTAAGTGAGATTGTTTCCCATCTAAACCAACTTTATAAACCAATAATTATTCTCTCCAATCATCTCAAACCTAAAATTTTACTTCACATAGATGACTAGGTCATTTCCTCCTTGCATTCTAAGACTACATGTTTAGTAAGGACTTGAAAAAGTATTCCCAAGTAGATTTGTGAATAATTTATTGTTTAAGAAGGTGAAAAATTTATCATAGAATCTCTTTAAATGATATTTAACCATTTAACAAGTCTTTTACCTCAATTTTTTCTAAAAACCATGTAAAATTTCATTTTTTGGCAGTGTTTGTACACTGTCCATATGGACTAGTACCATATATGAGGTTTCCTTTGAGTGTAATAAGTGATATAAGTATTTAATAGGTGATTTAAATTAATTTAGATTATTTTTCTCAAATATATTACCAATTGGGTCCTTATTAGTGTTTTAAGGATGTTAAAGAGGGTTATGGACTCTTTACAATGGTTCGTAAAGGTTAGGAGCTTAACCTCTAAACAATGCCACTAGTCTCTTGTACCCCTCAACTCTTTTAAAGTGATAATATCTACATGAAACTATTTTGTATATTTGGGAGCTTTCCAAGTTACCTCTCAGGTGAGAAATGTGCATTATGAGTAGTCTTAAGGCACTTTCAAGCCAAGGTGACCAAGTATGATCTTTATCTTATAAACCAAGGTGGCCCACACAACTTAAACAACATGAAAAGCATTCCCAGGAAGGTCTAAGATGTCAAATGATATTCTTATGTCCTTCTCTCTAGATTTCAAGTGGAATTTCCTTGAGGAAGGTGTTATATCGATAGGTTTGAATGTAAGGTTCCATGTTTTTATCCTAATATAGAGTTTTATATCAATTAGACACCTTCCCTAACATGAAACTCACCCTTTAGGGCCTTTGGAACATCTGTATTGGATTGATCAAACCATTTACCTCATGTTTCATGTATACACTCTCTCATTTAAGTACTTGGTCCTGTCTACAAGTTCATATCAAGTATGGAGACCCTATAGGTGGTTAATGTGTGATTATGACCTTAGGGCCCATATCCTTCTTCAAAAACATAAGGTATATGTATATCCTTCTCAAATCCGTACACATAGCTTAAAGTGGTTATCTCAAGACTAATATGTATAGTACATACCCCTTAAATTCCAACTAGTAGGTCATTTTAGTAATTAGGAGACTTGAGAATACCATTAAGACCCTTTCATAGTCCACTTACTTCATTTGAATGCAGTTAGTGGTGTATTTTTTTCATCAAGTCTAAACCAAGATTTAAGAAGGGTTTTAAAGGTCCACCATCTTAACGATAATTCATAAAATATATAACTCCAAACTAAAAATTCTTATCATTAAATTTTAGCCTAAAAACCCCTTCATATTTATTGAATATCCTTGGGTCCCATGTAAATCGTACATGGATATATAATCAAAAGATGGTGTGACTTGAGCTCTCTTCTAGGTAGTTTGTGTAGGTTACATTCTTAACATTTATTCCTAGAGATGGGCCACTAAATTCAACTCACTAAGTAATGGATCTTGAGTCCATAGGGGTTCCAAACTTCCCCTAAGATCCCTGGGGATGAGTCCCTTTATGGTGAAATATATGAATGTTGAAAGTGACAAATTGATCTATCTAATTAAGGTAATGGATCTCAAGAGGTAACTAAACCCCAAAATGAATTATTTATTTGTATTCCCTTTATTAAAACACCTCCTTTAGGGTTTGAAACATTTCCATACACTTCAACATTGTCTTGATTCTACTTGGAAGTTTGGATATGCTATTAAGGTGGAGGTAGAGTCTTAGACTTAAGGTAGGCTCATAATAGGTGTTGTAAATTTCACTCTCCTATAGGTGAATTTGTATCTTCCATGTTATCCTAGTAACATCCTCAGTCTAGTCCCCATATTTTTACATGATCTTATCTACTTAGACCATCATATCAACCTTTATATCTCTTAATCCTACCTTAAACATCACTATCCAATGTATGGGCTTGAAATAATTAATGTTAATGATATAATAAATTTATTATAGATATTTATAGGGATGGAATAAGGGCTTGAATATCATATCTCAAATTTTACTAAAGCCCTGAGGCTTGTCCTATATGACTATATTAGGAGGGCTCATTTACATAGTCATACAAGAAAGCCTATATGTTTTGGGTATGCAACCCAAACTAGTAATCACCCTAGTACGGTATCACCATTATGTGAAGGATTGAGATAGACATGTGTCCTCATCACCATAATATTCCTTTTAATATGCTATTGGCATTATCATTTACTCTTGTCATGCATTCTAAACTAAGTGAGCATAACTCACTATATGTGATTGATCAATTCTCTTGATCATCCCTTCAAACCTCTTGCTTTTGAGACCATTATATATATGATATGACCACCATATTAGCTCAAGTTTTATCCTTTCCATGGTGTACTAGGTTTCATATTCAAGGTGGGACACAAACCATCAATAACCCTATAAGTAGTGGTCTATGCACATTTAATATTAAGGTAGCTTTTAGGCAGGTCTCTAAATAAACCTATGTCTTTATGTCATATCTTAGACCCCAAGGGGTATTACTTAAATCCAAAACCATCTATTTAATACATATAATTTCTTAGTTATGGTCCTTTACTTATGTTCAAGGCTCATCTACATATTAAATCTTAAAGGTCTTTGAAAAGTGGATCTAAGTTGTTTCTTATAGGTGATGATTATCTCTCTCAATAAGGCTTATACCTATATATGTTCATTTCTCATAGTACTTATGACACTTGATATCCTTATGGAGTATCAAGAACTTGTTTTTATGTCTTGGACTATGATAGAGGATTCAGACCTATGGGTGATGATTAGTAAGGTCACATGGAGCTTGAAACTTAGATATCATGGCCTATAATGAGGTAGGTTGATAGTGATGAGGCTATCAAGTGGTAAAGGCTCTTTGAGGGCTTGGATTAGACTATGGTATCATACCTAAAATGATCTATAATGACCTTATGGATTTATGCATAGATACCTAACAAAGTAAAACATTTGTAGGTTATCAATCAGGGATATGTAATGAGAATTGTAAACATAGGACTCTTTAAATACCTTAATTTTTTCTAAACATCCTTAACTTCTACTAAATAAGAATTTGAAGGCATTGGAGGGCAAATTTCAAAAAGTTTAGTCTATGAGGCCATAATGAGGTTTGAAAATATTGAGATAAGGATATTTTCTATGGATAAAACATTCATATTATATCTTTTACTATGTTCAAATAACCTATAAGCCATTATCATGTAACATACTACCCTTCTTGGTAGTGAAACCCAAACATGTAGGCAGTCTTACTTTAAAACACCATTTGACAGAGTTCGAGGTCCAAATGACCATTTAAGACACCATAATTTAACTCAAAACACTATTTATTATAAGTCACATATACTAAATACTAATTTTCACCCATCAAACTCTAATTTTAGTCTATAAATGGTGACAAATTATATGTTTTTTCTCTTATAGGATCAAATGTGTGAACCATGGGTGGAAGATGCCATGGAAGAATCCTAGAGGAATGGAGAAGGCATGAAAAATCACTAGTTTGATCAAATAATCCAATAATACATTGAAACCATACCCCTTTTTAGGACCTGTACAGATGAGGAAGGTAACCAAGTTGCCTAATTTCTTAGTGTTTGCTCATATAACATAATAATAATCTTAAAACTAATGCTTGTGATTGAAAGGTCATTAATTATCCTTAATTTATCAAAGACCCTAGACTCCTACCTTCTCTCTCTTGTATGAATTGATCATAAATGTTAAGTGTTCTCTATGGATGCCAAAGAGATCAGTGGAGTAAGTGAACCAATGAGAGTATCCTCCTAAAATAATTAATTAAAAAAATGAAAAAACATGTTTATATAATTAGCAAAACACTTGAAAATATTATATTGATCATAGGCCACTTTGAGGGGGAAACCTCCTTTGAGAAATCTCAATATAATAAATTTGTGGATGCCTTCATTAGCCTCAACACTTAAATACAAAGTCAAATCTAAACTACTACTACTTTACATGAATGTGGATTAAAATAAAATGCTTACAGGATGACTTACAAAGCATATTCATCCATAGCAACTACTATACTAACAAAGTAAAGAGAAGAGATATCAAAGGTTCATAACATCCCCTCGCTCTTAGAAAAAGCTTTATCCTCAAAGCTTCAAATGTGGGAATTGATGTTGAATATGAAATAGTGGTTTACATGTTGTATCCTCTAATTACATTTCATGCACCTAAATTAAAACCTATATGATGGAGTAGGAGTGAATTTGGTGTGTGCACCTACTCAATATTGCCTCTAACTTAAGAAGAATGGATCCTTCATTATCAAGTTATGATAAAATAGTCTACATTTTGATGTTTGTGCTAAGAAATTTCTTCAAATAAGAGACATTAATTACTAGGTAAACTTAAGAAGAAGGAGGGAGCTTCAACTTATAGTCAACTAACCCAATATTTCAAAAAACCTTATAGAGCCCATAGAACTCAGGATCTAGCTTATGACACCCTTTGATTTTTAGGGAAGATTACTTGTATGGGTATAGGTGAAGAAAAACCATATCACCTACTTGAAAAAAGTGTGCTCAGAATGGTGCTAATCAGCATATTGTTTCATTCAATTTTATTCCATATGAAGATTATAATGTAGGGTACTGAGGATCTAATGTTAGGTTTAAATTATCATGTTAACCACTTGAATTGATAAACTATTAGGGGTGTATGAAAGGAGAATTAGTGGTGTTTGACCATATAATACTTCATTTGTTTTTATCTTAGTTTTAGTGTGGTAAGAGGTATTATATCACCATTTGGTGAGAGGAAGACACTTTTCCCACTGATGTTGTTGTTATAAGGTGAATCAATGAAGGAAAGTTTCAAAGCATTTATTGATAATTTTAGTCTAGCCATTTATTTGTGGATGATACTCAAAACTCATCTTCAATTAGGTATCAATGTATGTAAATAGTTTTGTATAAAATTGAATATGAAGGTTGCATCATGATCTAAGATAATGGATGAAGGAATGACATGAAGATGGAAAATATGGTCCATGAAATTTTTTGCTACTATAGAGCTAGTATAGGGATGGATGAGGGCACAAAAAAGACTATATTTGGAGAGATAATCAACCACAACCAAGATCATTGTTTTTAGTTTATATTTAAGGAGTCCCTTAATTAAATTAATTTAAATATCTATCCAAATCTTGGTAGGGATGGGAAAGAGTTCAAGTAACCTGAGGATGAGTGTTGTTTCCACCTTGTTATATTGGTAGGTAACACATTCATCTACCATCTATTTAATTACCTTTTTCATTCCCTTTAAAAATGTTTTGCATAGTGATACTCATAATTTTTGAGAAACCTTGAGTGCCCTATTTATGGATAAGCATGGAGTTCATAGAATATAGCATGTTGAAGTTCTGTGCTTTGGGGAAGCATGAGATGACCCTTCTATCATAGAGAAGCACCATCCTAGGAATAATGAAATACAATAAAGGGGTTAATGGAAAACTATTGAATGATTTGAGATAATGAGGATTCAATGGCATAATCATATTGTATAATGTCTAACCAATTTTGAATAGGCATGGAAATAGTTAAAATGGAAGTTTGGTCTACAAATGTGCAAGATAGATCATTAGCCATAATATTGTCCTTATCCTTCTTATAAGTGATCTCATAGTCATAACCCATGAGTTTATTGACCCATTTATATTATGATGGGGTAGAGAACCATAGTTCTAAGAATTATTTTAGACTTTGGTGATTATTTTTTATTTAAAAATGATTCCCTAGTAGGTATGGCTAGCACTTCTATAATGCATGTAAAATGTCCATCATTTCCTTATCATAAGTAGATATCACTAAATTATTACCACAAAGGGATTTTATGGTGAAAATAATGGGGTTTCCTTCTTAGAGGAGAACCAAACCAAGTACATTACCATAAGCATCATTCTTGATAGTGAAGGTCTTAACAAAATCTAATATAGATAGAACATGTGTAGTACACATAACTTGTTTCAATTCTTCAAATACACAATCAGTAGCTTGTGTCCAAGTAAAATAATAATTTTTAAACATATTTTTTAGCTGAGATGAAATATTTTCATAATCCTTGACAAGCTTATCATAATATCTAGTTAGTCCCAAAACACCATAGAGGCTCTTGTGTGTCTGAGGAGGTGGCCAATTTGTCATGGTAGCTATTTTTTTAGTATCCACCTAAATCCCTTAGACTAAAATAATATGATCAGGATACTCCACTTCATCATATTAAAAAGTAAATTTGGATTATTTTTCATACAAATGATGGTCAGAGAGAAGTTGAAATGTGAGCTCCAGATGTTGGAGATGCTCAAACCATGTTTTACTATAGATGAGGATATCATTGAAGAAGACTAGAAATAATTTTCATAGGTAGGGATGGAATATTTTATTCATCATGCTTGGAATTTTAAATGAGAATTATTGAGGCTAAATTTCATGACCAAAAACTCATAGTGGCCATCATATGTGCAAAAAGTTATCTTAAGGATATCATCCTCATGAAGTTAGATCTAGTGATATCCAAAGTAGAGATCCAACATAGAGAAAAATGAGCACCATGAAGCTAATAAATAATAGGGATCAAGAAATTATCCTTAATTATGATGTGATTAAGTGCATTTAAATCAATGCGTATGTACCATAATCAATCTTTTTTATGGATAAGGAGAACTGGAGAAAAATATGGATTGGTATTGGGGGTGAATAATGAATTTATTTAGTAAGTCTCAATTGAGAATCTCAAACTTAGTATTTTGATGAAATGGGTAGATACAAGGTAAAATGCTGAGAAAAACACTTATAGGAAGGAGATGAATATGGTGGTCATTTGGCCATGAAGGTGGAAATCCCACTAGTTTGATAAAGACACATGCATACCTCTACAAAATGGTTTTTAGATCAAAAGGAGTAGTGGAGATTGTTAATGGTTACATTTGAATATAATGGAGATATGTAATGATTCCATGCAAATTATTCTTAAGAATATTTTCCATGTGATGTGAACTTATGATGCATAGAGATCCTGATTATAAGCCTTTCAATGTGTGTTTTTTCCCATTGTCTAAAAACTACATCTAGAGTTCAATAAAATCCCATAAGATGGATCTAAGTGTGTGTAACCACTGGGCTCCCAAAACAACATCACATCCACCTAAGGGAAATGAAAATATGTTAGAACATGCAAGCTATAATATCTAATAGAGATACACACATTGTGATACTTCCCTTTGCAAGGTAATGTGCCCCCATTAGCAATCATTACTTCAAATTTAAAGCAAGTATGAATAAAAAATCAACCTATTTGATGATCTGAGGGTCAATGAAGTTATGATTGCTACTTGAATAAATGAGTATATTTCGAGGGAGATTATTGAAGTAACCCTTGACCCACATGGTTTGTGGGGTAATGACTCCTGCTAAAGTATGGATAGAGATATTTGGTTGGTCTTCTTGAGAAGTAGGTTCTATAATTAGCTGAGATTCTTATAGATTATTTGGTGTATCCTAAACATCTTCCCAATATTTACGTTTGGGTGGAGATTCCACATCTAGTAGGTAGAGCTTTTTCTCAAGACATCAAAGTCCCTAGGTGAATTTATCATCATAGTTATAACATAGTCCTTTTTCTTTATGGGATTGCATCTCTACTTCAATAAAATGTTTGATAAGAGTGGTTGTAGTGGTTGGTGTTCTCTGAGATCAATGTGGACCAATATTTTTGAATAGAACAAAATTGGATTTGAATCACTATTGAGCTATGACCTTGTCTTCTACTAACTTAGCCAACCCTAAGGCTTCCATAATCATGTTGGGCTAAAAAAATTTAACCTTAGATGGAATGGTATCTTTTAGTCCACTAAGAAAGAAATTCCTAAAGAATTCATTAGATAATCCCTTTATGTGATTGATCAACTTTTCAAAATCTATTTGATATTCTCTCAAAAAAATTATTTGGTGAAGTTTAGTGGGTTCTCCAGTAAAGTCATCAAAATCACTAGGGCCAAACTATTTTAGAATAAGGGTGTAAAAATTGGTCCATATGGGTTCATCATGAGCCTTGGTATACCAATGATACCATTGAGGGGATTCAATTTCCAATTAAAATAATACAAATGGGACCTTGTTGGCATCAAAAGTATTATGTAAACTAAAATATTGTTCTACCTTATAGGTCTATCTAGTTGCATCTACACCATTGAATCAAGGAAAATTAAGATTCAACCCACTATAATTACTAGAAGAAGAAAATTCAGTGTTTGAAGAAGATTTTGGGTGTCATATTTTATTCATTTCAGTATGTTGGAGACTAAGGCCAATAATTTTTTCATCAAGATCTTTGATGTGGGTCTTGAGGGTGGAAATTTCATCCTCCATGTTTTTTGCTCCTTTTCAAGTTACTACCATGACCCAAATAATAGTTTTTTTTGAAATGGATAGGAAAATTATAGTTAAGACACGTTTAGTAAGGAAATTTTTTCATTTGGGAAAAATCATAAGGGTTAAAGCGGGTTTTATTATTTTTTTTCATAGTAGGAGTATGATTGATGAAGGTGAGGATAATTTTAGGAGTGAAAATGGAAAAAATTGGAAAAGTTGTCAAAGGGGAACAAAAAATTAGAAAGAGACAATGAACACTATTAATTTTTTTGAGGCAAATGGACAAAAATAGAAGTTATGGCAAAACCCAAAAAAGGGAAAATTAAGATTTGTAAGAATTAGGAGTTGAGTTGGGATATAGGACCTCAAGGAAGAAAATGTATGGAATGTAATTTTAGGTTTTAGGAAAAAAATTTAGGATAAATAGGGATAAAAATTGAGATATATTTTAAAAAAACAAAAAAAAAATTATTTATTTATTTTATTTTATTTCTACTTTCTACTTTCTACTTTCTATCTAGCTGCAAGTTATCTAAAAATGATAGTCTAGTCTACTAGGAATATGCAAAAACTAAGATGACAAGTCTATAGATTGAATATTAATATTCTCTAATATTCTATTGGTAATATGTTAAAATTGGTATGGAAAGTCTTTTGATACTCGACTAAAGATTTGTTATGGTAGTTTTCTAATAATGTGTTGGCAATAGTGTGAAACTGATAGAAATGGGCCCCAAGTTTTAATTCTAGCCACCAATGTTGTCCAAGTGATTATTTCTCTCTAAAAAATTTTTTTCCATAGATTTACCTCTAAGTGATAGCTCTTGGTTTTCCTCACAGATGGGAACTACTCAATCGGGAAGGGGCTATTGCCCATTTTACTAGTAGGTCCTCTCAATGGTACAATTACTTTAGTATTAACCCAAACACTTCCTATATTTAAGTGATTAGGATTTTACCTTGATTCGAAACATATCATTATTTGATACAAAAAATTACATAAATTATGTAATAAAATTGAAAAATTACTAAAAAATTATGTAGAAAAATAAAGTTAAGACTTTATAAATAAAAAATTAGACCTAAAAGGTGCTCTGATACTAAATGAGAGGAGCCTTCTACAATAATTAATTAAAAAACATGAAATAGTAGGTTTATATAATTAGCAGAACACTTGAAAAGATTATATTGATTACATGCCACTTTGAGGGAACAACCTCCTTTAAACAAGATCAATACAATAAATTTGTGGATGCCTTCATTATCCTCAACACTTACTTATATATGACATCTAATATAAACAACTACTATTTCCCATGAATGTGGGATTAAACAAAATGTTCACAAGATGACTTATAAAGAATATGAATTTATAACAACTACTATACTAACAAAGTAAAGAGAATATATATCATGCATTCATAACAACCAATTTTTTACTCTTTCGGATTTTAAAAACTTAGATTCATCCATTATATGCATGTGTTGAAATCCCTTTGCATACCCCTAATTCCATCTAACCAAATCCATATTGTACATATTTGTACAACCCTGCAACTCCTAAAAAATATATTGTTTGTTGTGTTTTCTCATGTTTTAGATCATAAATCACCATTGGTGAGAAAGATGATGGAAAATAGGGGATAGACAACTTTTTAAAACACATAATATAATTTTTTGAATTGAAGGGGCACATTTTCACATGTTTGGGGCCCATTTAGTGATAAATTAAGGTCTTTGAATTGTGGAAAGACATCATTAGCATATGAAACCACTTAATTATTGAAATTTTGTGGTCATAGGGGTACTTAAATATGTACTTGATGGTTTTAGTGGAATTTTAAGGTCAAATTAGCATCACATTAAGGTCAAACACCCCTTTAAGACAATATGTATGGATTCAGGTGAATGTTTCAAATAGATAGCATTTAAATACCTACTAAAAATCCATAGAACATGTTAAATACCTAAATTAGGTTATCATATACCTTCATAACATTATTAATACTTATTATTAATACATACCCTATATATATTCAACACACTAGATAGATTCATGATGAGTCATAACTTCCATATTTGGTCCTCTTCACATTGAGCAGACTTCAACCACTAAGATAACCTTAAAGGCCTACTATGGATCTTCAAACATGTTTAAAAATAAGAAATATACTTGACATAAGTTAAAATAAGGGGAAAAATACAACCACTATGTGTTTTATGACATGACAAAACATTATACCTATTATCCTTGATATGACAACTAGTAATCTTACTTTGGACTATCTTAGAATGTCAAGAAACATAAAAAGGGTGACCACAAGTGATGCTATTGGATTATAATACATGGGTTGACTCCTTTTTGGAATTGGGAGTAGAAAATAATCAACATTACTAGTTTTGGCATGCCTTGTGAGATTAGCATTCAAGTGAGTTAGAGTATGCACTTGTAGTTTTGGGTAACATTAGAGAGCTTCAAGTAATTCATTGATAGAACTATAGTCAAGTTCCATGCAAAAATTGGTCACAAAGTCTTCCTAAAAAGGTAAGGAGATTTAATTTTTTGAGTTTTAATTAGACTTTTCTAGGAGTAAGAGATATCCTAGGTTTAATACTAATTCTACACCCCTTAACTCTCTTAATTCTACTAAACTAAATAATGCTTCAATCCCTATACTCTAAATTCCTAAACCTATACTTCAATCCTTTAGGCCCTTCAGTGGTGGAAACCCCTTAAACCTCAATCAATTTGATGACATTCCCATTGTTGTTATTAAAATCCTTCCCTTCTTCACAGGATAAAACTCAACTACACCTATTGAACATATTATAGACATAGTCAATTTATGCTCAGTCTATAATATGACCCAAGATAATGTAGCTATGATGTTATTAGTGACTTCATTGAAAGGTAAGGCACTTTAGTATTATAAGGGTTTAACACCTACATCCATCAATACCTAGGATGAATTTGGGGTACACTTGTGCAAACACTTTAAGGATAGGAGTGACCATATCTCTTTGGTGGATCAACTCGCCATAATTAAAAGAGATCCCTAAGACTTTATGGTAGATATCAACTATATGTTTCAAAAAACTTGGGATAGGATCCTCAAAGTCATCAAGCCCATTCCTAATTAAGCATTCTTATATTACTTACGAGACCTAAATTATGATGTGGCAGTCATGATATAGTCCATGTTGGGAAGCACTCTACCATATGCTTATGAGGTGGCCATAAGGGTAGAAAATTGTCTAATCCAATAAAGTAAACTCACCCCTATACCCATCATGCCTTTATTATTATAAATTCAACCCCCTATGCATATCATTGTTCCCTTACTAGCACTAACCAATCATGATTAGGTAGATGGCAATCAATTATATAGATTGGGAGAGATTGAAGGGCTACTTAAGGCCCAAAAAAACAAGATAGTAGCCTTATAGAGGTATAATATTCCACCCCATAGACCTTACCAAACACCCTTATCAGCCCTACTAGTATAAATGATCTCCTTATTAGTATAATCAATAAGGTCAAGGGAAAATCACTCAAATAAGGCCCTATAATAGATATAACCCCCATTCTTATAATAGTTATAAATCCCTAGTCCCAACTTAGAATAGTTATGATCAAGAGGGTTAGTGGCCTATAAAATGGGGTAGGCCACATTATATTTCAATATTTCCATCGGGTATTCTTTGTCAAGCATCTTTCTTGTAGTAGGGTCCATCTCTTCCAACACATGACAATCAACCTCTTACAAAACATAAGGAAGGTCCTCATAGGTTTCATGGAGATACTTTAATCATGACTCAAGATGATATTCAAAGTTAACAAGGGACAATTGGAAACAAAACACCATTTTAAACTACCTTTTTTAACTTCTAATAAGGTGAGCACTCCTTTAAACAAGTGAAATCCAATCAGGGTTAGAATGTAGCTAAGGCAGAAAATTTAGTTGTAACCCATACAAGGGCTAAGAAAAGGGAAATTGTTGATGGTTTAGGACTTCAAAGAATAGCCTCTCCACCTTATCAAACACGTAAAGGGACTAATAATCAAGATTAAATTCCTAATACATCATCAAATCAACAAATATAAGATGGGAGAGGGCATAATCATAGAGGTCCTTTCATACCTCAATTCACACAAACCTCAAGTAGCACTATTTCCCTTAATTTATAGTCCAAAGTATCCATCCGTCATCTTAGAATTATGGATCATATGATGAATTCCCATGTTACTATCCCTATGTGAGATACCATGCTCATTATAAGGCAAAAATATCTCATTCAATAAGATCTTTCCAAGCTATGTCTTGGATAAACATGCATAAAAGGTGGGTGCAGTCCTAACCAATTATAATCAATCTCAAGAGTCTCAAGCACCCAAGGTAATCAAAACCACTCCATTTTATCCATATATCATGATAGGTGATTTACTAGTGCATAATTATATGATAGATAGTGGGGCTATCACTTATGTTATGCCTAAATCTATAGTGGATAAATTGGGGCTAAAGTATGTGTAGACACCTAAATTTAATTTAATGTCAAAATGCACCTAAAATCATATTAATAATTCTTATTGAAATAATTCATCACATCTCTCTCCAAATTCAAGTAATTAAATAAGTCAAATTAGTCAATTATGAACACTTTAAATCCTTATTTGAAATATAAAATCTATATTTTACACCTCATCCAACATTTTCCACATTTTTCTCCCTCATCCCAACCAAACCCACAACTCTCTCAACCTCTTATGAGTCATCCCTTGAGTTGTCAATAAGTTTGACTTATTCGTGATGACTCAACTAACTAATCCCATGCTTTTCTCAACCATTTTGAATGGTCTTTTTCCTCAAGGGTGAGGACTCATTAGTCATTATTGATTATTTGGATCATTTAATAAACCCAAATAATCCTCCACTATTGGATTTTCCTCCAAAAATCTATAAATAAACTTGAAAACCTTTATTTTCAAGAATCAGAATCCTAAATTAGCCTAATGAAGTTCTATTCAATTCATAAGAAAATAAAAGTGAATCAAATCATACAAAAAAATTTATTTTTTCACCAAAACATTTCCAATTCTCCTTTGCATTAGAAGAGCGAGCACCACATTTTCAAAGAGCAAATCAAGTTTACATCGTAATGGAGAAAGCTTGCACATTTGAAGTATAAGTTTATGTTGTGTGTTGTATTTGTTTGTTTCTCTATCTTAGGTTAAATTTATCTTAGTTTAAGATTGCATTATTATTTGATTTATTAGTAATTCTAAATTTAGTTCACATATTTATGGCACACCTAGTGGACCTTCCCTCATCTTTTCCATATTTTGATTATCATATTTAAATTTAGAAAGTATTTTTCATTTGATTTTTTTAATTATTATTTAAATATGCATTTAATCTTGTATTTTTGAGTATTGTTATAAGCTATAGGTCATTATTAGGAATTTTTCTACTTGACTATGTACACCTACTGTGTAACATTGAATTTAGAAACATCAATAGCAAAATTGTACCTCATAATAGCAAAATCATATTTTGAGTTATTTTTAGTCTCTTTTTCCTTATTTTCTTTACATCATTTTCTTTCTATTCAATTTTTTCTTCTATCTATGATTTTTGTTTTTTTAACTCTTTGCTATAGCAAAAATGTGAAACTGGTACACTTGTAAATGAAATCACTGTGTCTAAGAGTGAAATTATCATTTTTAGTATATTTTTTTTCAACTGAGTAGAAAAATAATTCTATTAGTCCCTTTTTGTTTTATGTTATATATCTATAGGTTTAATAATGAATTCATTTTGAAATAATGAAATTCTCATCCGTAGTAATGATTTCATCTTGTGTAGTGAAATCATCCTTTCTAGTACCAAAACCATCCTTTCTAGTAGTGAAATCATCTTTTATAGAAGGAAATTCATCTTTTTGTGTAGAAAAAACATCACACAGGGTAGAAAAATCATTCTATAAGTGTGATTTTGGTTTTTTCTCTACATTATATATTCTATGTTTTTCATGTGTTTATATTATCACAATTTCGCTTTCTTATCTTTTTGCATAATTATGAGTTTGTCATAGAGAAGTGATTTTCACTTTGTTTTTATGGTTTTGATTGTTTTATTTTAGGTTGACTTGATCCAATACTAAGTATACAATCTAATCATTTTTTTTTTGAATGCTTGTTAAAGATAATTAGCAAAAGGATAAACAAAAATCAATTTCTTTTACTAATGCTTTCAATCTTGCTTTCAATGTTTTTAGTAATTATGACACATTTTATTTCAGAATTCAATTTTTAATTATATAAATTATGTATTCTCTTCCCTTAGTATCACATTGGTGACAATACTTAAGAATAAAAAATAATTCAATATTTTTTTGTGTTACCCAAGTAGTGCCTGTGTACACTTTTTCTTTGGCATCACATTGGTGACGATAATTGGAAATAAAAAATGGATACTTTTCATTTTATTTTTTAGGGGCTATATTGACCATGGATTTTACCACCACATAGTAAGATAAACCCCATTTAATAATGGGGTGTATAAATTGATATCCATATATTTAAAATGACTAAGTAGTTGTGTGTTTTAGGCATAGCATAACATGAGGGGATTTCAAGCTCCAATACCTAGGGTTTCAACAGTTGCCTCAAAATATGATATTATCAATTATCAACACACTAAGATCCCTATGGTTATGTTGGATACTTTGGGATAAGACCCAATAGTGTTCATCTGCTTTATCTATTTCTTCCACTATTTTCTCCCTAGATAATCTTATTTAAATCTTAAGCCTGAGATAACCTCTTTTGCCATTTGATTCTAGTGGATTAGTTAGCAATTATCACCAAGAAGCTACCTTATATACACCCTTTAAACTAGACATAGTGTCCTATGGAAATGGTAGGATCCTCTATGGTTAGTGCCTTAAAATATTAGGCCACAAATAAGAGTTTATACAAGTCAGTGACATTGGAAGGCCCAATTGTTTTTTATGACCCTTATCCTAGTTTTTCACCTTTTGTGTACAATTTTTTGACTATTTAGAATATATATTTTTGTTTTTGTTATTTTCTTATGTCTACCACGTGGTAATAAAATCCTTTTTTGAAAATTAGTTCTTTAAAGTTTAAATCATATCATGAAATCAAGTCTTTATATTAAAAACTTAAAATAATTGGTTCAAGAATTTGAGTTTTTCAATCAACTTTTTTATTAATATTGTTAATTTAAAACATTATTTTTATTTGAGTCATTTTTAATTTTTGAACCATGCCCATTACTAGGAAAATTTCCATGTTAAATCCTCCCAATGCAAGGGAAGAACCTTTTGGTAATGACCCCTTTCAATTCCCTGGTCAAGAGCATCATGTAGAGATACATGCAATAATAAAGAAATAAGAAGATAAATGACGGGCTTACCAAGATGAGGGTAGCCCTAATGTTTTCCAACCTCCACTCTCCTTTGATAAGTATATAATTTCAAACAAAAATTAAGTATTACTTTGAGCTTTGGGATTTGGAGCAAAGTTCCCATCTGAATTTGATGTACACAATTTTCAATATCTAATTTCAAACAAAAAAATTTCATCTTCCAATCCCAATCAAAAAATATCACAAGGTTATTTAGAGGGTAACAATACTCTCATTCCTTCCTCACAACCTCATCCCCAAGTCTTTCAAGACAAAAGGAAAACTATTTCATGTGAGAAGTCATCTCAAACTAGCCATGGTTTTTCCACAAAAATTCATGCAACTCAAGGAAATCAAGAGATTATGAACTTTCAATCTCATCAATCAATCAATCCTTTTATTAATCCCAATATGAATGTAAATACAAATTTACCTTCACACACACCATTCAAATAATCTAAGTTTGAATATACCTTCAAACTCATCAATCATGCACCCCACCAATCAAAAATTGAATCCTACTTCAAATTTACCCATTATAAAACAAAATAATCCAAACTTAAATATGGGTCTCCAATCTAATTCAAGTTTAATTGATAAATATTTGATTACACCAAATTTGAGTATGCCCTCAAATTTACAAGGTTATAATAAAACTAATTTGAGTTTGAATCTTCATTCAAATTCATTAATCAATCCCAATCAGAGATTCTAAATCTCACCAATCATATCCAATCAAATCAAATCTTGAATACCTATTCTAGTTTTCCCAGTCAATCATCTAATACTAGCTTGAATGATGATTCATGCACATTTAATAATCTAAAAATAAATAATAATGTACCAAATTATTTTTTAGTTGGATTAGTTCCATCCAATCCAAATCCTAATTCAACTCCAAATCAATTTAACTCTAATCCAAGTCTTTTGTTTAATTCTACCCAAAATCCCAACACCAAATTAAACCAAAACCAAACATAATATAATGCCAACATTAACTTCAGAAATTGAAACAAAAATTCTAACTCAAGGTTAAAACAAAATGACAATAAACCAATCTAAAATCAAAACCAAAATGATTCAAACCTAGGTTTTAATTAATTTAAATCAAACTCCAACATGCTTCCACAAAAAAATAATTCAAGTTTGTTTAACCAAATAGGTTTTTGTGAAAGTAATAATCTTAGTTCCATGAACTTCAATGCCAACACACCAAACAATTGAAGATTCAACTAAAATATAAATCAAACAAATTCAAACATTACACAAAACCCCAACCTTTGTTGTAATATAAACCCAAATCAAACCAATTTTGGTTTTAACCCAAATTCAAATCAAATGCATTTTCATTCTAATACAAATCAAAAACTTGGTTATAACTCCAGCACCTTTTGAAATACTCAAAATGTTAATTTCAACAATCGAACTCCTAAAAATGTTAATCAACACACTCCCCAAAACCTAAATCAATACATGAGTTAACCACCTAATTCAATAAGTCAAATGGACCAACTATCCCCATATCTTATGCAAGAATTTCAAATCATAAAGGATAAAGTTTAAGGCTTTCAATACGGTTCTTATAATAAGTAGAAATAATTTAAATTTGAAAAAAAAATCTCATATCCATATGATTTGAGTAAAATGACTACACCTTTTCCCAAATACTTTGAGCTCCCAAAATTTGATAAGTATAAAGGTAAAGGATATCCCAAGGAACATATAAGGATATTTTATCATACATGTGTAGATGTTACTTATAGTGACAAATAAATGTTGTGTTTATTTTCATGAATCCTTATGGGCCAAGCCCATGAATGGTTCTCAAAATTTTTTAAAGTATCTATCTTCACTTTTGAAAACTTATCTAAAAACATATTTCATACACTTATCTTATAATATTGAAAAGCATTTGACCAATTTAAATTTACACAACACCAAACAACACAATAGTGAACCCTTTTCTTTCTTCATCCAAAGATGTCGAGCAATGGCAAGTCATTTTACATGGTCATTTCATAAAACAAAGCTCGTGGACATTTTTATGAACAACTTGAACTTAGATTTGGGACATCACTTGTAACTTCTTTTCCCAAGATCTTTTGATGAGATTATTGAAAATGGAATCAAAGGAGAAAGAACTTTGATTAATAGAGGTGCAATCAAAAATTTCAAATTGGGTAATAAAAATTTGTCAAAACTAATAGACAAACCAAAATAATTTACCAAAAATAAAAATCTTATTGGATATGGTGTAATTAATGTAAAATAAATTCAAAACCTGCAAACATAAAAATACAATCAAGCAATCCACAACATTAAAATTCTTGGTGGGCAATTAAAATAAGGGAGACCTAAATGTAAGTTCACTCAATTGGTTGATACCTATGAGAATGTTTTCCAAAATTTATCTCATGAAAACATGATTATATGGCCAAACATTAAAACCTTTTAATAAAATGTTCCCAACATAGATTGGTACAAAGAAGATGAATACTATTAATACCATCATATTAAAGGACATTCAACAAATCAGTGTATGTGCCTAAAACATTATGTTCAAGACCTCATTTATAGAAGTGACGTAGTAGTTAAAAATCCATGAGATAATTAGTGTAACAATAAAAAATTACATATATACCAATACCCATTCCCTAATCATGAGCAAGGTAAAGGCAAGTAGAAACAAGAATAACCAGAATCAAGTAATGTTAATTAAGATAGTCATACATTTGATTCTATAATCAATATCATTGATATGGTGTATAGACATGCTAACATCATTAATTTTCCAAAATATGAATGTTCCATCACCATAAGACATGAAAATATTACACTTCTAAGTATATCTCCCTCCAATGTTGAATGTAAGTACAACATTATTGACCATCTAGAGAAAAAACCAACCAATATCTCAATTTTAAACCTTCTCAAGACATCCCCTGTGTATAAAGATATTTTGCATAAATTTCTCCAAGAATATAATGTCCTTAAAAACATTAATCCTACAAATTTACATGCATTATTAGGTTATTTTACAACAAAAAATTAAGTAACATTTGATCATTTAGATGTTTCTCCTTTAGTTTCATATCCTAACCTCCCATTGTATATAGAGGTTATTATTTCTAGGCACAAATCACTAAGGGTTTTAATATATAATTGTTTATACCTTAGTTTATTTACACTAAGACTCATATTACATCTAGGGTATACATTAATAACATTAGAAATAGACATCATCACCATAAAGGTGTATGCTAATAATGAGTGTCAGTCTATCAGCACAATCCATCTTCCTTTAATGGTAGGTCCTATCATTAAGGAGACTCTTATTCATGTTATCAATCTTGATTTACCATACAATCTACTCCTTGGATGCTCATGGATTCATTCAATGAATTCTATTCCATCCACTCTTCACCAATGTTTAAAATTCTCCCATGTAGGAATGGAAGTAACTATACAAGGTGATCCTCATCCCTTCCAATATTGTAAGCTATTGGAAGGTAAATATCAAAAATAAAACTATCTACAAATCATATATGATAATTTTACCACTATTGAGGATTACCCTTCACATGAAAACTTTATCCATCCTAAAATCTTATTTCAAACACCTTCCCTTGGTAGTTAGATAATACACCAACTCCCTTCATATCCATTAAAAAGGCATTAACCAATGAAACATGTGACCCACCATCCAAAGAAGATTCAATTAAATTATGTGAGCAAGCTTAAAATCAAAAATATTTTAGTCAAGATTATAATAATCCTTTTATTGAGCAAACTTCCAATCCACCACCTACTGATAAATCATCCTCATCCACTTCTTCCCATTTTAAAATCATTGATCAAGGCATGACTAAGTACATCATCTAGGATTTTTACACAAGTACAATACACACTAATCCAAATTAATATGGTAGACCAAACCATCTAAAGGATAAAATAATGGTTAAGAATATTGGTCAAACAAAATTTATTGAGGGAGATCTTCTTTTTGATGAACATATTGATAATTCAAATTATTATTGGCTTTATTTTGACAAATTAACTACTTCTATTTCCACTAATAAAAATCCTATTGAAAAATCCATCATGTGAAAATTAATGAACTATAAATACAAAGGTCTTTTCCTCCATGAACAAGGTTACATTGAACCTATAACACTAAAAGCAAATGAAGCAAAGCATGATCTAGGATTTAACCCACTTAATGTGCATATTATTTTCTCCCAAAGTGACTCTTCTAGTGAGTCAAAAAATGATTCTTCATACAAAAAGATAGATTCCATAATTAGCCATTTTGAATATCTTTCCTTTACTAACCTCTTCTATGAAAATTCCATCCTTAAACTTGATATTACATAAACAACTCTCATACAATGGGACAAATTATCCACAACTCAACTTGATCATTTTTAGAATGATGAACCTATGTCCAAATTCTTAAGAACAAGAGATCAAATTCTAGCAGATGACCATAAGAAAGGATTTTTAATACAACTAGAAGATTTAACATACTTTGGTGAACAAAAATTACATCACTCTATCAATTCTGCATCCACATCCAAACAAGAAAAATTTGAGAAATATTTTCATATTCCTATACCACCCCTAGATTATAAAGATGAATCAATTCTAATTGTTATATAAATCATTATTGTAAACATTGGCACTGAAGATGATCCCAAAATTATAAAATTTGTTATATCACTCACTCAAGAAGAAAGGGACATTTTTACACTACTGCTTCATGAGTTCTCTAACATATTCACATGGTCTTATGTAGATATGTTAGGACTAGATCTAGAGTTAGTATTTCATCACCTTTTGGTGCATCCATATGCAAAACTAGTACAACAAAAACTCCATAAAATACATACAATATTGCACTAATGGTAAAAGAAGAACTAACAAAATAGTTGGTTGTTAGTTTCATCAATTTATTTAACTACTTAAATTAGATATCCAATATTGTACCAATGTCAAAGAAACTAGAAAGGATTAGAGTATGCACAAACTTCCATGATATAAATAAAACATGTCTGAAGGATGATTTTATATTACCTAACATAGATATGATTATCGATTCAACTACAGGCCAGGATATGTTATCTTTAATGGATGTATTTTCAAGATATAATTAGATAAAAATTATTGTCAAACATCGACACAAAATATCATTTAAAATTTCTTATGTGATATTTTGTTATCAGGTGATGCCTTTTTATTTGTAAAATGTTAGGGCTACATATCAGGTGATAATGACCATTATTTTTCAAGACATGCTTAATGATATTATGAAATACTATGTAGATGATATTCTGGGTAAGTCTAAATCTAGGAAAGATCACCCTCAAGTGCTTCATTATATTTTTTAGTACATGAGAGAGTACAGCATGAGATTGAGTCCAAAGAAATGTGTGTTTGGTGTGACATCAGGAAATTTGTTAGGATTCATTATTTCACAATGTGGCATTAAATTTGATCCTTCAAAGGTTTCATCTATCATGGATATGCCTCTACCTAAAAAAAAAAAAAAATTAAAATTCTATAATGGAAAATTAAAGAAATAAAAACATTTATATCTCATCTTGTAGATATCTGTCACTCATTCACCTTTTTGTTGAAAAAGGATACTCCTTTTATATGGAATGAAAACTATGAAAACACATTTAACAACCTCAATTCATATATTTCAAACCCATAAGTGTTAATGCTACTTATTTCAGGTAAACCTTTATTATTGTACATTTTAGATACTCAATTTTCATTTGGGGCATTATTAGCATAACATGATGATAATGGGAAAGAATGAATAGACTACTAATTAAGCAAAACATTGATATCCTATGAGATAAATTAATCTCAAATAGGAAAGGCTTGTCTTGTAGTTATTTTTGCTTCCCAAAAACTATGGAATTCTATGATTAATAATCAAACAAAAATTATTGATACAATTTGAAGGCACCAAGACTCAGAAAAATAATTGAGAAATTAATTTGTAAAATAAATATTTCATAGAATATGAAATTGTATTATTTCTAGATTAATATTTAAAAATAAGGTAAAAGCTTATAAATATTTTATGGGTGGTTATAGGATGTAACCAATTACCATGAACCAACCAAGACATAAAATTAACTAATAAACTAAGAAACTTTAGATCATAAACCCAACAAACTCCCCCTTGATCCAAAGGGGTATAGATGAAGAAAGAATTAGAGCAATGACTCTAAAGTCATCAATGAATATCTTTAATACATTTTCAAGCTAGTACACTATACATCATGGTACTGATCAAACTACAATTGATGAACATGATCACAGCTTGCTCATCTCCTTTGACCATCATACTATATTATAGTAGAACCTAATAAAATATAGTCGAACTACATCGACCCACATAAGGTCCCACATAGGAAACCATCCAGATGATTCTATAGTACTATGTATGACACATTTCTTAGATTCCCCACAAACACCAACATCATATGCATGCCTTTACTCACCACAAATTATATAACATCTAATGATGACTTGTACAACATTGATGACTGGTTGAAGGCCACTATGAAATATATTCCCTCCTATTAGGTGAGAAGTGAAAATTTTTGTAGTATAAAAACAAATTAAAACTACTCTATCTATTCCTTATCAGTCATATCAACTACTCTATCTATTCCTTATCAATCATATTGTACATGTGGTAGTCTCTGGAAAAATTAATCACATGGGTTTGTCTAGCTTGGTCCCTAGTTTCTATGTGCTAAGTTTTAGATCATCTATCAAAGCATGGTATAGCTTGTGCATGTTCAAAGTTGGCTCCTCAATCAGATTTTGTTAAGTTTCCCATACTTAGCCAATTGAATTATACCATCGTCAGGACGCCATGGAAGAATGAATAGATTAGTCAACTTAAGCATTTTATATCTTCACTCAGAAGGCTTTTAGGACTACTGGATCAAATGGGTTCATCCCTTTTAGTATCAAGAACATCTCTTGAGTTTTTTTTACCTCCATGACCTTTAAGCTTGAAGTTATAAAACTCCAAAGTTGGACCTACAACATAAAACATTCACACTAACATCAAAATGAAGATTAGGTAAAAATATATCTATGATTAAATTGATAGCCTATGGGATGTCAATGAAGTTTTAATGAACACAAAATGATAGTTACACAAATATCAAAATATATATTAGGAAAAAATAATGTGAGCTTAAAATTGATGGTTTAAAGGACATCAAATATGTCTGTACAAACATCAAATAACATTAGCATGGATGTCAAGTTTAATTAAGGAAAGTAACTATTTGGGTTCAAAATGTCCTTAAAAGGTTTGAAGTTGGTTGAATCTAATGGTCTATAGGATTCCTCATACTAACACATAGATATAACAATCTGCATTGGAGTCAACTAAGTCAAAATGTCCCCATGTTAACGCCTTTAAATATGTACAAGTTGGACATAATCTAATGGTGTGATATAATAAAGCTAATGATATAATGGAGAAAAATAATTTATAGGAAAGTAGGACCAAGAATATCTATGTGTATGTGAGCTTGTATATCTTGATCAGATGGTGCACATAAGCCAAACTAGTCAACAAATCTAAGGAGTTAATGAGTCAAGGACAAATGGCATAAGTGAATTTAATTTGTATAAAATAAATGGACCATGGGCATCCATATATAGATAAATCAACAAAGTGAGGAAAAGTTATTAATTCAATGTATCTATGGAGCTAATGAACATAAAGATAGTTGATCATGATGTAGACAGTCTGAGTTGGCAATCGATAGTCAATAAGTGAGAGTGATATTGACACATTTTAGATGAAAGTCAAATAAGTTTAAATATACCTAGGAAAATAAAATGTCAAAGATCTGAGCTTAAATTTAAACTAGATTTGAATCAGGGCCATAGTTTAAAGACCAAGCATTGCCATTAATACTTCATATACTAGACCTCTTTGGTCTAATATAAAAGGTAAAGATAAACCAATGACCGTGAAGCAAAGTCATGTAGTTTACAGACTTTCATAGATATTTTAACTATGTGAAAAATAATTATCTAAGATTGGTTTTCACCTATAGTGTACTTATGTCTCACCTATCATCATTGATCATTTTTGATAATACAAAGTATAGTTTTTCACCTAATGTAGATGTGGCACTTTTCAACTAGTTTCAAGACATGATCCTCATCAATAGATCAAGTGGAAGTAGTATGGAGTCCTAAAAGGATGATTTGATAACTACATAAGGATCAATGGAGCATTAAATTATTTTATAAAGCCTTTAAAATTATGCTTTCTTGATAAGATCAATGAGAAACATCTTAGAATTGGTGTTAATCCATAAAAAGCCATTGGGCCTTTTCTAACACATAGTTCTCTCTCTCTCCATTTTCTAGAAATGCAAGCTTCTAAACTTTAAAATGGATCATCTATCTCTCTTTTTGGTATGACTAGACTCTACTAAACTTTGTACTGTAACACCTTTTGATGCAATAAAGATTGAATTTGGTCATTTTATAAGCTAGATTGAAGTGTGATTTATAAATTCATGAACTCTTATTATGTGAATATACAATATTTACTTATGTCTGAGTTTTTTCACCTTCATGAAGGGATTAATACTCTCATAGGTCATTATAAGTGCAATCTATAGTTTATTGTCTAGATTGAAAGTGGATATTTGCTTTCCTTACCAATTGGGTAGCTGATTAATGCCTTATTCTAAAATATTTATGTGAGATTGATGTTCTTTGGTCTAAAAAGTGTCTCATAGTGTGTTTTGTGTGAGTTGGAGTGATAAAATCATTGGTGAATCATCACTTTTTTACATGCTTTTATAAGTTTTATCAATTCTCTCTCCTTTTTCCAAGTAAGTATTATTCTATGTTTAGTGTAGGTGATATATCCATAAGGAATTCAGCCTTCTCCAGAGGTCTAATCCACTTTTAGGATACCTACATCCTAGGATTAGTCCCATGTTGGAATAGATTTGAGTAGGAAGATCTAGACAATCCCCTCCTCAACTAGGGTACAAATCTCAAACCCCAACATTTTTGGCATGCCTAGTGAGACATCGAGTTCCTTTGGTATAATTTAAGTTTAAATATTGAGAAGAAAGATTCGCATTAGTAGGATAAATCTACCATCATCAAAATTTGAAGACCCTTTAGGTTGTAGAGCTCATAACATATTTTAGGCAATGCTTTCATGCTGAAGGTTTTAATAAGAGCATCAAGTAAAGGTAATTATTTTGAACATATTGAATTGCCTCCTTTTTAAAAAATATCAAAATTCAATAGCACAAGACATTATCCTCTAAAGTAGCATTTATCTTCTATCTAGCTTATTATTTTAGTCCAATCTATTATCCCCATAAGCCAAATTTCTTTTGCCCAAATGGTTATCAGTGATCAAGTGTTTATCCTATTAAATAGTGGTATTCTCCTAATTTTGTCCCAATATGATGACATTCATGTGTTTGCTCTAAAAGGTATCCCTTTCTTCTCTGGAGAATGGGATAAAACTACTGCTATTGAGCATATCCAAGATATTACCAATCTATGTTTTGTTCATAATGTTACTCAAGATAATGTGGTTATCAAATTACTTGCTATGTCTTTCAAGGGAAAAGCATTATAATGGTATAGTAATCTTCCTTTAGCCTCCATTTATACTTGGGATGAGTTAGGTGCAGCTTTAGTTAAGCAATTTGAAGAAAAGTCTGATCATCTATCTTTGGTTAAACAATTGACTACCATAAAAAGGTACCCCCATGAATTCATGTTAGACTTTAGCCTCATATTCTAAAAGACATGGATTAGGATTCTTGCATTGGCTATACCATCCCTAGAGTATGCATTTTTATACTTCTTTAAGGCCCTTAATTCTAATATAAGTGTCCTGATACAATCTATGGGTGGTAATAAATTTCCAAATGCCTATGAGATTACTATCAGAGTAGAGAACAACTTGATTCAAGATAGTAAACTTGATCTAAGGCCTCTAATGTCCTTTTTCTAGAATTTCAACCTATGTTATCCCCTTAAGTTCCCCAAATTCCATTTATATCCCATATTCCATCTCTAAAAGTTCAAGTTATATCCCCTCCTACTCAATCTAGTGAGATTGGTGATTTTAAAAGCATGTTAAAGCTTTTAGAAATGAAATTATTTCACTCAAGACATAATAGTACCAAGGTAGACCTTATCAAAATGAAAAACTAGAGTACTAATTAGTCTTTCAATAACCAAAGACCACCTTATCAAGGCTTTAAGGACAATAAGCAAACTTATTAAAATGAAGGAGCTATAACCCAAACTAATCCATACCCAACCCTTGATCCCAATGTGCCTTCTATATCATAATCTATTGTTCCCAAAAATAACTTAAATCAAGATCTAGGTTGGTAGCCTTCCAATCCAAATGACATTCAGAATCAAGCTTTAGTATCACAAGATATTTCCATGCCACAAATGACACAAGAAGAGTTACCCCTTCAAGGTGGTCAATATGAAGACATGAATATGGAAATCCAAGGAGAATTTTAATAGGTCTTAGGGCATCCTGATGCTATTAATGTTAATTGGCATTTAGATGATCACATTATGTTCAACCAAGTTAGTGAAACTAGAAATACAAATGGTCAAGTGGCAGCTCTAACTAGAACTAAAAGAAGAGAAGTTAAAGAATCCTAGGATGTGAGAAATACATATAGTTTTCTTAATTTTATGTCAAATATCAAGTTTTTTCTCTTATATCATAGAATATTTAGAATGTAGAGACAATGAAAGTTCCCCAAATGCCCCTAACTAAAGAATAACCAGTTGCTCAAAAGTTACAACCAAAGCTTTGTGGAACATATTTTAACATTATTAATCAAATGAACAAATCAAATGTTAGTATTATCATGTGGGATTATCTTTCCATCCCAGTGTAAAAGGACATGCTGATTCAAAAACTTTTAGATGTCAAGGTATCTAAAGAACCAACTAAGAAATAAGAAGTTGTCTTGGCCAATTCAGACCAATAAATCAAGCAATTGGATCAATAGATACATAAAATGACAAAGGTGGATAAATCCAATGTCAAGTCAAATAATACCTTTCCCTCTAATCTATCTTTAATTGTAAGTGATTATTTAGTCCATATTATATGGTAGATAGTGGAGCTAGTAGCACTGTCATGTCCAAACAAATTATAAACAAGCTTGGCCTTGTCTATGAGCCAAATAACAAAGGATTATTACAATTATATGGTTCACCAATGAAAATATTAGTCATGATAAAATACCTAAATTTGACATTACATGCTTTCCCCAATGTTATTATTCAACAAGATGTAGTTGTAGTAGACCTACCTTCCTATTTTGCCATATGTTTGTAAAAATATTTTACTTAAAAAATTAGAGGATATTTTTCAACTGATTGGACCTATCTAACATCCAAAACTAGGTATGGAACTAAAGTGTAAATATGTTTTGAACCTATTACAATATTTCATTTGGATCCATTTATGCCAAGCATGGTGAACACTAATTATGTCATCTCAGACAAGGTGTTAGAAAATAGTGAGGTTGAATCTAAATCACCTCTATATGGAGTCGCATATCTTTTCCTTGATGTATAAGACTATGGTTTACATGAGCATGATACATGCATGTTAATTGAATAAAAATGACTTGGTTTCTATGTCTTCATAAAAATTATGTACCAATTCCAACATTGATGAAAGATGAACAACCTAGTGATGGACTGTAGTAGCTATATTTGATGGATCTAGGAAGAAACATGGAACTAGAGCTTGAATGATGTAAAGTTGTATAGAAAATCAAAGTTATTTATCTTCTCTCAATTTTTATTTTGGTTTTTCTAATAATATCACTAATTTTGAAGCACTAGTTCATGGTTTGTAATGGGCCAAAAAGATGAAATTTAATTCCTTACAAGTCTTTGGAGATAGTGAACTAGTAGTTCACCAAGTAAGGGGACTTAATATATGAAAGAACCCACTACTTAGTTCTTATAAGTAGAGAGTATGGGATCTAGTTAAATATTTTTAGGCTTTCAATATTTAGGCCATATCAAGAAATCAAAACAAGCATGTAGATATGATGGCTACTATTGGATCATAATTCAGTATCCTAAATAATATAAAAAAGGGCAAAGTCTAATCACACATCAAGTTAGTTGTGAAACATTTTATCATAGATGATACCTAGATTTTCAATTTCTTATTAAAGGAATCTAAATTATCATCAAGGAACCAAGACAAGAATTTATAGTATTATGATGATCAAATTATGAAATTAAATACAAATAAGTTTCCTAAAGGACTGGTCACCCTAGAAAATATATTCTATAGAGACGATGAATTAAGAAAAGAACATTTTTCTTTATCAACCAAGGAAGAACACTAAAAAAATGTAGAAATTACAACTAGAAAAAAATTAAAGTTAGGTAAAGTTTGGACATCTTTAGAGAAGGAAGCTTTTATTAAGTTATGTTCAAATTTTGCAAATGTCTTTGCATGGTAGTACAATGACCTTATAATTTTTGATCCAAGTCTAGCTCAACATACGATTAAGTTATAAGATGATACTAGGCTAGTTATATAAAGGAAAAATCCAATCAATCCAAATCTTGAACCTCTAATGAGAGCTAAACTTCATAAACTCATTGAGTCAACCATAATGTTTCCAATTAAGAACTCAACTTGGGTAGCAATCCTTATTCCAATATAGAAAAAGAATGGTGAAATAAATCTATGTGTTGACTTTCATGACTTGAACAAGGCCTCTCTCAAGGATCACTATCCATTTACATCAATGGAACACATTTTACAATTAGTTGCAGGTTCAGAAAGGTTCTCTTTATTAGATGGTTACAGTGGATATAACTAAATTTTGGTTAAAGAAGAAGACTGGTACAAGAAAATATTCACCTTAAAGTGGGGGACATTTACATATAGAAACATGAATTTTGGCATATATAATGCTAGAGATACTTTTTAGAAGGTTATGGACATGGAATTTAAGGGTTTCCTCAACAAGTTTATTCTTGTTTATCTAGATGACATAAGAATATTCTCTAACAACACAAATGAGCATATTATTCAAGTTTATTTGGTTATTGTCATGCATGGATCAGGAGATGTAGACAATGTGCCATGTTTGTTAGAAAAGGGAGATTTACAACCTTACCTCTCCAACCAATTTTAGTTAATCAATACTTTATCCAATGGGGATTATAATTTATTGGTGTTATCAACCCCCCATCAAGCTTGAGATAGAATTGGATCTTGACTACCATAAATTATTTTACCAGATGGATAAAGGTAGTATCATTAGAAAAAGCCAATGAAACTAGTGTTTTAGACTTTTATGAATGTTTAATTACTAGATTTAGGGTCCCTTAAACTATAATTTTTAATAATGTTATGGCTTTTGTAGGATCTAAGATTATTTAGTGGGCATTTCACAATAGTTTTTTTCTTAGTACCTCATCAAAATATTATCCATAAGGCAATGGCCTTGCTAATTCTACCAACACGAATTTGTTGAAGATCATTAGGAGGACTATAAAAGTCAATCAAATATCATGGGATCTCAAATTGAAGTTAGATTTATGCGCTAACATGATTACCTCTAAAAGATCAATTATCAATTCTTCATACAATGAATACATAGTAAGGAAACAAGGATGCGTATTTCTCTTGAATTCCCTATTTTGGAATTAATACATCATCTTGAGATTTTGGAAACTAAGACAATATAAATAATATATGCTAAGATCATAGAGCTATAGGAGATAAGGCATCAGGCCATGTTGGCTATAGAGGCCCAACAAACAATGATAAAGAGATATTTTGACAAAGGAACTTCTTCAAGAAGTTTCGAAGAAGGATATTTGGTCCTCAAGTGGGATAAGGGTAGATCCATGTTAGGAAAAAACACAAAATTTGATTCTCTCTAGAGTGGATCATATATAATTTCTAGCTTAAAATCCCACAATGCTTTCCATCTCATAAGGATAAATGGTGAAGAACTTCCTATCTCAGTCAATGGGATACATTTGAAACACTTTCATTAAGGAAAGTTGAGTCCCCTGTACATAGTTATTTTTTTCTTGTTTTCTCCAAGTGTTTTCTAATGCATCAGTTAGTTTCCTTTCTATATTTTTTTTAAATAAGTTTTTCTTTCATAGTTGTTTAGTAGTTTAGTTGCCTTTATTTTTTAGGTTATTTTCCATTTTAGTTTGTTTTCTTTCCTTTTTGTTGGGATTTTTCTATATTTACAAGTAGAGGCTCTCTTAAAGTCATGTAATGGTCCATGTATTATCGATGATGATCCAAAAATTATGTATATGGTCTGAGTTCTCAAGCATATCAAGCATACTACCTAGCCAAGTTGCTAAAGATGTTGACCAATTTTAGTCTACATACCAAATTTTGCCTAATCTAAGAATTTAATGGAAGAAATAAAAAATATAAATAGGCAATTTACATAGGCCATATCTCACATGTGTGGTAGTCTTATGAAAAAGTGATCATATGGGTTTGTCCATCTTAGTCCCTAGTTGTTATGTGCTAAGTTTGAGATCATTTGATGAAGCATGGTAGAAGTTGTGCATGTTCAAAGTTAGCTCCTCATTCATATTTCACTAAGTTTCCCAAACTTAGCCAAATTAATTAGACCATCATCAAGATTTCATGCAAGAATGAATAGATCAGTCAACTTGAGTATTTTATATCTTCACTCAAAACACTCCCAGGACCAATGGGTCAAATGGGTTCATCCTTTGTAGTCTCAAGAACATCTATTGAAAATTTTGTGCCTCCATAACCTTTGAACTTCAAGTTATATGCCTTCAAAGTTGAACCTGTAACATAAGACGTTCACACTAATGTCAAAATGAATCTCAGTTAAAAATTCTTATCTATGCTTAAATTGATGGTCTATGGGACATCAATTATGTTCATATGAATTTCAAATGATGGTCGCATGGATGTCAAAATAAATCTCATGAAAAAACCATGCGAGATTAAAATTTATGGTTTATGGGATGTCAATTATGTCCATGCAAACGTTAAATGATGTTTGTGTGAACATCAATTTTAATCAAGTTAAGTAACCATTTGGGTTCAAAAGGTATTTAAAAGGTTTGAAATTGGTCAAGATATAAAGGTCTATGGGAGTCCTCATATTGACACATAATATCTAATGATCTACATTAGAGTCAAGCAAGCCAAAAGGTCCCCATGTTAAATCCTTTAAAGATCTACAAGTTGGACATAATATAATGGTGCATGATAATCACAAAAATGATCTGATAGAGAAACATAATTGAGAAAAAAGTGGGATAAGGGACATCTATGGTGCACATGAATTCATACATCTTAATCAGATGGTGCACATAAGTCAAATTGGTCAATGAATCCAAGGAGCTAATGAGTTAAGGACAAGTGGCACAAGCACATTCAATATGCATAAAATGAATGGCTCATAAGAATCTATGCATAGATAGATCAACGAAGCAAGGTAGAGTTAATAAGTTAACATATCTATGTAACCAATGAACATAAATATAATTGAGCATGATGTAGATAGTCTGAGTTAGCAATCAATAGCTAATAAGTGAAAGCAATCTTAGGACATTTTAGTTGAAAGTCAAAGAAGTTTAAATGGACCTAGGCAAATCAAATGTTAAAGAGCCAATCTCAAAGTTAAACAAGAGTTGAACTAGGTCCATAGTTTAGATACCCAGTATTGCCATTAATGATTTATATAATAGATATTTTGGATTTAATAAAAAAGGCAAAGATAAACTAGTGAACATGAAGTAAAGTCAGGTAGTTTGTATACTTTCATAGATATTATGAATATGTGAAAATTAATGGTCTAAGATTGGTTTTCACCTTTATTATACTTGTGTCTCACCTATCATCATTGATCATTTTTATAATGAAAAGTATAGTTGGCCACCTAAACTAGATGTGGCACTTTTCATCCAATTCCAAGACATGATCATCATCAACAGATCAAGTGGAAGTAGCATGGAGTCCTAAGATGATAACCTGGTGGCCAGATAAAGATCAATGGAGCATTAAATTATTTTTCAAAGCCTTTGAAATTGTACCTTCTTGATAAAATTAGTGAGCAACATCCTTGAATTGGTACAAATCCATCAAAATCCATTGAGCCTTTTCTAATGTACAATTCTCTCTCTCTCTCTCCTTTTTCTATAAATGTAGGATTCTAAGCCTTAAATGGATCATCTATCTCTCTTTTTGGTATGACCAGACTCTACCAAAATTTGTACTACAATACCTTTTGATGAAATAAAGATTGAATTCCATCACTTTCTAAGCAAGATTGAAGTATGTTCTATGAATTCATTCACTATTGTTAAGTGAAGATATATTCTTCACTTATGTATGAGTTTTTTTACCTTCATGAAGGGCTTAATAGTCTCGTAGGTCATTATAAGTTCAATCTAAAATTTATTATCTAGTTTGAAAGTGGATATTTTCCTTCTCTTACTAATTTGGTAATTGATTAATTCCTTATTCTAAATATTTATGTGAGATTTATGTTTTTTGGTCTAAAAAGTGTCTCATAGTGTGTTTTGTGCGAGTTGGAGTGATCGAATCATTGGTGCATCACCACTTCTTACATGATTTTATAGGGTTTGTCAATTATCTCTCCCTTTTCCAAGTAGATGCTAGATTAGGTTTAGTTTAGGTGATATATCCATAAGGAATTCAGATTTCTCTAGAGGTTTGATCCACTTTTAGACACCCATAGCCTAGGATCAATCCCATGTTGGACTAGATTTGAGTAGGAATATCTAAACAATCCCCTCCTTAGTTAGGATGCAAATCTAGAAGCTAAATAAGTACATAAAACAAAAATTTCTATCCCAATAATAAATCCATTCTCTAAGTGAATAGCAAACTAGACAGCATAAATTATCCTCCAACCTTGATGGATCGTTGAACTTCCAGTTGGATCTATTTATCTGATCAGATCCTTAGGGACATGTAAATTACAAAATATAACACCATCATCACCAAAAACACAAGAATTAGAACACATCATTAATATATATTTTTATGTATACAACACATTTTTACCATTTGAGAAAAAACTTGGGATGTCAGATTCCACCAAAAATACACCCAATTTCATTACAATGCATAATTTATTCAAAATGTGTATAAAACATATTTGTGCATGCTAGAATCAAAAATTCCTCATGTTGATGGTCTTCAAAATGCATTTCCATGAAAAACAAGTGGTCATATGAATATTTTGTCCGTCGTATATAGAAGATATGATAGTTTGAAAATTTTCTCCTTTATCAAGTTAGCTAGATCCCCCCTCAATGTAAATTCAAAAAATTTGATTAATTTTTGGGGATTAAAATATCATGGAAAGACATGATGGACCCACCCTTGTTTATACTCATTTAAAATATATTTTAATATAGTTTCCAAAAAGGTAACTTTCAAAAAATAATATGTGTTTAAAATATGGTGAAAATGGTCATAGTAGGTGCATATTTTCCTAGTTTTCACAATTAATTCAAATAACCTCTTTCCAAAAAAAATATTTTTGGCACTTTTGAGGGTTGAATTATTGACATTCCTATTAATAAGTGAATACTAAAAATAGGTTTTCCAATTCTTCTACATGAAAATTTAGAATATATGGAAACAATATTCTAAATAAACTTTAGCTTCTTTTTTTAATTTTCATGATAAAAAAAGCAAATGTGAAACTAGTTTACTAGCCTTAATTTTTACTTGTAGGGAAATAAATTTTTTTGCACCTTTCCTTGTGGGACCCTCAATATTTATGTTTTAAAATTACATGAAACTTATTTTAATATGCTAGGACATTACCTCTAGATGGAAATCAAGTAATGTATGTAATAGTTCACACAATGTCTATAACGCTTCACACAACACTATATAAAACAATTTCTATACTAGCACCTAAATGATCCTGAAGACCACTCTTTACTCACATCAGGAATACCTTTAGTAAAATCATGACTTATAAATTTAACTTGATATGTATCAAAATATAAACCTATGTTTGATGCTCGATCTCCATGAGAAATTTTTTTGTAATTTACTAATCCTTACTTGTCATAATCCATATATCTAATTGGATAATTATACTAAACCAAAGTAGATTGAAAAAAATAATAGCATGAAGCCACAATGGAACACAAAATTAGCAGGGGTCTTAACATCATTTCTACCTTTGTACTATTAAAAAAATTGCTTGATAGAAAAGGATAATAAATAAAACCATCATACCAATTCTTTTTAATTATGCAATCAAATCATTGACATAATACTTCTTCCATCATGACGTGTTATGACATAGAATTATATACAAATTTATTCGATGAATCACAACACAATTTCTATTTTTCTTCAAAATAGTTCACAAATTTGTTCACTCTTTTTTAATTTACCAAGATGTACCATTAATTGATGTGTCACATTATAGATATCACTATAGATCTGGAGTTTACCATAGAAAAAAATGCAAATGGAACTCTTATGACCACATATATTTTTTGTCATATAACTATGTTATTCTTTAATGTGGCTCTCTAATTTTTTTAATCCTCTTCAATTTGTCTATGGCTACAACTCAATTTTTAAAATTTATTCTATCGTCCTTCACAAATTTCTTATCATGGATCTGATACCACTAAATGCACCAAGACCAAGAACAATAATTGATAAATTACATTGTAAAATAAATATTTGACAATATGAAATTGTATTATTTCCAATTTAATATTTACAAATAGGGTAAAAGCCTATAAAGCTTTTATAATTGGTTACATGATGTAACCAATTCCTATGAACCTACCAAGACATAAAATAAACTAATAAACTAAGTAACTTTAGATCATAAACCCAACAGGATTGACTCTCTTAAATATAATTTATCTAGAACTTGTCCAACTAATAGGATGGCTAAGTGGGTTATGTTGTTTAGTGAGTTTGATTTAAATTATGTTAGCCAAAAAGCAATAAAAGGACAAGTTCTTGAAGATGTATTGGAATAATCACCACTCAATGGAAAAATACCTCTCATCATATAATTTCCAGATGACAAAACCATTTCTATAGATGAAGACCTAGTTTGGTAGATTTTCTTTGATGGTTCCTTTACAAACCATGTCTCAAAGGTAGGTATCTTATTGGTAACACTTGATGGGGATTACATTCATAAATAATTTTTATTGAATTTCCTTATACAAACAACATAGCAAAATATAAAGGTCTCATAGTAGGCCTCAAGATGTAAATATAGTGGGGAATCCAATATCTCCTTATTTGTGGTGATTCTAAGCTTATCATCAATCAAGTCACTAAAAAATTATAATCCCATGATGTTAAACTAATCCCTTACAAGAGGATGGTGGATATCTTGAAATCATATTCTGAGTACATCCAATTCAAAAAAGTACCATGAGTAAACAATCAATAATTACATGTTATGGAAATAATTGGATCCCTACTATATTTGAGAACAAAACATAACAAATTTTTGGTTGAGTACTTAAGGATAACCAAATTATGATACACTTGATTTATAAATATTATTTGAGGTGGTTTGTCCCACTTATCTATGGTACTTTTATATCTATACATACCTTCATAATAATACTATCCCATCTAGCCTATCATATAACCAACACAAATCCTTTATTCAATACACATCTCACTATACCATCCTTGGTAACACACTATATTGTTGAGGTTATGATAGAACCCTTCTACACTATTTAAATTTTGAATAATCCACTTCAAAAATTAGATATGTTCATGAGGGTATTTGTGAAGCACATTCAAGTGGTATGGTCCTTGAAAAAAAATTCTTCAAGTAGGTTATTATTGGACTACAATGGAATTTGATTCATGTGCCTATGTCAAAAAGTATATACCTTATTAGAAACATGGAGATCTTATCCACAGTCCCTCACAAGCTTTGTAACCTATCATAACACCTTGGCCATTTTCCACATGGGGGTTAGACCTCATTATAAAAATAAATCCTAGCTCTTATGATAGACATAAGCATATTAAAATAACAACTAAGTATTTTACCAAATGGGTTGAGGCAATGCCACTTACCAATGTCACTAAAGAGCAAATGTTCAAGCTTATCCCCAACCACATTGTCTATCACTTTGGTATTCTTTTCACTCTCAATTTTGATAATAGTAAAGCATTCAAAAATAGATATGTTAGGACTCTTTGCAAAAATTATCATATTAAACATAGATGGTCAACTTGTTACTACCTGAAAGCAATGGCCAACCTGAGGAAACCATCAAAAATATTTTGTTCATCCTTAAGAGAGTTATCAATGAAGTTGGTCATGACTAGGATACAAAGTTATATCTCACCCTTTGGGCATACCTCACTAGTATGCACACACCCACGAAGGAAACTTATTATTTCCTTGTTAATGGTAGTGAGTTTATTCTTCCCATAGATGTAAAGATTCCATATTCATAAATATCATTACAAAATCATAGATGAAGAATCACATCAAACTTCATGACTCAGTGAACTTGATTTCTTAGATGAGAAATGACTCAATGATTTAAACTACTTACAAGTTTATCATAATCATCTTCATCATAGATATAATAAGTGGATTAAATCCAAGGATTTTTCAATTAGAGATATTGTTCTCAAGGAAAACCAATGAAACACTAATGTTGAGAGAGTGAAGGGAAAATTTGAACCTAACTGGTTAGGTCCATACATTGTTATTGCCAAGTATGGATTAGGAACTTACAAACTAGACACAAAAGATGGAGAGGAGCTTGTTGAACCTATGAAAATCATGCACCTTAAAATTTTAAATGCCTAAACTTGTTTTATATGTTGTTACTAGTATATCAAAAGCACAAAAAAATAATTAAAAAAAAGGTCAAAAACAAAAATGTGTACATAGATCATCTGGATGTGAAAACTAGTTTATTGGCACTTTGGATAAGTACCATGGTGAAAACATATCTTATAGACCATTTTATATACTTACCCTAGTTACATGGGGGCATCACCTTTTAGTAATCTAATGTATATTCCCAAGTTTATCATTTTTTCATTTGTTAGTTGTTTATCCTATAACATTCTAAGTTTAGGGTTGTTGTTCCTACATGTGAACCTACATTCTTGATCAAGATAGAGTAAAAACATATTATTCCTTATTTCAAAAATCCCAAAATATAAAAAATATATATATTACAAAAACATTTCAAAAAACATAAATCTCAACATATTTACCATTCTAATCTATCTTCCACATCATTCACTCATTCTTGGGTGGGTCACTCATGTATCCTTTCCATCCCACACTCAAAATTTTTCATCAATCATCCACTTTTTCATTGCTTCCCATATCGAGAAAATTTTATCTAGCCTTCTATCCCCACATAGACTTTGTTTGGGGTGGATTATGTAGAAAACACTTAAAGATATGAGGTCTTTAGGGTCAGCTTAGGCACTGTCTTTCCCATCATCGATTTCCCACAACATAGATTAGCTTATTCTTATGCTTCTATCTTGATTTTTAGGTACCTATCCTCACTTTTGGATATAATTGTCTAATCTTTTATTAGATTGACTTTGTTTACAACTTTTCTATTTACATCCTTTGTTTTTTATTTATTGTATTGTTTGTTTCCTATACTAACCATTCAATTGGTTATTTTATTCATTTTTATATCTATAGCCATTAATTTGGATATTTCACTTCATTTTATCTCTAACCATTTAAATGGTTATTTCCTTTACTTTTTTAATTATGATCATTTTTTTATTAGATTTTATCTTTGTTCATTTATTTGTGTATCATTATTGCTTAATATTGTTGAAATTATTATTCTGTGTGTTTCAAATCATTTAGATTACTTTTTTTTCATATATTATTCTTTTAATTATTATTTTTTGTGTGTTTAAAAATTTTATTTTGTGAAATGCATAATAAAATGGTTATGGTTTTACTATATCATGATGTACTTTTCTTTTACACAATTTATTATTTCTTTTGTTCATATGCTTAAAACATCAGCATTCATCATGATTATTGAATTATCATTGGTGGTAATGTGTTTTATGATATATTAAAAATTAGGTTTCTTAAAAATTACTAATGTTGTAAATATAATGCAAAGAATGAACAAAAAACACATGCAATTCAACTATGTCACATTCTAAATCCATATAAACCACTCAATCATACATATTACATCCAGTGCTACCATATATCCATACATCTATCAATCATGTATAAATCCAATGTAATTTAATAAATAGTCCATCAATGTCCAATCCACATAGTAAAAATCCTCATTATATATATATATATATATAAACAAAAGATACATATCAAAATATGTATACATAGATGAATAAATCTATCTAATATCCCCTATGTCTCATCATATCCCTCTGACATAGTTTCTAGTCTTCAAAATAAATCCTCACATTGTGGTGTGCCTCATGGAGGACCCATCACCCACTGTACCTATCCCACTGACCTCTTTGACTAAATAGGTTGAACTAATCTAGTAGATGTTGAGTAACTCATATAGTACTATGTAATGATGGTTCCCTTTTAGAACATGATACAACCTCCTCATATAAGCTCCCATAATATGTGTGCTACTCTATGGCCCCCATCATTCTATCTAAAGTAGCAATCTACCCATATTTAGCTAGTAGTACCCTCACTTCTACTAGCTCAATCCTCACTATATATCTCTATAGTATATAACATTATGTCAAAGTTGTATAGTTTGGTATCTAGGTCTCTAAATCATGTGTAACCAATGTTGTAGCCATGTGATTCCCATCTATCACATTTATAACTGACTACAATCTATCAACCTCATACTATAATCATCTGATCTCAACTATTTAGTATCTTCTTCCATTTATTACACCCTATAATCTAGAAACCTCCTGGTGAAATCCATTAATCTCCCTATCACACTCTCTAATAACCTCTTAGAGTTTGTCAATATGTGCATGATCCTCTCTCAATCTCAGAGTGCATGAAGAACTAGCCACATTCCCTTTATCTACCTAGGTGTCCAATGTTGCTCTCATAATCACATCCTCCCCCTTTCTATCCTTCTCATTATCTATGTCTATCAATGGAGTCTCCCCTCTATCCCTCTAATTTGTATCCATATCATACCTATATTAACATCAATATCAATCCCTACCCCATGAAAAATCTCTACATCCTCCATGTTTGTAACTTCTATACCATGTAGCTAGATAATATCCATAACACATCCTTTACCTCATGATCATGCTCATCATCTATCTTTTTATCATATCCCTCCTAATTCAGGATCTTAAGCTTATGCATCATGGTTGTCTACTCAAACTAGTCACCAATCTTTGCCTCCATGTTTGTGGTGGTGCTTATGGAATAGTTAATCTAACTAGTCTCTACTAAGCCCACCAATCTACATACCCATAAAAAACTCTAACATCAATTACATCTGTCTAATCACTCCACCTAATATTTTTTAAATATATCCATCTATGTTTTTCTATGGCTAGATCAGTGGTCATGCCCAACTATGCTCTCTACCTCACTAATTTTGCAAATACATGTGGCCTAGTTGGTATATTGTATCTCATCCTAAATTGTCTCATCACCCTCTCTAGGTGATATCTCTCTATGTTGTAATCATGTGTCCCTAAATATAACAAGGGGTCATCATATATTCCATGTGTAGGTCATCATGTGGTCACTAAAATACAATCTCCCTATAGGGTCTCCAAGTGGTTCACATGATGCCCATGGTATGAAATACTATCCATATTTCCTCCAAAGTCTTAGGGAAAATATACTAACTAAATTTTATTAACCAATAAATTTTAAAATGATATTTACAAAAACAAATTTCTATATCCCATTGGTTCTACTTATATTTGTATCCCCTACCAAATATTTGCCCCCATCCTTCTATTATACTCCATCCATTTTTCAAATTTCAAGAGACATTAAATCATTTTTTTCCAAATTTATTTTCAACATATTACAATAACCTATCTGTGTACAATAATCATTATCATTTTCAATTCAATTTATTTTTCATATTTTATATGCACAACTTATTATTACTGGGATATATCATTCCCAAAACTGCTCAATTGACTGCTTCATTATCAAAACATTAAACATGCAATCTTAGAATGGTAAAACTATTATTTTTCAAATCCATACTCTAGTTTTAATTAACTAGGGGAAAATTTTGTACACAACCAATGTATTTAATGTTTTATATTAATTCTCTAATAATTTTATTTATGATTTGTTCAGATCACTTTGTCTATTTCCTCTCTTTATCAATTTTGAACATTTTTCTATTTTCTCTCACAAACTCTCGAGGGGGAATCAACACACTCATTTTCATTCATTTGGAGCCAATTTCTCCTTCTTAATCATCAACACTCTAATTCATCTACTATTATTCTAAACTATATTTATTCATGACACTATTTAAAAGAGGGGAAAAGGTAGACACCTAAATTTCATTTAGTGTTGAAATGCACCTAAAATCCTATTACTAATTCTTCTTAAAATAATTCATCACATATCTCTCCAAATTAAAATAATTTAATAATTTAAATTAGTCAATTATGCACACTTTAAATCTTTATTTCAAATATAAAATCCAAATTTTAAACCTCATACAACATCTTCTTTATTTTTATCCCTCATCCCAGTCAAACCTATAACTTTCTCAACCTCTTATGACTCATCCCCTAAGTTGTTAATAAGTTTTAATTATCCATAATGAATTAGCTAACCAATCCCATGCTTCTCTAAGTCATTTTAGATGCTTTTCATCCTCATGGGTGAGGACTCATTAGACACTATTGCTTATTTAGATTAGTTAATAAACCCAAATAATCCTCCACCATTAGATCTTCCTCCAAAAAACTATAAATAAACATGAAAACCTTCATTTTCAATAATCATAATCCTAACTTATGCTAATGAAGTTATTTTCAATTCACAAGTGAATCCAAGTGAATCAAAGCATAGAAAAAACTTTTTTTGCATAAAAATGTTGCCTATTCAGTTTTGCATTGTAAATGTGAGTACCAATTTTTCAAAGAGCAAATAAATTTTACATTGAAATGGAAAAATGTTTCACATTTGAAGTATATTTTTATGTTTTTTGTTTTCTTTATTTTTTTCTCTATCCTAGGTTAAATTTATCTTAGAGTAATACCACATTCTTAGTTGATTTCTTATCACTTCTAAATTTTGTTCACATAATATGGATGAAATTAAAAAGGGGTCTTACAATTAGATGGGTCTCCAACCAATACTATTTGTGTCCTTAAGGATTTAAAATCATCTTGGTTGTTTGTTCCAATTACACTATATTTCAAGATGTGATAGTAGTTGACTTCCCTCCCTACTTTGCCTTATGCTTGTCTAGGTATTTCACTACTAAAATAGGGGTTTATATCTCTTATTATTGGTATTATATGGTGTTTAGGATGAGGTATGGGACAAATGTTACCATAATGTTAGAAACTATCTTTAGGTTCCACTTAGAGCCCTGCATGCCTAAAATATCAAATGTCAATTATATTATCCTAGATGAGGATAAACACCCCAGTGACCAAGATACCATTGAACTAATTGAAGGAATATAATATTTTCTCATCAATTAATGGAAAAAATATAATCATGGCTATGATACATATAAAAGCATTAAAGAGGTAGGTTCAGGTGTGTATTATATGCATGAAGAAGGAGCTACCACAACAAGCAGAGATCATGAAGGAGTATGTAACTTGTTCTTTGATGGATCTAGATCCAAGAATGGAAGTTGATCAGGTGTCATACTTATTTCCCCTTCCAAGAAAAGGTATTTCTCTATCCTGAGGTTCTAATTCAATTTCACTTCCAATACAACATAGTATGAAGTCCTCATCCATGGGATGAATGGGTAAAAAAGAGAGGAATTAAAAAATTTCAAGCCATGGGAGATAATGAATTAGTGGTGTATTAGGTTAGAGGTCAAATTTTAGTAAAAAATAAACTCTTTAAGGCCTAAAAACATAGGTTTTGGGACCTCTTAGATGACTTTCAAGCCTTTGACATTTGTTCCATTCCTAGAGAGGCCAATCAACATGCAGACCAATTAAAAAACATTGGGGCACAATATGACATACAAAGTGGGGTAAAAGTCATCAAAGAGAAATTAAAAATCAAGGTGGTATGGAAGAATTCATTCCATAACAATGAGGTGAGATGGAAAGTGTTTGAAAATGATAAGTAAATTACATGCTTCTTGTAGCAGGAGGCAAAGTTTTACTCAAAGAATTAAGGCAAATTGCAACATCAATATGGGGACCATATTATGTAATTAAGGAAAAATAAACTACCTAATGGATAGGTAACATTAAAAATCATTTTCAATAAATATTACTAGCTAAATATGGATAAGGTGAGCATATCCACTAAGGAGGAACATTATGAAAAGGTTACCATATTTAAAGACAAACTATTCAAACTAGGAAAGATGAACACTAAAGAGAAAAGGAAGCCTTAATAGCATTTTCCCAAGAATTTTCATATATTTTTTCTTGGGAATATAATTATTTAAATGGTTTTCAACCTATTTTGTATCAACATGCTATAGAGTTGGAGGAAATTGATAAGACTGTGAGACAAAAGTAAAGACTAGTCAACCCCAAGATTGAGATATTTATAAGGAAGGAGTTGACAAAGATTATTGAATAAAAAATTATATTTCCCATAGAAAAATATTCATGTATAGAAAATATTATGCCTATGAGGAAGAAGAATGGGTAGATAAGGTTATGTGTGGATGACTTCAAAGATCTAAATAAAGTGTCACTAAGAAATCACTACCCTCTACCATCTATGGATCAAATTATTCAAATAGTTGAAGGTTAACTAAGTTTATCATTGATGGATACTCATGATATAATTAGTTGTTATTGAGGGAGGATTATCAACACAATACTACCTTAACTCTCAAGTGGGGCACTTATGCATATAAGAATATGCCCTTTGGAATATCTAATATAACAGCTACCTTCTAAATGGAAATGGATGTAGCCTTTTGAGGGATCATAAATGAGATTGTGCTCATCTAAATTAATGACATAAATATATTATCCAAGGATCCTAAGGATTTTTTAACACATTTGAGGTTGGTGTTTGATAGGTGAAAGTAGTTTGGGGTCTCCTTAAACCCCAAAAAATGTATATTTGTTATCCATGAGGGAAGACTTCTATGACATGTTGTGTCAAAATATGGCCTCTCTATTGACCTTGAAAGAATAGAGGTAATCCTTTAATTATCACTTACAAAACACAATAATGGATTGAAAATTTTCTTGGGTAAAATCAACTTAATTAGAAGATTAATACCCATATTTTTAGAATTGGTGAGGCCTCTAACTCACATGCTAAAAAAATGAGTTATCATGAACCAAAAAATGTAAGAGAAGTTTTGAGGCCATAAATCAATACATTTATCAATATCCCAATCTCTTAAACCTTTATTTTACAAAATATTTCTTCATGTATGCCTTTTCTAAAAGTGACACTATTTCTGCTATGCTCATTCAACAAAATAGTGAAGGCCTAGATTAACCCATAGCCTTCTTTAGCCAAAAATTGTAGGGGTATGAGGAGAGATATTCCTTTGTTGAGATAAATGTAATTATATTCATGAGAGGCCTTAATAATTTTAGATAAATGGTGTCTAACAATAAAATATTTGTCATGGTGGTTCACCCTAGAACTAAGGATTACATCTTTAATAGAGACTTGAGTGAAAAAAGAGATAGTTGGGTGACAAAGTGAATGTAGTATGACATAAATATGAAGGTTAATAAGTTTTTAATGGTCATAAAACTATTTTAAAACCTTTCATTATATTTAAATTAAGATAAATAAGTTGTTATGGTAGTCCAAGATGACCAATAATCAGCTGCAACTACATCTCTTTTTAGTTAGACCCAAGACATAGTGATATTACTTCAAATAGGATAATGTCCTATAGGCTTAAATATGAAAATAAGGAGGTATTTAATACTAAAATACATTCCTTATATCTTTTTTTATGGATCACTCCTTAAAAAATACCTTGATGGCATTATTTTAAGGTGTGTAGAGACTAGTCAAGTTGACAAGATTTTAGGATAGTTTCATGATGGGCTTGTAGGAGGGAATTTTGAAACCAATAACATAACATAAAAGATGATAAGATTAGTATAATTTTGTCTAAATTTATTTATGGAATCCCATTCTTAGGTTAGGAGGTTCCAAAAATGTGTTATGATCACTAGCAAGCAAAGACTAGTTGCCTTACCTCTAAAGCTTATTCAAGTTGAGCATCCCTTTATGCAATGGGGCCTAGAATTTATAGGTATGATCCATAACACATATAGTGTTGGAAATAATTATGCCTTGACTACTAATTATTACTTTATGACATGGGTAGAGGTATCTTCACTCAAGGAAGTAAACTAGAACTCAATTTTGGAGTTCTATGATAGCCTAGTGAATAGGTTTGGTGTTCTCTTTACCATCATAGAAGATAATTCTTTCCTCTTAAGTAGTGAAAATTTGAGTGTCGGAACCTAATCATGTCATTTAACTTAGTTACTCATCTAAATACTATCCATATGGAAATGGACTAGAAGATTTCACCAATAAGAACCTAATTAGGATCATAAAAATAACAATAGAGGACAACCAAAGGGAGTGGCACACTAGACTAATGATTTCCTTATGAGAAGATAGAATTACTCCAAAAATTTCTAATACTCACTCACCATATCTTGTTATTTATGATAAAGAATCAAGACTACCCATTTCACTTGAATTTCTAGTCTTGGAACTTACACACCAACTTGAACTCATGGAGATTGATACAATGGAGGTGAGAATGAATGAGTTGAGGGAGTTGGAAGAGACAAGCGATGATGATATGAATGTCATGTGGTCCATAAAAGATCAGTTAAAAAGATCATTTGACAAGATATATTTCTCAAATACTTTCCAACAAGGTGACATTGTACTTAAGTGGGATGAGGACCATGTCAATCCAAGTAAGCATTCCAAATTTGATAGTCTTTGGAGTTAGCCATATGTCATTATCAAATATAAGGAAGGAAATGCCTTCCAATTGTATAAAATAAGTGGTGAGTAATACCATATCCTTATCAATGGGATGTTCCTCAAGTATTGTTACTAAAAACAAAAAAAATCTCTTGTACATAGTGGTTAGTTTCCATCCTCTAAGCGATGTAGCACATGATTTGCTAGCTATTTTTTTGTCATTATTACTTGTTATTATGTGTATTTATTTTTAATTATTTATTATTGTTTATATTTTATATTTTTTATTCCTTAAGGTTTTCAAGGTATTAGTCAAAATGATAGTGTAGTCAAAGGGTTTTCACCTAGGCATAGTGATAAACAAAGAGATCTTGGGTCTTCTTGACTAGCAAGAAGGTCAAGCCTTTACAATCACTAGTAATGTTGACTAATTTCTAATCCCAAGACTATAAATGACCCATCAATGAAAACCTAATAATGTTACTTTTGGTCATCCTTCTTATGTTGCTTGAGGTGTTAAGATAGTCCAAAGTAAGATCTTTGGTTGTCATGTCAAGCACAATAGGCATAATGTTTTGTCATGTCATGAAATACATAGTGGTTATCTTTTCCCCCATATTTGAACTGATGTCAATCAAGTATCTTAATTTTTTTTAAACATGTGTTAATATCCATAAGAAGACTTTAGGGTGATCTTAGTGGTTCAAGTCTTCTCAATGTGAAAAGGACCAAATATGGTAGCTATGACTCATCATGAATCTATCTAATGTGTTGAAGATATTTAGGGTGTGGATTAGTCATAAGTATTAAGAATTTTTTAAAGTCATATGATAACCTAATTAAGGTATCACCATGTTCTAAGGCCTTTTAGTAGGTATTGAAATGTTATCCATTTGAAACCTTCACTTAAAGCCATACATATTGTCTTAAAGGGGTGTTTGACCTTAATGTAATGTTAATTTAAAATTAAAATTCTAATAAAACCATCAAGTACACCTTTAAATTCCCACATGACCACCACATTTCCATAACCAAATGGTTCCATATGATAATGGTGTCTTCCCACAAGTTAAAGACCTTCATTTACCACTAAATGGGGCCCACATGTGTGAAAATGTGCCTGTTAAATTCCCCAAATCATCCATGTGTTTTAAAACATTGAATGACCTATAGTTTCCATCCTCTTGCCCACCAATGGTGATTTATGGTCTGAAACATGAGAATACATAGGAAATAAGTTTTTTTCAAGAGTTGCATGGTTGAATAGATTTGTACAACATGGATTTGGTTAGATGGAGTTAGGGGTTTTCAAAAGGAGTTCAACATAGGCATATGATGGAGGAATCTAGGTTTTTTAGAGCTAAAAGAGTCACAAACTAGTTCACTTCCTCCATCAAGCTCTTTGGTAGCTATTGGCCAAATTTGGCCTACATATAAAGCTTCTACTTGGATGGATGAGTTAAATAGATTTTTGGATGGAATAAGTGGTTCAAATATCTCATATAGCTTTCAAAGTTTTTGAAACACTTTAAGTAGATTTAAAGTTTATTTTTTCAAATTTTAAAGATTCAGTATGTTCTCATGGTGATCATGAGCTTGACAGACATAAAGTAGGCTTTATAGTTCTCAAAAAATCATTTTGAGATTTTTATGGTATTACACAATCATAGAAGATCCAAACCATCAGCAACATGCCATGCAAAAATAAGTAGGTCAATATGATTAGAAATTTAATAAATGTACTCAGATCGCCTCTCAGGCAAAAAGATAACATGGACATGAAGTCCTTCATGCCTTGAAAATTCTTTAAAAATCTGGTATCTTTATGAGTTTGCTATCTTGAGATAAAAGCCTTTAAATTTAGACTTATAGAGTAAGGCATTCATGGGGATGTCAATTTTAAGCCTCATAAAATAGACATTTGGATTCAAATATTCCAAGGTTGAATAAGTGGCTAATAGATGTCAAGATCATAGAAGATCAGATAAAATCTAATGGCATGCATCAACTTACAAGGCCAATGGGTCTTGAAATTCTAATGAAGTTCTTTTGATAATGCATCAAAGATCAATGATGAGAATCAAGTCAAAAGGTCAAAGGATCTCTAGGGTGAATAAATAAGTGACAAGTAGTGTAACCTTAGGACCAAAATCTAGATATAACAATATGTGGATGAATTTTGAGTTAGTGGGTCTAGGTGGATCAATGAATAACATTCACTCATATAAAGTACATCAACAGTGAGCATTGGGTCAAAAGGTCAATATATCCTCAGAGTAAATATGTGGGTGATAAGTGCCTCAACCATGTTAGATTGGCAAAATATCTATGGCTCACATTCATTCTTATAAATGGATATCTAGGCCGTGTATGAGGTCAAAGACTTAAATAGATAATAAAAAGATATTGAGAATAAATGGGGAGTTGACAATTGGCATAATATGGGAAGCCTAGATCAATATCAATGGTTGATATCAAAATTATAAATCCAGAGACTTCAATGGAGAATAAATGTGATCATAGGTCAAACCAGAGATTTTTTTTGGATGGCATATGTCTCCATTAGATCCCAATTGAGAATACATTAAACATGGGACAAATTCATATACTCATGGTAGTTATAATGATGTTTTGTCACCATTAAAGCATATTATCTACCTCTGGTTTGAAGATTTAGAACTTATAGAGTCCATCTTTTGGGGTTGTAATTTTTTTTTGCAACTATGATCATTGATCTTTAAAGAATATCTATGTATGTAATTATTTCTTGGTTTCCATTAATGCTCAGAGGAAAAAATAGGTCTTTTAGGGCCTAATACATAGATCAAATATGGGTATCTAGTTATTTATATAGGACTATACAACCTATATGTTTTCATCAATATTATAGCTATATGAAAACCAATAAATTAGATTGGTTTTTAATCTATAGTAAAGACCTATGCTCATATGGAGGAGGGGAAGATAAATAGTCATGGATAAATGTCTCATCTATTGACATGGCTATATTTGTCACAAATTAGGTACTTAGCACCACTCAAAGTAGACATGACATGACTCTCTTAGATTAAAGATATGAAGATTTTATCTTCACAAGTAGGTTAAGTGGGAGATGGTGTGAAAGTTCAAAGTAAAGAGATCTGGTGGTTAGAAAAGTATTTAAATCATTAAATGTTGTTCAAATATTAAGGATCCTTCTTCCTTAAAAGGATCATGGCTCACCATCAATAAAATAGACCCTTGTATTCTAGTGGATCTCTCAACCAATGAGAAAAACATGAAGACTAATTAGAGTAAATGCAGGATAATTTATCGATGAAGAATCAATCCTAATTAGATTAAAATGTGGTGTAGCATTCATTTAAATTTATAGATCATTGATTTTTCTTGGTTAATGTGCTCCATATATTTTATATTCCTCTTTTCTATATATTGGCCATTCTTTTTAGTTTGCAAGGATTTTCATTTTTTGGGAGTATCATGGGACTCTTTAAGATATTATAAGATATGTTCATTTTTATAAGGCTAAACCCTATCAAAAATATGTAAGAACTAACTCTTTAATTAATAAAGTAATTTCTTTACCTATCTCTTGCCTTAGATCAATGTTTAGTGAGTTGTGCATGATGTCCTTGTGAAGGAGATTCTTCCATATCCATTATCCTTCTTTACCTCATTTAAGGTGATTTCAAGCTATTTATAGGTCTAGACTAGTGTTCTTTCTACCATTAATGTAAGCTCTCAGTGAGTCTTAGAACTCCTCTTTATTTACATTCATTACTTCTTGAACCTAGTATATGAAATGCTTATGTAATTAGCTTGATTTTGAGGTTGTGTAAGATAGCATTATCTTTTGCAGAACTAGTGTGGGTTAAAGATTATGGGAGTTTCCCATTTGTAATCGGTGTATCACCTTTTAGCCTTCTTAATATCCCTTTTCCACCTTTTTAACCCTTTTCCATATGATAGTATTAGTTTAGGTGATGCATCAAGAACAAGCCAACCTTATCTAGAGGTTCATCCCCATCATAGGTTACCCACCACCTAGGGTTTTCCCAATATTATGGCTTAGTTAGAGGGAGCTTGAAGAACTCTCTCCAAAGGTTAAAATTAATTCCATAATAGTTTGTGGCATGCTTGGTGGGACTTACTACATTGTTCACTGGTGAAGAGTTTTGATGTTTTCTTCATCCAATCAACCTTTAAAGGTAGGTGTTCAAACATTAATGGTGATTATAAATCAAATCTTCTGGTTGTAAGCAACCTAGATGCCTAGTCATCATTATTCAGTATGTATCATCACTCTTTTGATTAATATTCTTTTTCTCGACCTCTATATCCTTCATATTATATTATACATTTTTATGGCTTCACCTTAAGCAATTCTCAAGATTCAATGCATCAACCTTCTTAAGTTCAATATGTTCCTAGTTATTCCCCAAACCAATCCATTTCAAGTTAGAAGAAAATGCTCTTAATATATAAAAGGACATAATAGACCTTAATATACAAAGGGGATATGGTCCAGATATCCCTAATCACATCATTCATGACATGAAAAATACATTACAATTAATGAAATAAGAATGGGCACCTATTGAGGGAGTGAGTTGAAAAAAAAACCTCTCAAGTTAGATGATGGATGTAAGTGGTTACATTAAAAGTGTTGACGATAAGCTAAGAATCCTTGAATAACAATAGATTCAACTCCATCAACCTTATGTGTTTTCATATACACCACCTCAGCCCTCATATATGCCACCCAGTCTTCCACAAAAGACTAATCCAAGTGACCCTTTAAGTGTTCCAAGGTTTTCATGTGTTCCTCAGACATTCCCTTCTTACAATTCAATACAAGAGAGCCTTCAAAGAAATAATGGGAATATTATAGAGTAGCCTATTGTTGGGACCCAAGATTCCACTTATCTTCCTTAAGAATCCTCTTGTAGCTCATACCAACCCTCTTATACCCCTTATCTTCATGAAGCCCCTAACCACCTTTAAGAGAATCTATTCCAACAAAATATAGATAGGAAAATCAAAGAGTTAGAGTTGAAGATGATGAAAGAGGAAGAGATCCAAAATCAAGAATCAACAGTTGTTTCTTACACATTCTCGTTATGGAAGTTAATTCAAAAAGGTTTCTAGAAGGAAGAGGTGTTAGTTAAAGTAGCCTAAGCACCAGTTCAAGATCCACCAAAGAGACCATTTAATGTCCCTAGCTAGAAGGATACTCTCATAAGCTGAAAGAAAGGTTAACTTATTCACCCTCCCACCATCTCCCTCTTAGAGAAAAAACCCATTCTACAAAGGATAGAGGAGGAACTTATAGTCATAGGTGAACCTGAAGAGGAAAATACAAGTGTCTATGATGAGGAGATCATGATAGGAAATCCACTTCATTTAGAAGGTGAAGCATCAAGTGTGTACCAATCTTCTTGGAATAGATTTAATGCTAATGAACTATATCCTGATGAAGAAAATCTTGAAGTTAAAAATAAAGTAGACATTTAATGGACTACTAATATTCCATTCTATGTAGATGAAGAAGAGGATCATAAATCATACCTTGAGAAAGACAAATGTGTATTTTTGGACCTTGGTTTGTCAAATCAACCCTCATTTGTAGTTGAAAAACAAGGTGAAATCTTGATTGAGGTTAATGAAGAAGACATCTCAAGTGCTTAATTAATGCAATTTGATGAGCTACCACTTTGTGTGATGGAGGAGGACCTTGAGGGTGAATAAATATTTCAATATTAGCTTGTGCTTCAAAGAAAATATCCTAATCATCTCAATATTAGCTTTCATACAACAAGTGAAATAGAGTTAGAGGAATCATTTGATATCTTGGGAGTAGGATATGATCCTCTCCAAGGAGACTATGATCTAATTGTGCCTGAGGAACATAATGATGGAGCAATAAAGTGTAGGAGTCAAGTCAAATCTGATTTCTAAATGTTTTTATTAAGTCCTATTAGGTACCTATCTTGGTTTAAAGAATGAAAATGATGAGCCATCATTTGTTTTCCTTAATTTATAGCACAAAGTTGAGTATCAAAAAGAGTGAGATCAACTTTCCTATCCACTCAAAGATGCTTGTGTGTCCAATCAATCAGATTGGGTAGTTGGTTTCATTTTTGTTCCTATTCTTGGAGAATTATACCACTAATATGTTAAATATACACTCCTTTTCCATATTGGTTGGCTACCCTCAGGCATGTAAATGATATTATATTAGTGAGAAAGGGAATCTATTTCTTACAACCAATCAATGGTTTTATATAAGTTCCATTCTGATTGGTTAGTTTAGGGTAGGTATATTTTATGATTTCTTACAAGTGCCTTGTAAGCCTTTTTTTCTATTATTTCCCTTAAATAAGTTCCTTAGACACTTTGGTTTTTTTTGGTTTTTTTGTCCTTTTTTTTAAAAGAGGAGTTATCTAGAGGGGTAGTTAGTTTTAGTTTTAGATCAAATTATTGAAACAGAGAGGAGACTCCATGCCCAATGGACTAGTCAAAATAAATGTTATAGGTTCTAAAGCATAGTAGGCATGTTTTCATATGATTCACCAAATATTTTAGCTAAATTTCACCTAGATATAAATATTTGACCTAGATGGATGAGCTAAATAGAGTTCTACATGGAATGAGTGGTTCAAAGATCTCATATAGCTTGTAAAGCTTATGAAACACTTTAAGTAGAATTAAAGTTTAGTTTGTAAAATTTGAATATCGAAAAAGTTATCATGGTGATCATGACCTTAATGGTCATAAATTAGGTTTCATATGTCTTAGAAACTCATTTTGAGCCTTGAAAGTTCTTACACAAGCATAAAAGAGCAATACTATCATCAATACATCATGAAAAAAATAAACAAGTCAATAAGATTACACATTTAATAAATTCACTTGGAGATCCTCTCAAGCCAAAAGATCAAATAGACATGAATTCCTTCATGCCTTGAGCATTATATACAAATTTAGTATCTTGATGAGCTTATTATCTCATTAATTAAGCCTTTAAAGTTAAACTTATAGAGTGAGACATTCACAGGGATGTCAAGTTTAAGCCTCATAAAATAGCCATTTGGATTTAAATATTTCAATGTTGAATGAGAGGCTGATAAATGCCAAGATCATGAAATATTGGATAAAATATAATGGTACACATTGATTAACAATGCTAGTAATAGAGCACATTTGATCATGCATAGATCAACAATGAGTATCAATTCAAAAGGTTAGAAGATCTATAGGGTGAATGTGTAAGTGACAAGGGGTGTAATCTCAGGAGTAGAATCTAAATCCAATGGAATGAAGATGAAGCTCAAGTAAATGGGTCTAGTAAGTTAAATTAGGTGTGTTAACTCATATAAATTAGATCAATAATGAGTTCTGGGTCAAAAATTTGATGCATCCTTAGAACAAATACGTCGGTGACAAGTGTCTCAACCACATTAGATTGGTAGAATATCTATGGATCACTTTATTCATATAAAGGGAGATCTATGGTGAATATAAGATTAAGGAGTCAAATAGATTACAAAAATATCCTAATAATGAATGGGGAGCTGATAGTTGGTATAATATGAGAAGCTTAGATCAAGATCGATAGTTGACATCAAATGTTGAAAGTTAGAGGCTTTAATGGAAAAGAAATGTGACCATAAATCAAACTAGAGCAATTTTTTGAAGGGCATATGTTTTCATTAGATCCCAATCAATCATACATTAAATATTGTACATAGTCATATAATTAGGATAGTTATAATGATGTTCCATTTCCATTAAATCATAGTCTTTACCTCTAGTTTGAAGATTTAGAACATACAAAGCCCATATTTTGGGGTTGCATAAGTGTTTCATGACTGTGATCATTAATCTTTATAGAATATATTTGAATTTAATGAGTTATCAATTTCCATATTTGATCAAAGGTAAGAATAGGTATTTTAGGTCCTAATACAAAAATAAAAAATGGGCAACTAGTTGTTGAGATAGGACTATACAACCTATAATCTTTCATCAATATTATCGCTATATGAAAACCAATAAATTAGATTGGTTTTTAATCTTTAGTAAAGACCTATGATCAGATGGAGTAGGAACAAATATATAGTCATGGAAAAATGTCTCATCTATCAACATGGCTATATATTAGATAAATTAAGTACTTACCACTACTTAAATTAGACATGATATGACTATGTCAGATTCAAGATATGAATATTTTATCTTCACAAGTAGGTCAAGTGGGAGATGGTGTGGAAGATCAAAGCAAAGAGATATGGTGGTTAGAGAATTAGATAGAGCATTTAATCCTATTCATATTTTAAGTATATTTCTTCCCTAAAAGGATCATGACTCATCATCTATACAATAGACCCTTGTCTTCTAGTGGATCTCTCAACCAATTAGAAAAACATGAAGACTAATTGGACCAAATGTAGGATAATTTTTTTATGAAAGATTAGTATTAATTAGATTAAAAGGAGGTGGATCATTCATTAAAAGTGGTAGCTCTTTGATTTTTCTTGGTTAATGTTTTCCCTCTATTATCACTTCCCCTTTTCTATATATCACCTATTCTTTCCAAATTGTAAGGAAGCTCATTTTTGGGAATATCATGGGATTATTTGAGATATTTCAAGATACACCTATTTTAATAAGGTTAAACCCTATCAAAAATATGTAATAAATACCTATTGAAGTAATAAAGGAATTTTTTACCTATCTCTTACCTTGGATCAGTTTTTAGTGAGTTGTGGATGATGACCTTGTGAAGGAAATTCTTCCATATCCATTGTCCTTGTTTACCTCATTTAAGCTGATTTCAAGCTATTTACAGGTCTAGATTAATGTTCTTTCTTATAATGATGTAAAATCTTAATGAGTATTAGAACTCATTTTTGTTTGCATTCATTGCTTCCTATACCTAGTATATGAAATGCTTATGAAATTATCTTGATTTTAAGGTTGTGTAAGCTATCATTATCTTGTGTAGATTTAGTGTGGGTTCACTCTTATGGGAGTTTCCCATTTAAATTTGGTGTATCACCTTTTAGCCTTCTTAGGAGCCATTTCCCCCTTTCTAACCCTTTTATTTATGACCACATTAGTTTAGGTGATCCATCAAGAAGAAGCTAACCTTCTATAGAGGTTCAACCCCATCATAGGTTACCCATAGCTTGGGGTTGTCTGAATATTATGGATTAATTAGAGGGAGCTTAAATTAATCTCTCCAAGGATTTAGATTAACACCATAATAGTAGCCATAGAGAATACTTCAGGTTTTTGCTCAATCTATATAAGCGAGAGGAGGTGGGAGTCTAGGATTTAGACAAAGGAAGGATACTTAATGACCCTCCAATCATGGTATTAGTTTCAATATTAGTCTCACTACATAGGGCCCAAAAATGGGGATCATTTTAATGTATTATTAGTTTGTTTGACCAAACTAATGATTTTTCATCCCTTTTCTAGTCCTATAGGGTCCTTGTATGGCATCAGCCACCCCTAGTTCACACATGTGATCTTATAAGATCAAGGGGCATACAAGCTACCACTATCTATAGATTGCAAGTAGAGTTCTATGGGTGAAAATGAGTATTCAATACATGTGTCTAAGAATGAATAGTGTTTTGAGTGTCATGATGGTGTCTGAAAGTTGTTTAGATATTCTTAGTTCAATTTTAATGGTCATATGGTCCAACAACACTCTCAAATGATGCTTTCAAGTGAGATTACTTACATGTTTGGGTTTCATTACTAGGAATGGCAGTATGTTGGATGATAATGGCTTAGAGGTTAACAAAACATAGTGAAGGATAACATAGGAGTGTTGTATCCATATAAAAATATCCTTATCTCAATATTTTTAATCCTTATTATGTCCTCATATACTAATAAATTGTCAATATTCATTCCAATGCTTTCATAGTCTTATTTAGTAAATGTTAAGGATGTTTAGAAAAAAAATGTATTTAGAGAGTCTTAGGTTTCCATTTCTCATTACATATGACTGATTAAAGACTTCCAAGTGTTTTGCTCTATTAGGTATGTGTGTAAAAATTCTTAGAGTCCTTGTAGATAATTTTGGGTATAAGTCCATAGTCTAATCTAATTCCTAAAATAACCTTTGCCACTTGATATACTCATCACTATCAACCTACCTCATTATAGGCCCTAAATTTAAAGTTTCAAGCTCCATGTGACCTTACAAATCATCACTCATAGGTATGAACCCTATACCCAAGTCTAATGAATAAGAATAAGGTCTAGATATTCCATAAGGATATGAATTATCATCATTAATATGATAAATGAACCTATATAGGTATAAGCCCTATCGAGAGAGGAAGTCATCACCTACAAGAAACAACTTAGATCCACTTTTCAAAGTCCTTCAAGATGTCATATAGAGATAAGCCTTAAATATAAGGAAGGGTCCATAACTAAGCAAGTGTCTATATTAAGGAGATGTTTTTTGATTTAATTAATACCCCTTGGGGTATCAAACATGACATGAAGACACATGTTTACTCAAATACCTACCTAAAAGCTCTCTTAATAGTCAATGTGCATAAGCTACTACCTACAAGGCTATTGGTAATTTTTGTCCTACCTTGAATATGAAACCTAGTGTGTCATGGAAAGGAGAAAACACATGTTATGATGGTGGTTAGAGCATGGAGATAATGGTGTCAAATATAATAGGTTTAAAGGGATGATCAAGAGAATGGATTGAACACATATAGTGATTTATGCTCACTCAATCAGTTTAGAATGCATGACTTGAGTAAATGATAATGCCAAGAGAATATAAGAGAGAATTTTAAGGTGATGTCGACAAATGTATATCTCAATCCTTCACATGATGGTGATACTAGTCTAGGGTGACTACATGGTTTGGGTTGTATACCCATGACACATAGGCCTTATTATATGATTGTGTAAATGAGCCCTATTAACAAAGATAGAAAGGGAAAGCCTAATGATTGTAGTCAAAATGTGACATATGATATTTGAGCCCTTATTCCATCCCTATAAGGAGATAGAATAAATTTTGTAGATCACCAATATCAATTATTTCAAGCCCATACATACGACAATGATGCTGAAATTAGGCTTAAGAGAAAGAAAGGTTGATATGATGGTCTGAGAAGATAAGAACACGTGCATAAGATGGGGAATATATTGAGGATACTGATAAGACAACATGGAGGTTACAAATTCACCTATAGGAGAGTGGAAGTTCCAACACCTAGTTTGAGCCTATAATGTGTAATCCCTCACTTAGGTTAGACTCTACCTCCACCTCAATAGAATATCCAAACTTCCAAGTAGAATCAAGATACTTTTGAATTTCATGAAGTTATTTAAAACCCTAAATAATGTGTTTGAAGTAGGTGAATTCAGATATATAGTTCATTTTGGGGTTTAGTTCCCTCTTACACCATTGCCTTAAGTAGATAGATCAATTTTTCACTTTTAGCAGTCATATATTTCATCATAAAGGGACTCATAACTAGGGCTCTGAGGGAAAGTTGGTCACCCCTATGGAATCAAGATACATGAATGAGTGAGTGGACTTTAGCAATCAAGCTATATGAATGAATGTTAAAAATGCAACCTACACAGGCTACCTAGCAGAGATCTTGAGGCACACCATATTTTGCTCATATCTCCACATAAGGCTTACATGGAACCAATGATATTTAGGAGAGATGAATGGGTATATAGGATAAAAGTTCATGATGAGAATTTTTTGTTTATAGGTCCATATTGTATGAACCATCGTTAAGATGGTAGACCTCTAAAACCCTTCTTAAAATTTGGTTCAAACCTGATGAATAAAATATACCTCCAAATAGATTAAAATGAAGTAATTGGGATATGAAAAGGTCTTAATGGTTTTCTTAGGTCCCATAAGCACTTAGATAACCTAATAGTTGGCACATTAAAGGTATGTACTATATAGATCAAGCCTAAGAGAGCCACTTTAAACCTATGTGCATGGATTTGATAAGGATATAAATATACCATAGGTTTCTAAGGAAGGAGAGGGTCCTTAAAGTCTCAAATAGCTACACATTAGCCACATATAGGGGCCTCCATGTCTGATATGCAACTTCCAAATAGGCCCAAGTGTTTAAATGAGAGATTATATGCATGCAATAGGAGGTAAATGGAATGATCAAGCCAATACATATGATATGAAGGCCCTAAAGGGTGAGTTTCATGTCAGAGAAGGTGGATAAGTGATCCAAAACTCCATCTTATGATCAACACTCAAAGCCCTACATTCAAACCTATTGATCTAGCACCTCCCTAAAGTTAGTTCCACTTAAAAGATAGAGTAGAGGATAAAAGAGGATCAATTGACATCTTATAACTTTATGGGAATGTTTTTCATGTGGTTTAAAGTGTGTCATCCATGCTGATTTGTAAGAGAGAGATAATAGTTGGTCACCTTGGCTTGGAAGTACCTTAAGACTACTCAAAATGCACATTTCTCACCCAAGAGAAAACTTGGCAAGATCCCAACTATATGGAATAATTGCATGTGGAGCTAATAATTTTAGGAGAGTTGAGGGGCATTTTCTATAAGAGATCACTACAATTGGTTAAGAGGTTAAGTTCTTGAATTTTATGAACCATTTTAAAGATTCTAGAACCCTCTTAAACCTCCCTAAAACCCTAATAAGGACCTAATTAGGAAGATATTAGAGAAGGTGAATCCAAATGCATTGAAATAACCTATTAAACACTTGTATCACTTATTTCACTTAGAGGAGACCTCAAACGTGATACTATTATATATGAATAGTGTATAGACACTAATAAAAACTATAATTTTATAGTGTTTTTAGTAGAAAATGAGGTGTAGGACTTGGTCAAGGGTTGAAGATCATTGGAAGAGGTGATATGAGACTTTTTTCACCTTCTAAAATCATAAAGTGTTCAAAAATATACCTGGAATGATTTTTCAAGTCCTTACCAAATAAGTAATCTTGGAATGCGAGGAGGAGATTGTTGATGTGGAGTTTATGCACACCTTAGAGAGTTTTAAATGAGGCAATCTATAATGTTTTGGGATATCTATGGAGTTAGGTTCCACTCTGGTGCATGAGTGGTAATTATGTGGTTATAAAAATTGGGTGGTGGTTAAAACAACTAAGTGGTGGAATAACATGTTGAGCCTATGGGTTATTTAACTAGGTTTGTGGGCAGACTCATGGATTCTCATAAAAAGGATAAATCACTAGATGAGTTGGATGGGTATAATAATATTCTATATGAAAAATAAACTCAAATAAATAAAGGTAAGACATGAAATATCTTATGTCCCTAAAATAGATTTTCTTGATATCACTTTGGTGGGCAACTCAAGAACCAGTGTTTGTTATTTTGAGCTTTTGAAAAATAACAAACAAACATGGTTATGAGTATGGGGTAACTAGATATAAGATGCCTATTGGTTTCAAATAAAGGTTAATATTCTTAAGGCTATTGTTGCATATATTTAGATAATATATTATAGCTCAAACCAGGAAGTTATCTAGGGTAGTTTTGGATCACACCTAGAATGCTATATCTAAAGAGATACATTTATACACCTTAGATTATCAATTCAACTTGTACTAACTACCTAGATCAATGAAATTTATCAATCTTCAATAGTTATTGAAATCTAAGGCTACTATTCATTAATATAATAGTCAAATTCATCCATAACATTGACACACACCAAAATTACTAAATTGCTTCAAACAAAGAAAATTCCAATTCATTAACACAAAAGGGAAGAAGAGAAAGCAAACATAGTTGCATGATAATAAATTTATTGATCTCTCCCTGTATATTCATTCAAAAATCCAACCCTTTAAAAGGAGGGTTTTACATGTATATAAAATTCTTGGGGAAAGGATCACCTCATCCTCCAAGTTTAGAAGCTTTCAATTAAAAATTAAAATACTATAAGATAAGTCTCAGTTACATGTTAATAACTTATAGATATCCTAGTCATGCAACACATGCATGCTAAAAAAAAAATATTAGCTAATTAAAATGTATATATAACTATGACTTAACTATTTTTTTATAACTGTTATATGTAAAAGATGTACAAAATTAACCTTCATGATAAATTGGCCTTTGCTTAACATGTCTCACAACTATCATTAGAACTATAATAGTACTCATGCTTGATGATGTAGTAACTAGAGTAGTACTCAAAAAGGTATCAGTTAATTTAATTATTATTACCATAGAAATTATAGTATGAGGTGGAGCTGATGTGGTTGTAGTTAATAAAACTATAGGTAGAGTTAGTGTAATCTAACTAGTAGGTGGCATTTTTTGGGATGCCTTATTTTTATTATCTACATTTTGGTAGTGTTTGTAGACCTTAACATGCTATTATTGGATTAGGTTCATATCTAAGAAGTGTGGTTTAGTCACCTTAATTATCTATTCCATTAGTTTGTCATGTTCTATCTTGGTTGCTCTAAATCCAACCCTAAAGACTTCCACCTTTGTCACATTCTTCCTAGTTGCACTCAATGTCTTCTAAGCTTAAACATTATAAAATCTTCTTGAAGCCATAAAATTCTTGTTTAATCATTTGATCAAATGTAACCTGAGTCATTAGCTTGCCTTTATTATCCCAAATTGTATTTAATTCTAACTCTATCAAAATTTACTTGGCCTACTTCTCTTGCTCAACTAATTTATTTACTAAAGTCTTAGAGGATGATACCCAATCTTGGGCCTCTTGTGTTCTTATCAAATCTAAATTCAAAGCATTTAATGCCTCAAATAGGGCCATCAAGGCTAAGTGGCTACACACATTTTGAGGGGTATATAACACTATTAAATTTAGTTTATTGTCATCCTCTCTATGACTTTTGAATAATTTGGTTATATTATTGATATGAGGAGACAAAATAACTCTTAAAGAATGAATAGAGTCAAGAATCTCATATATCTTAAGTGTTGCATTATGCACATCCTTATCAATCCCTTGGGGAACCAAAATCACTTATTATTTCTCTCTAAGAATTTACAACTCCTCTTCAAGCTCTTATATAGCTCTTATCTACCTCTTGTATGACAAAGATTGCCTCTGTATGGGTCTCCATTTAGGTCTTGAGGTCCTCAATATATGAGGACTGACCCTTTTATTTGTCCTACATCTTATTGAGGGAATAAACTTCTTCCCTCTCCTCTATGATTAAATTTATTCCCAAGATATCCTCTATTTTACTCTTCCTCACCCACTGTATTGATTTTGTAACCTTATCAAACATTGAGATCACTATTGGTAGTTTAATTATCTTCAAATTGGGCCTCTTAGAGGTCAAATATCCTAAATACTTAACCTAATATAGAAGAGTGATCTTTGATGGAACTAAGGGATGAGGTTCCACTTGTGCATGTTCTTCAAGCTCAATATTAGTGGAAGGATTAGACATTGATGGCCATATGATTTTTTACCACTCCATGTTTCCAAGTTATGGAATTATATGGAAAAAAAATATTGGCTACTTCTTGGGATCACTTTTGGTGGTTACTAATGTGGCTATAAAAGTGGGAGTTGATGAAGGCAAATGTGAACCCAAATGGGTAGAAGGATAAATAATTGGAGTGATGGATTGGGAAACAAATAAAATGGACAAAGCTAATATTTATTAGATAGACATTGAAGGAATGTAAACCAAGTAGTGGAGGGTGGAATAAGTGAAGTAGTAGTGGGAAGATTCATATATGGGTGCATGAAAAGTAATACTAAATAAAGTGACCTAATAAGAATGAATGTAGACACAACTAACCCAATGGAGATAGAAAGTATAGGTAAGGACATCAAAAGAAAAAGTCCTAAAGGGGATATGAGAAAAGGACCCTTAACTAATGGTTCACTTACCAAAGGTGCCTTAGCTTTTAGTGCTTATAGGATCAATAACTTGGCTTGATACAACACCTCCTCATGTACCTCTTATGTTGGAGGGATCTGTGGTCTACCTCCAATAGGCTTCCTTTGATAGAACTTGGTTTCTCTACTAGTTTATGGATATATTACTATTGGGGAAGAGAGGCGGGAATGAAATTGTGTGTTGAGGCTGTAGTAGCCTATTTCCTCTTCATCAGAGGAGTCTAAAAAAATAATCTTGGGTTCTTCCCTTTGTGCACTACCTCCTGATTGAGTTAGTTCCTTAGCTAGATCTTGCTTAGCTTGTATCAATTTAATTATTAAAGCTTGAGCTGGGAGTACTTATTCCTCTTCTACTTATGAAGAGGTAGTCATTTGTTTTTATTTTGGTTGTTCATCCTATGATCTAATGAGTTGTGCCTCAACTATGAATTAGTGTTGGTCTTAGGGTTGGATTCGAGATATTTTGGGATCTTGTCCCTCTCCTATTTTTTGTGATGGCATAACACTCCAAAAATCAAAATATATCCATCTTCCAAGAGGTGGGATCCTAAAATTTGCTTTATCAAGTGTGAAAGATGTTTTTTCCTATATTACTCTTAGCAAGTCCTCACTCAATCTTATAGTTGTGACCATTTCTTTTACCTCTTCATTGTACTTGGCATTTAAGAAGAGAAAATCATGATTCATTATTTCATGTTTATAATCAAGGCCAAGGGTATGAATTTTCATCTGGACCTTTCCATGAGGATCTTAATCTCTTTGAATGAGGGTAGGCAATGCATATACCTTCTTAGCATTCCTAATCTCCTAAAACTGAATATAAATTATATATTATATTTGACCAATGGTGGGATCCATTGAATCTTGCCTTATTATTTATTTTCAACTCCTCATCAATGTTATTCCATATTTGATATGCAATTTCCTTCTCAATTACCTTATACATAATAAACTTAGGGAGTTGAATAGGATCTACCTTATGGCTAACCACCACTGTAATAGTGTAGTTCATATAGAGTCGGTAATCTCCTATGCTATTTGAAAGTGTTCAAGCTATGTTGGGGAAAATTATTTACAACATTTGGCTATGGATGGTTATCTAGACCTAAGGGTAGAGGTACTTAATTATCTTCATTATGTTTCAAACATAGGAGTATATATCCATAAACATATAATAGTCACAATCCTATTCTTGATGACTTTTATGTTACGATCCCGTAGGACTCCATTATGTCTATACACTATCCCCATGATGTCATCTAACAAATAAGACATCATATATAAATTTTGACCCAATAGCCTCTTATCTTTATGTAAGATTTATTCTTGGAGGTGTACACTGATCACCTCTCCCAAAGTGTAGGTCCATTCTGAGGTAATTAGCAATTCTAGTAGGTGAACCTACTCCAAGTGCAAGAAGTAGATGATAACATGGGCAAAAAGTCTATAATAGTATTTTTATTACATGGATTCCCATTTAAAATTGAGTGATGGGGATAAGGATTTTTACATGTTATTTTAGAGTGAAGGTCTCTCTGGGGAGGATCCACCTTGATAATTATTTCTCTACATTATTATAGTTCTTCCATGTAATAATAGTGTGCAAATCAAAATTGACATCTAGAATGGGTAGGCTCAAATACATGTTAATTTTTTTCCTACTATATACATGATAAGTATGTTGTTGACATAGTGAAGGTATCCACTATCCATTATTCTCCCTTAGAATAAGAGGCCTCATAGTAAATCTATGCATGATCTAACCTCCAAATTCATAAATACGTAGTGTAGGGCTTAAATTTTGAAAGGAAGTAGGTATTTTACTATATGTTTATCCTTAGTTGAGATATCTTCTTTGAGAAAAAATGAGTCTATGTTTTTCACTGCTTCTTATAATGCTGAGTAGTTTAGATAATTGCCATCAAATACAATAACATCAAACACTGTGTCCAAATATTCTATGAAATCCTTGATATAAAACCTAGATGGTGTTAGGGCTCCTTTTATATGATTTGGATGATAATTCCATGGTGGTTTGATAGATACTATTATGTTACAAGATTTTGATAATGGAGTATAATACTAAACCAAATGTCATGGATTAGTAAATCACTCTGATAGCAATTATGGATTTGTGCTGATAGCAATTATGGATTTGTGGGATCACTTAAAGCTAAAGTTTACTAGATCTTAAAGATGTAATAATGTGAACTTGGTTAGGGGATAAATGTTAATAGATTTATGTATTGATTTATATTTTTTGAGCCATTAATCATTAACATCTATGAGCTCACCACCTTCATTTAATTCTAATTCAACCACCTTGTCCTAGTGTAGATGTTATGTAGGATGCTTTATGATTCGAGGTGCCATGGTATAACCTTTATTCATTTTCCATATGTCATTATGTAGTATATTCAAGATTATTTAAACCTTATCATTGGGAAAAAAGACTCTATAAATATTCTTAAAAAATAATTACTCCAAAATATGTTCTCCCAAAGCTACAAAAATAAAAATTGACAAAGACCAAGGTTATCGATGACTAAGTACTCTTTGAGAAGGTTAGTTTAAGTAAAAGTAGTTATATTTTAAGTCCTTGAAGATAAATATCCTAAAATGATATTTCCCAAAACAAATATTTTGATGACTAAGTCTCCAAAACTAAGTCTTTGAAGTGAAATCTTGGAAATTAAAGTTTCTAACATAGCCTTCAGTGAGAAAGCTTCCAAAGAGAATCCTTATTGAAAAATCCTTCTAATGAAATAATTATGAAATGATAGTTTTCAAAGATAATATTTCTAAAACAAATTCACTGATATAAAATTCCCTAATGAAAAGGATCTAAAGATAAATGCCTCGTAAATAAAGTTGCCATCCAAAAAAATTTTGAAATAAAAGTTACTAACACAAAGTTTTTGAAGACCAAAACATCTCAAAGACCAAACTTGCCAAAATAAACCTTCTGATGAAAAGTCTATGATTTTTTTTTTCTAAAATAAAGTCATCAAAGGCTAAAATTGATGAATACTAAATCTTCTAAAATAAAACAATCTAAATTCCTATCATGCAAATCCATTATTTTCAATAATAGATTTATTTGGACAAGTGCTTACAAAATGGAAATAAATATTCCTCAACATGATTAAACATTGAAAGCATCAAGTTTACATAGATAATACAACTATAATAATCCTAAAAAACAAATAGATACCTTGATGATATTTTCAATACTTCTAAAAAAGAAAAGGGGTACCCACTTTTCACAAAAAAATAGAGTGTAGGGTGTGTTGAAGACAATAAATGGCAACTCACAAAGGTGAATATTTTAGAGTTTTAAATAACCTAAAATCATTGGTTTTACAAACCCAATATTAACCATAAATTTTTCCCAAAATAAATTATTAAACTAGAAATAAAAAGAGACTCTTGATATTCCTATACAACATACTAACTTTAATTACACCTTGGATCTATGTGTGGTAAGTGTTGTTCTTTACCTCTTGTCTTAGGTTTTTAGGCAAATACATGAGGGTGAGCCATAGGTTTCACATTGATTGGGAATTAAGTGTATAAATGGTGATCTTGGGCATTGATATGCTATAAACCAGGTGTGCATAGCCTTGATAGAGATACCTTTGATAACCTATTCCTCCTTCATATTTTTCATGATGCATGATACATTGATCTTATTTCAACATGTTGTCTTTGAATCCTTTTTTATAATTTTATTTTGGATTTTTGTATTATACCTTATATATATATATATATATATATATATATATATATATATATATATATATATATATATATATATATTATTTTTTTTGTTTTGATTTCAAAAAGAGGGAAAAAGGGTGACCATAATTAGATAGTCTTACTAAAGTTTTGGTTTAATTAAAATGTCCCTATCAACTCTTGCCCATGTCCATGATTATTACCTTAAAAATTATTAGTGTTTTATGTGCATTTTACCCAAGTGAATAAGGAGATTTTTTTAAATTTGCACAAAATTGTGGGAGAAAATTTCACATCCCTGATTAAATTAGTAGCTTTGGGACATATTCATAGCTAACTCTCTCATCGCTTACCTGGATTAAAAGTTCTAAACTAAAGTATGTATTACCTCTTGATTCAGGTTGGATTCAAAACACCTTAAACTATGTTTTATTATATCGAGATTGTCTATAATTTGACTATCATAAAATCAAAAGAAAAACTATTCTATAAAGTAGGAAATCTACTGAGAGCAAAAAAATATTATTCTAGAAAATGTAAACTAATATAATAAAATAAAATGATAGAAAGAAAAAAATAACCAATACAGAAAATATAATCTACTCTTACCTCTACCAAAACATTTATTATTATTTATAGACCTCTCTAGATGGGGTAACCATGAAGTAATGCTTCAAAAACTATCCTTTGACTAGATATATTAGATCATTACCCTAAATATCTGTCAAACATAATGCATTATTACCAAAAATTTCTAAAATTTGAAATGGTCCTATCCATAGTGGGCTAAACTTGTCATGCATTCCTTTTCTCTCATGGGATTTATCTCATAGTACCACTAAGTTAGAGATCTTGAATGCTTTGAATTTTGCTCTCTTATCAAACCATCTCTTAATCACATCTTGATGTTTACTAAATATTTGTATTGCTTTATCGATAGAATCTTCCATTTAATTGATATCTAAAAATCTAGACTCTATTTTTTCATTAGGCTCCTTGTATTCTTGCATAAACTAATATTCCAATAATTTTAGCATAATTGGGAACACTGACTATTTCCCATAAATGAGTAAATATGGTAAATCTTGAAGGGTCTATTTATACCTAATCTGGTATATCCCGAGTGCATATTTTAAGAAGAGATGCCACTCCCTTGGTTTATCAATAGATGACTTCTTGATAGCATTAATGAGGTTCTTGTTGGTTGGCTTAGCCAATACATTCCCTTATGGGTAATGATTATAGGATGATCTAATTATAATCTAATTATCATGGGCTTACTCAATGAAATTAGTTGTTAAAAATTATGGCCCATTGTCATAAACCAAAGATATAGGGGTGTCAAACTTAGTTGTGATATGTTCCTCAATAAAACTTATTAAATATTTGGCTTGAGAGTTTTTGGTGGTTTTTGCCTTAGTCTACTAGTGCAATAATCCATATAAGTGAGAAAAAAGTTGTGTCTAGTTGAAGAATTTGGATTTATAACACTGATGAGTTATAAGACCCATTGGGATAATGACCTACCTTTAATTATATGTCTTAGTATAGATTCTATGTGTACCTCTATTTTGTCCAAAACTTGGCATTCATGGCATGTATTCACATGGAAGTGGGAATATTTAAAAAATATTACCTGTTAATAACCCATCCTAAGTAATTTATGTGTTGAAGTGTTCCTAGATGGATTCTCTCTACATATCTTTTGATGTATATTTTCTAATATGTTTTGAGCTTCTTTATGTGACACACATCTTAGATAAATGCCTTCATAATTATTTTTGTAGATCACTCTTTTTCTGATCATGTAATGAGAAACCTTGAGCCTTAAATCTCTCTTTTTCTCTCTTTTGAGTTCCTAGGGGGATAATGAGTGGGAATTGAATAATACTTAAATAATAATATTCTTGGGAGAATTTTATCTAGTAGATTTTTTGTATAGTGATGTGTGGGTCTACTTCAATCATCAATTAGACTATGCCTTGTCATCTAATGATCTAGGGTTTGATTTCAATATAAAATTCTTTTAATTTTTCCATAAATTTACCTTTATTTTCCCCCAATCCATTTTGTCTAAGTGTGATCTTGATAGCATGATCAAGTACTTGTAGTGTCTAAACTTTTTGACTACTTTAATGAGAGTGAATATTTGCTTATCAATCAAAGAATACTTTATCTTTACATATTTAAGTTAGTACTCATAAATGAAATAATATATTCACCTTCTTCCCTTTACTATTTAACTATGGCAACAATAGTATGTTGTAAGGTGAATGATTATACGTAAAATTCTTTTGTGAAATTAGGACTTACCAATGTTAGGGCTTGTAAAATAGACTTATTTATGTCTTGTAAGGACTTCCTAGCTTTAGGCATCCACTCCAATTTGAAATTTTGTTTGATCATGGCATTATAGGGTCTAACAATCTCTGTAAACCTTGATATAAATTTCATTATGAAATTTATCTTTCCAAATAAGGATTTGAGCTCCTTTTTACTATTCAGAAACATTATTTTTGAAATCCCCTAAATCTTATCTAGGTCAATAGTTATTCCATACTTGGTAATGATGTGGCTTAGCATCTTACCTTTAGTAATGTTGAATATACTTTTCATGGGGTTAAGTGATACCCCAAACTTCCTACACATTTCAAAAATAGACTGAAGATAGTTGATATGATCGATTTTTTCTTAGAAAAAATAGTGAGATCATCCATATATATAATTATGCCCTTCCTTATCAATCCTTAGAATATATGATCCATTGATCTATAAAACTTTTCTCCAACATTAATTAGCCTAAATGGCATTCACTTTTATGCATATGGTCCCTACTTCATAGTAAATGTGCTTTTCATCCTATCTTTTAATTCAACCAATACTTGATAGTAACCTAAAAATCCATCCAAGAAGGACATCATTTCAGACCAACTCATAGTCTATGTTACCTCATCTAATGAGGGAAAAGGATAATTTTCCTTCTTCAAAAATTTATTCATATTTTTTAATTCAATGCAAAGTTTGATCTCACCACTCTTTTTTCTAACTAAAGTTATGTTTTCCACCTAAGTTGAATTAGTGGTTTCAATATAGGATTAACTACTATCTACCTTTGCCTAATTTTTTTATGATTAGGTTTGAATGGAATTGTATTAGTGATTAATCCAAGTTTGAAAACACTTAAGTCATCATATATCCATACAATTACATATTTATACCTAATAATTAGTTCATTGACTCTTTGACTTTTTAGAGGTGTGTAGCTTAGGCCAATATTGTTGAAATGTGCATTATTTTCATCACCAAAATTTTCAAACTAAACTTAGATTCAATAACCTTGAGATGCCATTGTGATTGTGTCTATGGATCTGTATTGAAGGTCCTTTCTAGGGAGACCATTCCCATTGGGAGGTGAATCTCTTTTAAATGGATACCAACCTCTTCATCTAATTCTTCATGGCACCTATGATTTATTTTTTCATCATTGATTATTTGAGATTTGCATTGTCTTGAATTTGTCAAAAATTAGACAATTTGATGGTCATCATCAAATATTTGAAAAATTTCAACGTTGTTTAGTTTTAAAGGATGTAGTACCAATTCAATGGATAAATTATGGATTTTTAACTCTTATAAGGATGCCAAATTCATTGTTGAAGTGGCTAGTGAATTAGTGGCTCCATTCTATTCTTTTGAGATAGATACTATGTTGAAATATTCAAATGATTCAATTAAATTCTAGGATCTATGCTTGTATTTCTTCAAATATGATAGTTTACATTGATTTTTAATTTTGGCCTAGTTAATAATGAGTTTAGAATCTCTATATACCAATAATTATTTGAGATTATTCTTGAGGGCAAACTATAATCCCAAAATTAGTGCTTTGTATCTTACTCTATTATTGTTGCAAGGGAATTGGAGCCTCTATGATTTTAATAGTTTTTATCTTTGTGGATTGATCAACTTGGTGCTAATAGCTGATCCTTGCTTAGATGTTTTTATATCAAAATGGAGGGTCCATAATTAGGAAGGGCCCTAAATTTTTTCATGTGCTTCATTCTTCATGGAAAATGTGTAAATTCTAACACTAGGAGATTTATATCTTACCTCCTCATTGGTAGTATTGTACTCCATAATATGATGCTTCATCTTAGGCACTCAATAATTTTGATCTGGTTGGCTATGTCCATCCAAGGTAGAAAGATATGTGAAAATTCTATGGGAAGATATCCATTTAACATTTTTTACCAATCTCTACTCAATAAAAACATATAACCTTCAAGAATATCCATTACCAAGATGTCTATAGTCATCTGTACTCTAGGTTTTGAGGCAACTTGAATTATCACATCATTCATCTCTCCCAATATAGTCACTATTATTTTATCTAGCTACAACATAGTCCTCTTAGATGGATTTGGTGTAAAACTTAGCTTATGACAAATAGAATTTAGCATCACTATTGTTGAAACTCCAAAATCTACCTTGAAATTGTGTATATTCTTACCAAATGCCTAAATGGTCATCAATAAAGGTAGAAACATCAGGCTTGCTTTTGTAGATAATGTTAGTGTTGGTTATCTTGGACTTTTCCAAAATAGATTTCTTTATGATGGATTTCCATAAGAGTTCCTTTTGTTCTATGATTTGTGCGAGTTCATTAGGAGTAATGTTGGCCTTTATTTTCTTCATATCATCAATAATATTGATCCCCTTTATTTTATTCCTCTCTATGTTGAAGCTAATCATTTCCTTTAGAGGGAGGATGATTATTGTGAACCTTAGGATTCATAGGGATAACCATAATGTTGTGAGGAGTAGTAGTAAATGGTTGCCTATTCCTTATGCTATAATTTTTCTTGTTGGAACACTTACACTTCATTAGAATTATCCTTTGGGATATTGTCATCTTCATTAAGGAAGGAGGACTCAAAAGTCTCAAAGACCATAGTTGAACTTGAAAGGCTAGATTCATGAGGGAGATTTGGAGGATTTATCATTTGATATTATCTGATCATCTCTATTTTTAAGATTTCAAAGGCTACATAGAAATCTATACAATCCAATTCTCCATGCTGAGATGTATTATGGACCTTACACTAATAGGAAAAATCTATTTCCATGATATTGATCTCTAGAATATTATTGGATGGTTATTATTCTACATTATTAGTGGGCCTATTACAAGTTCTATTATATATTGGAAAGGTAAAATTCTAATTCCAATTATGATTATTTGTATTTCCCATATTCTTATGCATATTCAATAAATCATTACTCAACTTTAGAACCATTCTCTATATAGAATCCAATTCAAATTTGTTAAAGTAAGAACCCTAAGCAACTATTGCATTTATGTGAGTTTGATGATGATTTTATTGTTGGTTATTCCTTTATGTCTAATTATTCAAGAAATCATAATTTTTATTTATTGTCTATTACATTATGGGGGGTAGAGTGTATAACTAATTTTGATTGAATGTGGGAGCATTTGGTTTCACATGTGAGCTTGTATTCAAGGATGGAAGTCCATTTTTGAATTCTTAAATTTTTGGATTATAAGGGATAATATGTAGATTGAGCTACTTATTGATGTTGATATCTTCTTAGAATGCCAAGGCTAGAGTATTGGTAATGGTAGCTCTTTCTAAGAACACTACAATAATAGGATCTAGGGCATTCTTGTATATCTCAAACATTAGATTCTCATCTGGATTATATGCAGCAATCAATTGAGTGTCCATATTCTATAATCTTAAATTTAAGGCTTAGATAGACTCATTAGGTTCGATTTTAATTTTGGTAAAGAGCTAATATACCATACCTAGATTAGTCACCTGCCCATATTGTGCCAAAAAAGTATTTTAACATGAATCCCATTAAGTGATGTAATTTATCTATAAATTGAGATACCAATAATAATAATTATCTTGCAAAGTAAATAAAAAAATTATACATGCAACATCCTTATGGATAACATTCATTAATCTCAAGGAAGCCTTGAATGATTTGATATGTTCTTTAATCATCCCCCCACTTGAGGGGGATAAATTAGACATATACTTTTTTGGATTCCTTGGTAAGTCATATTTGTCCCCATGGATAGTAATTGAAGATTTGATTAACTATGGTTTGGCCATAACAATATTGATAGGTAGGACATTCCATAGAGGTGAAGGTGTTTAGGCTCTACATACCTTAAGGATGACAAGTATGGGTCTAGGCCTCTTAGAGTTTGACAATGGTGAGACAAATAGGATGGATTGGGCCTTATACCTTTTTAATCTCCCATGTGTATCTATAATGATGGGTCCCCTATTTATTAGTAAAACACTCAAGTGGGAACTCCTTCTAGTGCCAACTTTCTCTCTTTTGTTGATGTGGGTTCTATGCATAACTTAGAGATTTTTAAATGAGGTAACCTCTAGAATTTTATGATCTCTATGAAACTAGATTACACTCTATAGCATGAGTTACAAGTATGTGGTTAGAACATCTGGGTGGTGGGTAGAAAAATTGGATGGTGGAATAACAAGCTAAGTCTATGGGTTATTTAACTAGGTTTATGGGTAGATACATGGATTATAATACAAATGATAAATCATTAGATGATTTGGATGGGTGAAATACTATCCTATGATGGGAAGATCTCAAAAAAACTCAAAAAAATAAGGGTAAGGCAACTATTTCTTTGAAATGGATATTCTTGCTATCTCTTTCGTGGACAAGTATCTCAAGAACCAATGTTTGTTATTTTCATCTTTTACACACTCATGAACAAACATGGTTATGGATCTAGGGTAATCACATACAGGATGCCTAATGGTATCTGTATACACAATATTTTCAAACTTTGATCAAATATTGATTCTTCACATCTTGTATGAACCCATCAAGACTCAATCTCATTGAGTGCATGCCCTAAGGGATACATCAAGAAAGAGGTGGGAAGACATTTGGTGCTTCACAAGATTGGTGTCCCTTATTTACACATTATTACCAATACAAACAACTCCTAAAACCATTCCCTAAGATATTACTACTCTCTTGCACACTCCTCTATTATTTTTTCTCTTTTTATCCCTCTTTTCCTCACTTTAATCCCCTTTTAACCGTTGCTATGCTAGGTCCACTGGGTCAACCTTATATAGTTTTCAACCTTTGATTACTATACAAGGTCAGCTAGGTTGACCTTGTACTATTTTAGGAGATTTTCACTTGATATTTATGTTAGCCCTTTGGCCATCCTAGTTCGAGACTTAGTGAATAATTGACAAAAAATATAAAGGGTTGATTGGGTTGAACCCATATAGTTGACATATTTGAAAGGATTTAGTGTGAGATCTACCTATAAATAAAAGATCATTTCATCATTATTTATATATGAAATCAATATTTATCATTCATTTGCACTTATTTACAATTTGCTCTTCCACCATCTACTTGAGGAGTCTTAGCTTAGGGTTTCTACTTGGAGAATCTAGTCTTGCGGATAAGTCTTGGATGCTTTGGCATTTCTTAGTGATCCTTAAAAACCAAAACAACCTCTTATGAATCCCCTTTGGCTAAGGGAGATATTGAGTCTTGATAGGTTTACATTTAGGTAAGTATATTATAACTTTGTTCTCCTCTTTTGAGTAGATAAAAGTAGCATAAGTATTATATCGAATAATATTACTCTTCATATTCCATGTATTAGGGTCTTACTCATACATAACTTAATTTAAATTTTCCTATACATGTATTTATTTCTTTACTAACCCCTTATATTATTCCACAATATTTGGTAATCACTAGATTAGATTTAATTTATTGATTATTATACATAAGTGAAATATTAAACCTAGGACACTTTTTACGGTTATATCATTATTATGTCAGACTGTAGGATTTGGAACCTTTCCTAGCATGGTGTATAGTGATAAGTGATACCCTAATTGGGTCTACTAGTTCCCCATATTGGTCATACTCCAACTTAACAAATGTATTCCCAATTGGGAGTGTATGTATTCTCTATCTTCTCTAAGCTAGGATTGATTTATAGACATGATACTTTTTTTTATTGTATACATTCTAGTGATCCTAATGTGAACTAACCCTTTTAGGGTGTGTTCATTTTTTTCATTATTTTATCATTTTATTTTTTATACATTTGTAGTACTGGGTGAACCCTATCAACATAGTATTCTTTTCTTACCCTCAGATATAGAACTGGGTCAACATAGTAGACCTTGTATCTTTTTATGCATACTTTCTATCAAGGATATCGAACTAGGTCAACCCAATTGACACTTTATCTTATTTCATCAAATTTAAACCTTTTTTTATTGTACTAGGTCAACCCAATCAACCCTATATAGTTTTCAAGCCCTATTCTCTATACTAAGTTGACCCAGTCGACCCTATATAGTTTTATTTTCTTTCCCTATATGTCCAACTTAATTCTCTCTTTATATGACTTATTTATTTTTCCCTATCTCTAATTTTTCTTGTTTATCATCTTTTTTATTTCCTCAATCACCATTTCCCCTATCTGAATCTTCTTGGATAACTTGAATCCATTTAGACACTATATGGGGTTCTCCTTCCTTCTTATTTTTTCCTGTCTTTTCTTTCCCTTTTTAGCTCATGGGGCATCTTTTGATACCCATCCACACATTTTTCTAGCCTTTTTGGCATCTTCTAATGCCCACCCACATGCCATTTTAGACTTTGGTGCATATTATGATGCCCATTTCTAAATCCACTTACCCTTTGGGTCATCTTGTGATGCTCACTCTTATTCTCCATTGCATGCTACCAAATTAATTCAACTTCAAGAAATATTTCAAGACACAAAGGCTTCTTTCTCACATGTTCATCCTTTATATAGATTTTAATTTAGGATCATTTCCTTCTTTTTATTATTTTTATCTACATCTATCTAATACTTTTTGTAGGTTACTTATGTAGGTCTTTCCCTCTACAGAATTTCTCTCTTTTCTTACAAACCTTTATTCCTCCCTTTTTGGTCTTTTGTTTATTGATATACCATAGACTTATTTATATTTACTCTTTTTAGATTATTTTTTGTCACCCCTTTGTTTTCTCTTGTGATTTGTTTTGTAAGACTATGGATAGGACCTGACACTCCTCACAAAATACCATCTTTTGTATACCTCATTTATTTTCACATACATAATTTTTGGCACCTTCATAAGATTATATTTTATGAATTTTTAGTGTAAGACCATGGATAGGACCCGACACTCCACATAAAATTACCATCTTTTCATTTTTTTTAGAATACATTTTTCAATGGTTACATCCTCTTGCTCTTTGTTCTCAACTTTAGATTTTACTTCTTTCGATAGATGAAATTTTCACAAAAATCTATGTTAGCATGTTTTCCTCCATTCCCCTCATTCTTATGATAAGGAATCACACTTTACTATCATTGTATCTCTTTTTACCCTTTCTCACATTTTTTATGATTTGAAGTAATTTAAATTATTCCATGTATGACTCCTCTTGATTTCCCCTTTTTTCACTCCACATTGGATAAAACAATGTTGAAGTCAAGATATAAATTTTATTTTACCTAGATTTGTGAGATTCTTAGACCCCATGCTCTTTGAATTTTCTCTCTCATAAAAACAAGGTCCTAATTAATTAAATGAAAGTCATATTTAAATCCCATGTTTGGTTTTTCAAATTTGTATGGAGGAGGAATAGAAAAATCCATCAATAAATTTAAAACATAAATCATTTGAATTAAAAGGCAATAATATCTAAAGGGTAACATACAAATCTCAAAAGTTAAATTACACCAAATGATGTGATTACAATCATATATCCAATCTCTAATTGAATATCAAACTCCATAGTTAGCCTCACATAGAGCTGAGGTCCACTGGGGTGTTGTAGGTCATTATATTTGAATAGGTAATTCAAAAAACTCTATGATACTACCTAATTTCTCATGAAAGTACCAAATCTTATCAATAGATTTATAGATCTATAAGGGTTCCTAAGGAATGGACACCACATTGTGGGAAGGTACATCTATTTTACTTTTTCATGCATGTATCCTTCATGGGATGATCTATATAATTAATTTTTTGACCTAATATTTATGTGGCTAAAAGAAGTTCTTTAGAGTCCTTAAGCTTGAAAGTCCTCTTGTTTTGAAAAACCTAATATCATTGTCTTGACTTTGATAAAGAGTTTCTCTACCTTTGGTCTTTCCTTCATTCTCTCCTCCAGCCATTTCATTTCCCATGTTGATTGAGAAATTGTGATTCCAAATCAATTTTCCCTTTTTTTTAATTCCTTATTCATCTCTTAAAAACATGATAGCACTACTTTGTTTCATTTTTATCTATCGTTAGAGTGAAATAACATGTTTGAGAAACTATGGATTACTTATTTCTTTTTCACCATGATTTACATTTCTAGATTTGTCTTACTTTCCTTTTACCATTTATCAATTGTTGTATTATATTGTTGTTATGGACACCTGAGCTCATACATTTTTTCTCTTTTTTTTCTTCCATTGTTGAGTGAGGTTGGCTTGTTACTTCTCACTCAACAATGTTGTTTTCAATTATATGCACCTCTTTTTATTTTTGAGTGAGATAAGGATTGTTACTACTCACTCATCAATGTTTTTTTTATCATTTTGTCTCTTATTTTACCATTGATTTGTTTTATTACCATCATATTTGACATGTATCCTTAGTTTGACTTGGTGAGTTTGCCTTTCTTACTTAAAGTTTACTTGTTTGAATTTTTTTCAATCTTTAGTAGCCTTGGATTTTTAGTTACCTAATTTAATCTTATTTTTGACTTGGTCATTTGGTCTAACATAACACCTATTGCCCCAGCTTGCCAAATTCCAAAGTACCTCCCATCCTCATAGCACCAATTATCTTGGCTTTATTGCATTTGTTTGTTTTTCTCTTTAGTTTTGTATTCTTGGGTTTATTGAAAGCAGTCTCTATGCCCAACATAATCAAAACTAACAACATAGTATATAACCATCTTGTGATAAATGTAAGTTAAGGTACACATCACATTTAATTTTCATTCATTTACTTTTTAATCATTTACCTTTTGGTTATTTACTTTTTATTATTTACTTTCAATTATTTTATACTTCAAAATAAAGAAAATTATTTTATCCTTAACATTATGTGTCCTTTTATTATTTCTTAAAGCTCCATCCTCTATTGCACCTTAGTGACATGTGATGAGATTTAATTGGGGTATATGTATTATGTGTATACAAATGCTTTACATCTTACGAGAACCCATCAAGACTCAATCTCTCTGAGTGCACACCCTAAGGGGTGCACCAAGAAAGTGGAGGATAGACCTTGATGCTTCATAAGATTATTGTGCCTTATTTACACATTATTACCAATCTAACTATCTCTTAAAAACATTCCCTAACATTATACTCCTCCCTTGCACATTCCTCTAGTCCTTTTCCTCTTTTCATCCCTTTTTTCCTCACCCTTATCCCCTTTTGATAGTTGGTTGTACTAGGTCAACTAGGTTAACCTTGTATAGTTTTTATCCTTTGATTACTATACAAGGTAGCCTAGGTATACCCTTAATTATTTCAAGAGATTTTCACTTGAGATTTGTGTTATCCCTTTGGCCAACCTAGTTTAGGACCTAGTGAATAATTGATTAAAAACATACAGGGTAGACTGGGTTGACCCCATATAGCTGACATATTCGAAAGGATTTAGGGTGAGATCTACCTATAAATACAAGATAGTTTTATAATTATTTATATATGCAATCAAGAGTTATTATTTTCTCACACTTCTTTGTAATCTTCTCTTCCAGCATTTTACTTGAGGAGTATTAGCTTAAGGTTTCTACTTGGATAATCTATTCTTATGGATAAGTCTTAAATGCTTTGGCCTTTATTAGCGATCCTTTAAAATAATAATAACCTCTTACAAAGACCCTTTGTCCAAGGGAGAGATTGAGTCTTGATGGGTTCATATTCAGGTAACTATATTCTAACTTTGTTGTCCTCTCTTTAATAGATAGAAGTAGAATAAGTATTGGCTCAAATAATATTACTCTTCACATTTCATATATTAGGGTCTTACTCATACTTATATTAATTTATATTATCTTATAAATTTTTTGATTTTTTTACTAACCCCTCATATTGGGCCACAAGATTTGGTGAGAACTAGATTAGAATTACTTTCTTGTTTATTAGACATAAGTGAAATATTAAACTTAGGACACTTTTAGGGTTATTTCATGACTATGTTAGACTGTATCCTTTAAAATTTTTCCTAACATGGTGTATTATGATAAGTGATCCCCTAATTGGGTCTATCAGATCCCCATATTAGTCATGCTCCTGCTTAATAAATGTATTCCCAATTATAAGTGTAGGTATGCTCTGTCTTCTCCAATCTAGGATTGATTTATAGACATGATGCATTTTTGATTGCATACAATCTCAATTGAAGGTTTTTCTTCTTAAGGATGTTATTGCATACCTTTAGATAAGATATTATAACTTAGACCAATAAGATATCAAGGGAAGATATGTCTCACACCTAGAATACTATATCGAAATTGATACCTCTACACACCTTAGATTATCAATTCAACTTGTACTAATTTTCTAAATCAATTAAATTTATCAATATTTAATATTTATTGCACATATAATACTAATATTCATTAAAATAATAGTTAGATTTATTTGTATCATTGGCACACATGAGAATTATTGAATCAATACAAACAAATAAACTTTAAATTCATTAACACATAAAGGGAAGAAAAGAAAAGAAACCTAGTTGCATGATAATCAATTTCTTGATTTCTTTTTGTATATTAATTCAAAACTCCAACCCTTTTAAAGGAGGGTTCTACATGTATATAAATATCTTGGGGAAGGGGTCACCTCATCCTCCATGTTTATAACCTTTTGATTACATATAGACAAAATATAAAACAAGTTTTGGTTACATGTTAATAATTTATAGATATCCCAATCAGGAACATGTGCATGCTACCAAAAAATGATTAGTTAATTATAATATATATGAAACTAGGACTTAATTATTTATTTATAACTATTACATGAAAAAAAAAATTCAAAATTATTATTCATGCTAAATTGGCTCTTTATTAACATGTCTCAAAACTATTATCATAACTATAGTAGTACTCGTTCTTGAAAATTGAATAACTAGAGTAGTACTTGGAGATATAGTAGTTGATTGAACTATTGTTACCATAAAAACTATAGTATGAGGTAGAAATAATGTGGATGTAGTTATTGGTGCTATAGGTGGATTTAATGTCATCAAAATAATAGGTGGAAGCTTTTGGGCTGCCTTCTTTTTAGCATCTAAGTCTTGGTAATGTTTATACACCTTAGCATGTTATGCTTGAATTAGGTTCATATCTAGGAGATGAAGCCTAGTCACCCTACTTATCTGCTCTATCATCTTGTCATGTTTTATCTTAGTGTCTCTAAATTAAAATCTAAAGACTTCCACCTCCATCACCTTCTTCCTAGATGTGCTCAATTTGGCCTCAATGTCTTCTAATCTTAAACCTTACAAAATCTATTAAGGTCACCAGATGCTTGCTTATTCATTTGATTAAATGTAGCTTGAGTCACTAGCTTGCCTCTACTATCCAAAATTTTAGGGAATTATAACTCTATCAAAATATTCTCATCCTACTCCTCTTACTTGGCCAATTTATTCACTAAAGTATTATAGGATGATACCTAATCCCAAGCCTCTTATGTTCTTATCAAAGCCAAATTAAAATCATTTGATGCCTTCAATGGGGTCATCAAGTCCAAGTGGCTAAATACCTTATTGGGGGTTTATATCACTAAAAAAATTAGTTTGTTATCATCTTTTATGTGAATTTTTAATAATCTAGTGATATTATTGACATGAGGAGACAAACTAACTCTCAAATAGTGAATAGAATCAAGAATTTCATAGAACCTAGGTGTTGTATTTTGCACATCATGCTTAACACTTGGGGAATTTGAATCACATATTATTTCTCTCTCAGAGTTTCTAACTTATCTTTGAGCTCTTGTCTATCCATTTTTATCTCTTCATGTATTGTAAGGATTACCTCCATATGGGTCTCCATATAGAACTTGAGGTCATCAATATATAGGGATTGGCCCTTTTATCCATTATACATCTTTCTAAGGGAGTAAACTTCTTCCCTCTCCTCCATGATTAAATTTATACCTAAGATATCCTTTATTTTCCTCTTCCTCACCCATTATATTGATGTTTTAACATTATCAAATAATGATCTCACCATTAGTAGTTCAGTTATCTTTAGATTGGGCCTTTTAGAGGATGAGGCTCCTAATTCCTTAGCCCAATTTAGAAGAGTGAGATTTAAGGGATACAAGGGTTGAGATTACACTTGTGCATGTTTCTTAGGCTTAGGATTAGTGGAAGGATTTTACATTGATGGCCATATGATTTTTGACTAGTCTATGTTTCCAAATTGTGACATTGGATGGATAATAAAGAGTTATTACTTCTTGGGATCCCTTTTAGTGGTTACTACTATGGCTGTAGAAGTTAGAGTTGAGGAACACAAAGGTGAACCTTTTTGGGTAAAATGAAAAATAATTAGAGTGATGTATTATGCATGGATGGAATGGAAAAATCTAATGTTGATGGGATGGACATTAAAGGAATAGAAACCATAGCAATGGATGGTGAAGCAGGTAAAGTGGTAGTGGGAAGATTCATAGATGGGTACATGAAAAGTAATCATATATAAAGTGACCTAATAGGAGTGAATTAAGACACAACTAGACCATAGGAGATAGAAATTATAGGTAAGGAATTTAAATGAAAAAGGCCCAAAGGGGTTATGAGCAAAGGACCCTTACATTATGGTTCACCTACCAGAGTTGCCTTAGCATTTAGTGCTTGTAGGCTCAATACCTTGGCCTATTTCAACTCCTCATCATTCATCTCTTATGTTGGAGGGGTGTATGGTCTACCTCCACTTAGATTCCTTTGATATCACTTGGTTTTTCTACTATATTGTAAAATTATTACTATTGGGGAAGAGAGGGGGAAAAATGTTGTGTGTTAGAGATGTAGTAGTGTTGTTTCCTCTTCATCAGAGTATTCTAAGTAAATAATCCCAGGTTCTTCCCATTATGCACTACTTCTTACTTGATTTATCTCCTTATATAACTCTTTCTTAACCTATATTAATTCAACTATTGAAGCTAATATTAATTTAACTATTAAATCTTGAGATGGGAACACATATTTCTCTTCTACTTGTGTAGAGGTAGACATTTGTTCATCCTTTGCTCCAATGAGTGGTGCCTCGACTACCAATTTTTATTGGTCCTCGGGTTGGCCTTAAGTTATTTTTTGATCTTTTCCCTCTCATTATAGTTGCTATGATGGACTACCACTCCAAAAATTAGAACATCTCCATCCTCTACGAGGTGGAATCACAGACTTTGATTCATGGTGTATGGCTTGATGTTTGAAAAAAATTAATTCCTTTACTAACTGTTTATCCTCAACTGAGATATCTTCTTTAATCACAAATAAGTCTACATTTTCCATCTACTTATCATAATTTTGATTAGTTTGGATATCAACCATCGAATATAATAGCATCAAAAATTATGTCTAAATATTTTATGGAATCCTTGATATAAAAATTGTATGGTGTTGGGGTTCTTTCATTTGATTCAGATGATGATGCCATGATCCATAAATTAGATAAATAGTTTATGTAATGGATATTGAGAATATAAATTCCTTAGTTAAATAGAATTGGTTTTATAAATCTAGGATTAAATGAAAGTATTCAAATAAATTTATAACTCATTCTCTCTTTTAAAATTTTGAATTTGTGTCATTTACAACTTATCATATTTATTCATAGCAGTCTATCAATATATTTAGAATTAAATTAAAATAAAACAAAAAATAAATTGAAATGGAATAATTGATGTAAACCATGATAACTGAGTTTACCCATCATTTGGGATGTCTCTAAGATTGTTGAAATTACAACCCAATCCATTATAATGATGTAACTATACACTTATCAACTTACACTATAAATTTATTGAGTAAACCTATGATGTTAAAACTAATTTTCAAGGATATACATTTTTCCTTTGTGAAATTCATAGTAACTCTTTATCTTTCTCCATATATTTTGGCAATTCTTCTCCAATAAAAGTATATATAAAAACTCTTAAAAAGGGCACAATATTAAATAGAAATACCTTTGGTTACCACAAACCTGAATCTTTCAACAATAAATTTGCAACTACATAACTATATCCTCCTCGGCTAAGGGCCTTTAACATAGAGGCATTAACATACATTTGGGTTTTCTCTATATAATCAATACACATATACATATCTTCCTTGGCTATCACTATACAAAATAAGAAATGATTTAACCCAAACTTAGGTATGTGTATTACATATAATTACATTAACTAAACCATCCTTTAATCAAAGATAATTATTATAATATCTCCATCTAAATCCCAAGAGTCTTTATAAAATAGATGAAGATAACATATATATATATATATATATATATATATATTATATATATATATATATATATATATATATATATATATCTACTTTCCATCATAGATATCCACATTATTTTCCCTAAATGGATGAAATCCATATAAATAGAAGAAACAATATAATTTACCTTATTTGGGACTATTTCCAAATTAAATAAATTATTTTCATCCTTTCCTCCATTCTTTACAACATAGAGGCATTATCTGCATCAAGGTTTGGATCTGCATGTATAGATAACTTTCCTTTTGAACTGTCTATCATTTATAATTCTCTCAAACCCTTTAAAAATAGGTAAGTGATGATATTATCACAATAAATTGAACCCATTTCATATTTCATATATCCTTTGATGAATCACTCTCGTACGTGGCTCTAAAAATTTCTCAAATAAGTGTTCTCATCCTAGATAGATATAAGTCATTATTATGACCAAACAGTGACCTAATCTATAGTGAATGGTTTAGCATCTACCCATTCTCCATTCAAGAATATATTTAGTGTATGTATTATATGTAAATAATTATGATTGAATAGGAAACACATAAATGTAGACTTGGGTTTGTCTTCCTCTCACAAACACAACACAGTTGACCATTTGGGTTTTGATGCTAATGACTAAAAAGGCCTTCCAAGAATGAAGAAGATAATATTTTCCTACTTCAACTTAATATCATTACCTTAGCTTGGATTTATGACTCGGATTAAATAATCCCATTGAATTTACTCATGGGCTTAACCTTTACAACATAAGTATAATTTGAATAGGACTTAAGTTTACATAATACAAACTTCTCCTACCCATGACTTCAGATGGGACTATATTCCTATAGCTACTTCATATGCCAATAGTCTATAGTCTTTACAAATAAAAAGTGTAATATCTTATATATGTGGCTTAAAAATATCTGATAATGGAAATCTTCTCACTTGCCATGACCATTATGGCTTTGTTTTCATCTAGGTTCAACTCAATGACAAGCTTCTACATTCATCTAGAATTTTGTCCATTTATACTACCAAAGGTGAATGAAAAATACATCTTGGCTCCTCATTTGGGTCTACATGACTTCACATAGAGCCTCATTCTATTTATCTCAAGGCTACCCAATGAAGTCAATAGCCTTGTTGTAGGTCTGAGCCCCTTCACTTTTACTCATAGGCTTTCCGAAAAATTGGTGAATCTCTTACACCGTTCAGGACTAGATATCCAAAACCAATAGTGCTCAATTTTGTTTAGAAAATTAAGCCTTTGTATTCCACTTCACACATGATATAATGGCTCTTGTAAAACAAGGATTAAGTTCTTCCCCAAAAATCTCTAATCTAGGTTGAATCCACTTTTAATAGCCATATACCTATTAATTATGTGTTATTTTTACTCCTTGATATCACACGTTTGATGCTTAAACCATGGCATGGATTTATTTAAAGAATATAAATCCTATATTCCATGTGAATTCAATAGTTAAGGCCTTATTATAGTATTTTCTAGCATTTTTAATGTATGGCTTAGGCCACATATTATGAGCCTTTTATTTATGGGCATATTGAAGCTTAGTTTAATTTCTATGTTTAGCCTTCAAGTTGGTTATATAATTGGCAAGTTATATATCAATGAACTAAAAGTGATAATATTCAACTTCAAATTGACATAATTTACTTAAATCTTGAACTCATTGATCTGGCACTTAGGTTGAACTTTGAGTTGGGTTACCATGTGAGTTGGGTTGGTAACTTAGGCTAGATTCAAGTTGGGTTGTTATGCTGAGTTGGTACCTAGTTGTGCATTGATTCTAACTTAAAAAGGATAAGATGTGGTGGCAAGCCACATGGTGGCCTAAGGATCCACCACATGGACCTCTCTAAAGGCTCCTCATCCATATATAGTGGTAGATTCACCCTCCATTATAAAATTGGGATCCACCAGGTATGTTCTCCATATCTAGCCTTTTTTAATTAGGACTGACAAAAATGATGACTTAAACAATCCTTTGGATCAAACCTCCCCACAAAGAGGCTTTTGGTCTCAAAAATTCTAATACTCTCTACATCTGCTAAATGGTTCTCTAAACCATATCAACATATAAACACCTACAAGAAGTCAACTATCCAACTACAATTAGAACCTTTATATGTATAATGAAATAAAATCTATATCTATTTTGAAAAACTAACCTCCTTACCCAAAATAGTCATAATTTCTGGTGGTTTCTCTCAACCCTTGACTACATTAAGGTTAAGGTATTATCCTTATTCTTACACAAGGGAAATCACATTGAGATGCATACACCTATAAGATTTACAAACAAATTACATTGATGTATACTTACATTTTACAAGTGTTTTCCATATATGGGTCTTTTGAAAGTACACCTACATGATGTGACTAAAAAACATACATGTTTGTATAGAAAGTTTGTAATACAAAAATTGGCCATATTACTATGGGACTTAGACATATACAATGTCAAGTATAAAAATGTGTAAAGATTTGGTCTATACTAAGATGACTAATGCACAATACCTAAAAGCATAATAAAGGGAACTATAAACAACATAGTTAACTATTGTCTCCCTCAAATATTTCCCTGTACTTGTCATAATCCAATCTAAACTTGGAGAATTTTCCATAATAATGGATTCTTTAAAAACTCACAAATCTAAAAGTAACTATAATAAAATATCATATAAAAGTGAGAAGAAAACCAATAATGTTAAACTTATCTCAAGGTTTCCTTCACCATCTATACTTCTCCCTATTTCATACATCCACAACTCATTCTACTATGTTAGTTTCCAAAAAGACTATCACAATGAAAAATAGAAATAGGAGATAGCAAAACTTTCTTCACAACACTAGGATTATCATAGTTCCTTCTAATCCAATAATTAGGAATTTCTCTATACTAGTGTTGGAAGTGATAACCAATCATGCTATTCTATTCTATAGTTATGTTTTATCAACTATTCAAATAAAACATTTATCAATAAGGGTTGTTCCCTTTTTATGGTTGTATTCAACTAAATAGTAAGTGGTTCCATATTTTATAAAACTCTATCTTAATAAGAGTTAGATGATCCATGTTATAGTTTCAAAATCCCTTTTTAAAGAGAATTCTACATCAAGGAATGTTTTACTTAAAAAGTAACCCACACAAAGGTTATCCTAATGTCAAGGATTAAAACCACAAATTATGCAAATATAATTACACTAAAAATAACTCATACCTATTTGAGAACTGTAGAGTTCACATCTATTGATTATTGGTTAGAATTTTTTGGGGGTTTATACAACATATTTTCTTCCTACAACTCTCAACAAAACTATGAAAATACAATGAACTTATCAACCAATTACAAACTCAAAACTCAAAGTACAAAAACTTGTTCAATACTAAACAATGCCTTATTTCTAGTTCCATATCTTACCATAGAACTAGGATTTTCAATTGTTCCTATAATCAAGGACATAGGCATCCATAATATGATTAGTAATCCAAAATATAAATGCTACACAACTGGTTATCAAGACCAACATATTATGTCAACATCAATATGAAATTAGACCATAACTATACCTCAATCTACCCTCTATGTAATACTAGTAATTGAACTGTAACTGATTCCTCTTGGATGGCTTTGCATTTTATCTAAATGCTTCCCATAATAGAACTAAAAATACTATTTTAATAACATTTCACAACTTAAGTGACAATGTTTTTTTCTTCATCTATGTTGATATTGTAGGGCTAATGGTTCCAAAACGTGGCTATTAGAAGATTGTCTTCTTCCAGTGAATTGAAACACCTTCCAATTTCCCTTTACACTAGCCTTCCTACATGGTCAAATCAAACATTAGAATCAAAACCAACATCTGATATTTAAAAACTCCAAATAAAAGTATATCTAGCAACTGAAGCTAGTCCCTACATTCACCTTATTTAATACCAAATTTGATCCATAAATTGGATAAATAGTTTATGTAATAGATACTAAAAATCTCAATTTCCTTAGTTAAATAGAATCAGTTGTATAAATATATGATTGAATGAAAGTAATAAAATAATGTTATAACTCATTCCTACTTTTGAACATCTATTTTTGTGTCATTTATAACTTATTATATTTATTTCTAGTATTCTATCAATCCATTTACAACTGAATTAGAACAAAACATAGAATAAACCAAAATGGAATAATGTAGTTCACCCATCATTTGGAATATGTCTCTATGATTTTTGAAATTGTAACCTAATCCATCATAAAGGTGTAAATATACATTTATCAACTTACACCAAAAATGGATTAAGAGAACTTGTAATGTTGAAACTAATTTTTAAGGCTCTACAATTTACCTCTTCAAAATCCATAGAAACTCTTTATCTTTATCCATACATTTAGGAAATTATTATTCAATAAAATTATCTATAAACACTCTTAAGAAGGGCATAATATTAAATAAGAGTAGTTTTTGTTACCACAAAATTGCATCTCCTGATAACAACCCTACAACTACATAGCTATATCCTCCTTGGCCAAGGGACTTTAACATAGAGGCATTAACATACAGTCAAGTTTTCTCTATATAATCAATAAAAATATACATATCTTCCTTGGCTATCACTATACAAAAGGAGAAATGATTTACCCCACCTTTAACTAAACCATCTTCAACTCAAAGATAAATCTTCTATATATCCATCTAAAGCCTAAGAGGTTTTACAAAATAGATGAATATAACATACATATAATTTACCTTACAAGAAGAAACAATATAATTTACATTATTCGGGATTATGTCTAAATAATATAAATTATTTTTCTCCTTGCCTCCATTTTTTATAACATAGAGACATTATTTACATCAAGGTTTAGATCTACATGTATAAATAACCTTCCTTCTGAACTATCTATCATTTGGCATTCACCCAAAGCCTTTCAAAATAGTCAAGTGATGACATTCTCACAAGATATAGATCCCATTCAAGATAGAATATATCCTTTGATGAATCTTTCTCACCCATGGCTCTAAAAATCCCTCAAATAGACATTCTCATCCCAATATAGATATGTCATTATTATGAATAAATAGTCATTTTCTTTATAAAAAATGGTTTAGTGTCTACCCATCCTCCATTTGGGACTATATTTAGTGTATTTAATCCATGGAAATAAGGATAGTTGAATAAGGAACACATAAACATAGACTTGGGTTTGTATTCCTCTCACAAACTCAACATAGTTGACCATTTGGTTTTTAATTCTAATGACTAGAAAGGCCTTCCAAGAATGAAGATGCTAATATTTTCTTGATTCAGCTCAATATCATTAAATTATCTTGGATTTATGACTTGGATTAAATAATTCCATTTAAATTACTCATGGGCTCAACCTTTATAACATAAGCATAATTTGAATAGGACTCAAGTCTAAGTGATACAAACATCTCCTTCCTATGGCTTCATATGGGACTGTGTGCTTGTAACTACTTCATACACCAATGGTCTATGGTATTTGAAAATGGAAAGTATAAGATCTTCTATCCATGGCTTAAAAATTTCTAATAATGGAAATATTCTTGCTCATCATGACCATAATGGCTTTGTTTTCATCTAAGTTCAACCCAATGGTAACCTTTTGCATTCATCTATAATTCTATCCATATTTATTTCCAATGGTAAATGATAGAGATATCTTGGATCCTCATTTGAGTCTATATGCCTTTAAAAAAATCTTATTTTAATTTTGTTCAAGACAGGCCAATAAATTCAACATCCCTATTGTAGATCTAAACCCCTTCACTTTTACTCATAGGATTTCCCAAAAATTGTCAAAGCTCTTATGCCATTAGGCACTAGATATACAAAACCAACAGTCCTTGAACCCTTGCATATCCACTTTGCACATAATAGAATGGTTATTTAAAAATAAGGATCGAGTTCTTCCCCCAAAATCTTTAATCTAGGATGAATACACTTTTAATAACCATACACCTATTCATTTTGTGTTATTTTATTCCCTAAGATCATGAATTTGATGTTTTAAATCAAGGCATGGATTTTTTTGAATAAGATAAATCCCACATTCCATGTGCATTCAACAATTGTGGCCCTATTATAATATTGTTTGGCCTTTGTAATGTGTGGCTTAGGCCACGTATCATGAACCTTTTATTTGTGGGAATATTGAAGCTCAGCTTAATTTCTAAGTTTGGAGTTTGAGTTAGTTATACTATTTATGAGTTGGATTGATGAACTAATAATGATAATCTCTAACTTCCACTTAGTATAATTTACTCAAATCTTGAAATCATTGAGCTGGCACTTGGGTTGAACTTCCAGTTGGGTTACCATATGAGTTGGGTTGGTAACTCATGTTGGATTTGAGTTGGGTTTCTATGTTGAGTTGGTACTCGGTTGTGCATTGATTCTTACTTGGAAATAGATAATATGTGGTGGCAAGCCACATGGTGTCCTAAGGACCTACCACATGGACCTCTTTAAAGGATCCTCATCCATATTTGGTGATAGAGTCCTCTTCTATTATAAAAGTAGGATCCACTAGTTATGGTATCTATAGCTACCCTTTTTTTATTAGGACCAAAAAAAATGGTGACTCAAAAATCCCTCCAAATCATGCCATGTTGGTTTGATGCATAATGGTATTCTCCAAGATTTTGACAATGGCATATAATACTAAACTAAATTTTCTGGATTAGAAAATCACTATGATAGAAATTAAGTATTTTTGGGATCACTTTAGGCTAAAATTTACTTGAGATCAAAGATGGAATGATGTTAACTTGGCTAGGGGCTCAATGTTAATAGATTTATACATTGATTTCCAATTCATGCACCATTAGTCATTAACATCTATGAGCTCATCACCTTAATTCAATTTGAATTTGACCACCCTATCTTAGTGTACATGCCACATAGGATTTCTTGTCATTCAACATGTAATGGTGTACCCATTTTTCCATTGTGATGTGTTATTACATAGTCAAGTCAAGAGAAGTAAAAATTTACCTTCAAGATAAAAAAACCCATAAAATTTTCTTTAGAAAGAATTTCTTTGAAATATTTTATCCTAAATCTATCAAAACAAAACTTAAGACCAAGGTTGTTGATGACTAAGTAGTCTCTAGGAAGGTTAGTTCAGGTAAAATTAGTCACATTAAAAGTCCCCAAAGAAAACATTATTGAAAAGATTGTTCCCTAAATTTTTTTTTCAATGACTAAGTATTTGAAACAAATTATCCAAAGATAAATATCCATTATAAAAGTTGTTGACATAGCCTTCGATGAGAAAGATTCCAAAGATAATCCTTTTGAAATAAACCTTTCAATGAAATATTTTTGAAATGAAATTTGTCAAAGTGAATATTTCTGAAACAAATTCACTGATATAAAAGCTTTTGATGAAAATACTTTGAAGAGAAAGACCTCATGAATAAATCTATCATCCAAAAACTTTCCAAAATAAAAGTTACCAACACAAAGCTTTTGAAGACCAAAGCACATTGAAGATAAAACTTACTGAAATAAACCTTTTGATGAAAAAGTCTTCCTAATATTTTTTTATGAAATAAATTCACTAATGAATAAACTTTAAAAAGACTATATGTATTAAACTAAAAAATTTGAAATTCCTCTCATGCAAAGCTATTATTTCAATTTTTTCATTAATAAGTTAGTTTAGACAAGTGCTTTCAAAATAGAAATAAATATGCGACAGCATGATTCAAAATTTAAAGCATCAAGTTTATATTAATAATAAAACTATCATAATACTCAAAAACACATAGATACCTAGATAATATTTTTACTACTTCCCAAAAACAAATGGGGTCCCCACTTTTTAGAGAACAATATAGGGTGGGGTGTATTGAATATAACAAAGATGACCTAGTCATCTAAGAGAAGTAATATTTCAAGAGTGAACTAATTGGAGGGACTAATTATTGATTCATAAGGTTGTTTCATATGGTAAATAAGCTCACTCAGTTAGATTGAATTTTTGATCTAGCTCTTATAGCCATCCAAATAGTGAACATGTAAGAGACTAGATCAAATCTTTGCATCTAAATAGTCATGTAGCCAACAAATGAGGAAGTTTATGGGCATAGAAATCATGCAGTTAATGAAACATAATAAATATCCTTATAAATATCTCTTGAGGTGAGCAAGATCCATATCCATGGTCATTATGGAAGAGTTAGGCAGTTTCTTGAACATGGTCAACATGTGGTAAAAGATAGCTACTTAATGCTTTATGGAGGAGACCTAATCAGACTTTTTAAATGCTTGGTAGCTAATGATAAGATAGGTAATAGGCTAAGGGTGACATGCATGGGCTCTTCATGGGTCAAGCTTTGATAAAAATAGGTTCCAATGCTGAAAATATGCTCATTTAAGACACCATTCAACATAGGTAATGCATGGAAGAGTATGGAGGCTACTTGTAACTACAAATTGAAGGAATGGTGGTCATTAATGAACCATTAATGTTCTCCCCATGCCATATATTATCTTATTATAATTCATTCTTCTAAATATTTTGACCTTAAGGCCTTTGTTTTTCATCCGTCAACTGGGTGTAACAAAACCATGCTAAATTATAACTTGAAAAATTTGAGAATCAATAAATAAAGGACTAATTATATAATTCTCTATTACAATTAGTGTGTTATAATTTTTTAAATTTTTTATAAAATGTGAGGCTTCTTCTCCTTTTTACGTCCTCCCCTTCACCTAGTTTTTATAATGCCATCCTATGCAAGTCATCTGATATGTTAGAGTGTGGTAGTTATATTAATGAGTGAGCTAGTTAACAGTGCCTCAATTAAGCCTTAGTTTCATTTAATTCAAGTTTCATACATTCCATATAGCCTTCACATGAAATAATTATTTTTAAGAGTCCATCAAGAATCTTATTTCAGTCAATAGTCTTTCATTTTATTCACAAAGTGTTGTTTGAAGATCAATCAAGAGTGGATAGCTGAATATTAGTGCATCAACATCCTTAGAATATATTTCCTTTCATGTTTCACTCTATTTACTTTCATCACAACATTATTAGGCCTTAGGAAGAGAGATTAAGTTTATGTGTTGAGGGAGCTATCCCAATAACCTAGAGGTTTAGTCTTCCTATAGGTCACTAACAACCTTTAGACTAATCCCATGTTACCCCAAGCTTGAAGAGAACTAAACCTTCTTATTAAAGGGGTATAACTTGGATTTTTAATAATAAATTATGACACAAATGGGGGCACTAGTTCCACATGGACCTACTTTCCAATATATGTCACTACTATCTAGTTGCCTCAATATTAGAACAACCCACATTATCTAGAATAGTGCAATATGTACAATATAGGTTTGCATAGATTTAATGATAGGTTTATTAGTTATACTAATTTTTTGCTCAAATTCATACTATTTTAGATTATATTCATATTAGTTTTTTCATATTATGGGAATTTTTCATGGCATGACCATTCCTATATTCAGGTTTGATACCTAGATATAGTTTATTACAACTTAGTCAGAATCCATATACTTAGATATCAGATTTGGGGGAATATTCATATCACATTATTTCAATATACTTAGTTACACACCATTTGATCAAGTGAAATGGCAAATTCCATGTTATTTTATATATTGTATACACCTAACATCATATTCTAGGTTACACACTAGTTTAATTATTTAATCCATTTGTAGTGGTTGGCATCCTCAGTGGCCCAAAGCTACCTAATATACTTGAGTGGCCACAAAGCTGACATACATAGTTACATATAATCATGTATACATTTCCATTATTTTTTATAGTTCAATTTTAGATGCATCTGCTAAACATGGATGGGAAATGATGGATTCATAGCCTAGTTGAGTTCTTGAGCAACCCACATGAGAGGGTTGGACACACTATCAATCAAATCTAAGATATTCACAGGTCATGATCTACCAAATAGGGGTTGGTAATGATAGATTCAAAACTATATTAATTTATTAAGCTATTCACATATGAGGATTGAGTAAGCCATCATATTAGTCAAATATATTCACTGATTGATAATTGTATACATGCACACACATAGGTTATCATCAGGTTTATTCATTGGTTCATGTACCCAATGAGGTGTGTTCATTCCTTTCTTATCTCTTATCCGTTTACTTAATTTTTACTTAGTTACTTAGTTTTGTCTTTACTTTTGATAATTATTAAGTACTAATTTATGCACATTTCACTTGTAGTAAATGCAATGGAGCATGCTTCATATACTTAGATCTAGACTCATGGCCTTTACCTCTTAGGTAAGTCCAAGTATGCTTCTTTTTATTTTACACTAGTCATTTCACTTTGTTATATTTATAGAATAAAGTAGGGGTAAATTTAATCAAAAAAAAAAGACCATTCATGCCTTGGATGTCAAAATAAGGTCATTTTACCCTTATTATAGTACTTGACTCATCTTAAGGTCCCTTTTGATCCACTTTTATTCACATGGAAGATAAAAATAACAATTAGGCATATAGAACACCACATGAGACCCATAATGGCATAATTCATTAGTGATTTAGGTCATTATACCCTCTAAAAAGGTAATCTACATATCCTTAAGAGGATTAGGGTTGTCCTAAAACTATTATTAAGTCATCCTCCCAAGTCATTTTTATGATAATGATTTATAAACACTATTCTTACACCCTAGGTGGACATTATCACAAATAATCACACAAAATTACCACTTCACATTCAAGAAAAACTCCTAATTCTTATAATATTATATTGAATCAACCCATACATTCAATATTATATACCTATCATAGATATTAAGATCTCAAGTGGCCTCTAAGGCATCCTCTCATGCATTCACACTCATGCATTCTAATTCACTTGCACTTACACCAAGCACTTAAGTAGGAGAACTATATCGAGATTGATCCCTCTTCATAGTATTGGTATGTAGGAAGCATGTCCACACAAGGGTGTGTATCACAATTTTAGCACATCAGAACCACTAACCCCATTTTCTCATGGTGTTCATTAATATCCTTACAAGCATGAAAACCTAGGGATTTTGGAGGAATATAGAACTAAAATAAAAATTATTGATCACACAAAATTAAAATTTGGACCAAAGATGGAGTAGGACCTAATCTACAAAATGTAAAAATCATTTAGATAAAGGACACTAGTGGTAAAAGAGGACACTATTTCCAATATGCAACTATGATCTAGTTAGGGCATTAGTATCTAGGAAGGATTTTAAAAATTGGAACATGTTTGTGACACTAAAACTAACCTCTACCCCAATTTTCAACCTCCATTTCATCTATCTCAATCATTTTATATCTAAGTATTTAGTTTTACTATTTATTACTAATTTTAGAAAATTCAAATCTAGATAATTATATAATAAATCAATGGTTATATTTACCGCATATTGTTTCCCCAATTTAGTCTACTCAACTCTTTAACAAACATAGGATTTATACTTATTAAGTCTTAAAAGTTTAAAACATCAATTTAAATATCCACCTCTCCTTACTTTCCTCATTCTAAGATGCAATCCTCACTCCCTAAAATGGTTATATCCCACTAAACATATTTGGTTTATTCATCCTATATCCTTTATGTCTTAAAATAAAACTAAACCTTTTAAACATTTTAAAATAGAAGCATAGTTTCCCCTATTATGAAAAAATTAGTACCTAAGAGAGATATTAAATATTTATATTATTTCACAAGAGAAACCTAATTGACACAAATTAAACATATTCAATATATGAGTAATCTATACTATGACATTATATTATAGAGAATGACATTGTTGTCAGACTCCTAGCCTTATCCCTTAGGGGAAAATATGTTGATTGGTATAAACTAGTGTCCATTAATACTATACATACTTGGGATTAGGTAGGCCATAGGATATAAGATAACTTCAAATATAAATCTTAAAATTTTTATATCTTAGAATATATCATTGCTAAAAGTATGGCCCCTAATGAAAATGTCTTTAATTTCAATCTCAAGTTTCAGAAAACATGGGATAAAATCCATCACAATTTTGGTCCTTTCAATGATTTGAATTTTTTATATTACCTCATGGCCTTAAAACCTAATATGTCTATGATGATAAAAAATTTAGGAAGCACTTTTATGTTAAATTATTAAAAATTCATTAAAACATAATAAAATTTATGTATTTAAGTAGGCAAAGTTTCACCTAAGCCATTGATGCCCTTATTCTCAAAGGTGTGTACTCCTACTCAATTACTTGTATTTTTTTTTCAAAACAAAATATGGAATAAATCCCACATACCTCAAAATATTCCAAAGAGATTGAAGATCTAAAAATTATGCTTAGAATTGTGTCTAATGGTCTTTTGGTGATAAAATGGTTTATATCACAAACTCAAAAGCCTTACTATCCATATAATACTTCCTTAAATGAAAATATGCCTATAAAAAGAGGCCATATAGTCTATACTATATCTATAACCATTTATAAATACCCAAATATCACCAATACTAATAGGGATATAGTTCTAGTTCAAGACATTATGGCTAAGGAAGTAAGGATTTAGTGTTTTCCATACAATATGCCTAACGATTCAAATAGTTGTAAATTTTAAACCCAAGATAATGAACTTATATTATATAAATATATTCATAATTTTCATGAAGAGTAACAAAATTAAAAACTTGAGGCCCTTATCCCAACTTAGTTATCTAATTATATCATGTGATGGATTCCCCTCACACTAGTACAAGCTATGATTAAAACCCAAGTTTAATCTGACTATGTGACCATATCAAATAAATAATCCATTAAGTAATTAATTAAAATAACATCACCAACTATTTTTTATCCTAATAATTATAATCCACCTTTACCAAAAACATTTGACATCCCCATATCCTAAAAAATTAGCATCTCAAAGCAAGCCCCTGGAAACTAAGATGGAGAGAAATCATCCTAGTATTTGGGAGAGATAGCTCAACATTTTAAAAGAGAAAAGAAATGTATAATGGACTAGTTAAATATCTTATAGGTTGAAATATTCCCATCCAGTTAATTTGGTTGATCAAATGAAGAATTCTAATGTCAATGTTTTTATGTGAAATGTGTTTATCTACTAATAAAAATGGACCTATCACAAGAATCCCTTTAACAACACTCTATATCTTCCAAAAAAAAGACATAATTTGAATTAAAGACTAAAACTATTGAAGCATAAACATGTTTTATAGTATTTGCCTAATATATGAGTAATAAATTAAATTCTCCTCAATTTTGTATCTTTGCTTACTAGGTATTTTTAAGTCCATAATTTTATAATAGATTATGGGGAAATAATCTTAGTCATGCCCAATAAAGTAATTGATGAATTATGAACTATATATACCCTTTACATAAGAGGAGAAATTATTTTTATAATTACTTCTAGAACAATAAAAGACCTAGTACATACCCTTTAGACCTACCCTAGCATTATTGTGCCTTAGGATATTTTAGTTATTGGCCTTCCCTTAAATATTTTCCATAGATTTTCAAGGTATTATATATAAACAATAAAAGGATATTTGTCTTTGTATTTGTCTCAAATGATTCTCAGAACAATATATGGTAGAATAATCAAGATCATGTATAAGACAATAATTAAATTCCATGTCAAGGAATTCAATTATAAGCCTATTAATAATAGTTACTTCATACAAGATGATCTAGAGTAAGTTTCCTATGAATATAATGAACTGTATAAGGAAATTTGTAACAACCCCACTAAATTTTATCAGAATATAGTAATTTTTAAAAATTACTTACACATATTCATCTTACATATTTCACCATGAGAAATCTAATTAGTGACATTTAACTAACTAGATTCATTTAGTTAACCACATGGTTTATAGCTAATCCAATTAGCTAAGGATAACTATTTAATAATATAATAAATCATGAATAATGCTAAATATATAATAAATATTGCATCTATATCATTAATGAAATAGTAAAAATTTAGCTATGACTGATATAACATTATAACCACTACTATAAAAGTAAAATTAATAAATATTATAGTTTTCAATGATAAATATTATCTCAAATGATAATACAAGATACAAATCTCCATGAAGCATAAGTCTCCACAACTCAAGAATTTATATGACTCAAGTATCAATATTTAATCTCAAGTGTAGTCTCTAGTGTAGTAATATAGCTAGGAGGGAAAGCATCATCCATGTGTTTTTCCACACCAAATACATACCATAGATCCCCCACAATATCTCCCAATAAGGGGATAGAACTCCCTTCATAGATGGGTATATAATGATGGTGAGATAATCCATAGTGATAAACTAGAACCTATGTCCTGTAGATATTTAATACACAATATGTATCATAAATAAATCTATTCTAGCATGATATTGCACAAATATGAAAACTATATCAACATATGAAATGACAATGTTTAACTATAAATATTACTTTGGCCAAAGATTTCAATAATTAATGATCTCTAGGATCAATCATTTTCATGCACACCACTCAATTAGATTACACCTCATCATGCATTGATGGTGCTAACTAAGCTATTGGAACCCATCACACTACGTATTTAGTGTCATAAATGTGAGATTTGGTTTATATATACATAATATAAAAACTAATAAATTCAATCAAAATATTCCCTATTAGCAAATATAAATATGCTAAGTATGGAAATATAAATTGCATTCATTTAGTCCATCAAATGAAATCCAATGAATCTAAGATCCTCTAATTTATTATAGAATAATAAATATAATTAAATACAATTCTCAATAAATATTTACCACCCAGGTAAGAATCACATCTAGACTACAAGTTACCAAATTTAAATATGTAACTTCAAAAGTTTTAGATTGAGGTAAAAGCAGGTTTTGAAGGGGCCCCGAAACCCTGTTACAAAGAAAGAAAGAAAGATCATCCAATACCACAGGCAAAGCCTAAAAACTACTACAAAAAGGTAGCAAAAATAGGTTTTTAATGGACCTGAAACCACCAGAAAGACTTCCGGTCAATACCCAGATTAAACAGAGATCTAGTATCACCAAAAGCAAAGGATTACAGAAAGAAAACAAAAAACAGGACCAGTTACTAAACCAACCAAAAGAACCAGATTATTCATCCAGTTCCAATATCATTTTCATAGTTTCTTTTCCTTTCATAACAGTATCCTGGGCAGTGGTTGCCACCTGCATAGCTCCTTTTTGTGTAACCTTCTTTCTATAACTTTGTCTCATCCTTTTGCTGGGTCCCTCCAGGGCTTTGGTCTCCTCATTGGCTCTTTTACCTATATTGACAGCAGCAGCACAAATATTGGACGTAACTTCCTCCATTTTCGTTCTGTTGTCCTTAATAAGTTCTCAGAGGTTATTTTCATAGGCTTTGAGCTTGACTGGGATCTCCCTTATCTGATTTTCCATATTGTTTATTTTATTCCAAATAGCTTTCAGGGAATCTTCCATAGTTTCCATCTTCCTCTTGAGATCCATAATCTCCCTACATGTCCAAGAATCAAATTGGGATGATGCCTCTACTTTACAATTAACCCAAGCCATAGGTGTGTGTGTTTCATCATTCTATTTTTTCCCTCTCCATTCCTCATAATTTTTATTGGGACTGTTCTTGGCTTCTTCAAAGATCTCCTCTCGACTCTTTTGTTCCTGCTCTTCAATTCTAGTTTGAATTTCCATATCCGTATCTTGATTATCATCCTGACCTAAAGTTTCCTTTTCATTCTTTGAAGTTGGGTCCTCAACAGGGTCATCCTAGACAAATTCATCCTCCGACACTTTCTGGTTTTCCTCTGTATCTACAGTTCTGTTTACAGAATCCTCTTCTGTGTTGACATCATCTTTTTCATTCTTCTCAAAACATTCTTCATCCTCATTAGAGTTTGTATCCCAGCTTTCAGTTCCTTCTTCTTCTTCCAAGTTTTCCTCCCTGGGGTTTTCAATTCTCTCCCATTCCATATCTTCTTCTACATTCTGCTTTTTAGCACCAGGGAGCTTTATTTTGCCTTTCCCGTTTACACTTTCACTCTTTCTATTCCCTGACACCTTAATTTTCCCCTATTTGGGGTGCTTTACCATTGCACTATTCTTGCAGTAGCCTTCGATAAGTAGAATAAGGCCTTCATGTAGGATAGGGTGCATTTCCTTTTTCCTATGAGCATATAAACTTTGGACCAAGGAGAAGCAAAGATAAAAGGGAAAAGACAAACTAACCTTGTGCCTGAAATGGTTAAGGAAGACAAAATGGAACTTGTGCACGTGCTTGCTTCTTCCATCCAGGATGAAGTACTCCCTTATGCAGCTTAAGACATCCCTCCTTATCCCTTTTATCTGATCCAATTCATAGAAATCCCCATTCTTGACCAGCTTCTACTCTTCCTCATCCATTTTGGGGAACTTACAAATGGCCTCATTCGAGATGCTTGTTTGCTTGAAAAATTTGAGTCCATCCGTAGGCAGCCCTATAACCTTAGCTATAAAATCCTCTGTTAAGTTCACTGTGATACCATGCAGGGTGACCCTTTCATCAAACCAATTTTTGAAAAAAGTCGTAGTGATATGCGGCTTTGATCCATGGAGTCTTTCCATGTAGCTCACAACTTTTCCTTTCTGCAAAATTCTCTAGACTTCTTGTTTCTCTCTCCATTCATCACAGCTCTTGGGTTCCTATTTTTAGGGTTCTCCCTTCCTTTCGCATGCCATACTCATTTTCTTTGAATCCTAGTTGCTATGGGTTTTACACTAAACCCACCTACTACCAAATTGATTGGAAATTTGGATTTGTTTGTGCTTTTTTAGGATCTGCATCTCACTCTTGAGGGCCTTCCTCTTTAATGATTGTTTTCCTTTCCCTGCGCTTCCACTCCTCTTACTCATTATATTTTTATTACTCTCCAATCTTTCCTTCCTTTGCATGGGTTACATCATGAAGAATGAGCACCCTCAATTCCACGTTATTTTATAATGTTTCATGCCACCTCACTGTTTGACCTTCTCAGACTGCATAATTAGCTAGCCAATCTACAACACCATTGGCTTCACGAAAGGTGTGGGTTATAATCTCTTCTTCAAATTTATTTAATAATGTTTTCATCTCCATTACCTTATCCTCTATGGTCCAAAACATAGTATTTCTATTGTTAAGAATATTTATAATATTCAAAGAGTCCCCTTCAAGCCATAATTTGGGATATCTTGAGTCCACAGCTAATTTGAGGGTCTGAAGAGTAGCGGTAGCTTCGGTAATGTGGCAATTCAATTTACCAATAGGGATTGCAATAGCATCAATTACCATTCCCATATAGTTTCTCAAGACTCCACCACAACCTGCATTCCCCAGATTCCCTTTGGCAGCACCATCAAAGTTTCCTTTAATCCATCCTTAAGGAGGAACATTCCATGTTACTCCTGATCTAGGATTATCAAGTTTACCAATAGGATTATCCATCCTCAAGGGATTATCCACTTGGAGGGTAGAGCTTGGATTCTTTTGTAATTAAAAATTCTCCTTTAAAGCTCTAATGATGTTCTGTCCTACCACCCATCTAGGAAGTTCTTTATTTCTAAAGATTCGATTATTTCTTTCCTTCCATACTCCCCACCAAATATGGGGAAGAGTAATTTTCCATAAAAAAAGGACTTCGGGATTCTTTGAAGGGAAGTACCAGCTTTTGAGAGATAATTCCACATTTTTGTGGTGAATCCATGTAATGCCCCACAAATTGAGAATCTCCTTCCAAACAAGCTGAGTGAAGGAACAATTCACGAACAGATGATCTCTATCCTCAAGGTCTTTTTTACAAAGAATACACCTGTTTACAATATTAATTCTGCATTTCTATAAATTATCCAGAGTCAATATTTTGTTTTGGAGAAGGGTCCAAAAAAAGAATTTGATTTTGGGAATGAGCCCCTTAATCCAGGATCTCATCCATAATGGTTTGCTACCATTTCCCTTAGAGGAGAAAATGGACGAAACTTTAAACTGTCCACTTGGCTCATTGTGCCAAACAATTCTATCTTCTTGGTTAGGATATAGAGATATAGCATTTAGGGATAATTGAATATCCTTGAGATCTTGATCATAGTCAGTGAGGTTTACCCAAGAGTTGTTCTACCAATATTGATTAACCATTATTCCCATTCTTTGCTTGCATCTATCTATCACATCTTTATCTTGGATTTCTTCCTGTAACGGTTTTCCTCTTAACCAAATATCTTCCCAGAACTTCACCTTTTTACCATTGCCAACTTTCCATGAACTTCCTTCTTTTAAAACATGTTTTTTTCCCTGGACTGCCCCCCATATGGTAGAAGGATGAGAAATGTCCAGTGTAGTAAAGAATTCATGGAGTGACTTTGCCTTGAATAAGTACTTATGCTTCCAAATTTTACTCCATTCTTTATTTTCCTGATAAACCCTCCACCCCTGTTTAGCTAAGAGGGCTGTGTTCATACTTCTAATTTTCCTTATACCAAGTCCACCATCCCTGATAGGTTTGCAAATGTTATCCCATGCTATAAGAGGCATTCTCCTTTTCTCCTCAGTACCTGACCAAAGAAAGTTTCTCTGGATTTTTTCTATAGCTTCAGCAAATTTAGTGGGGATTTTGAAAAGACTCAAAGCATACGTAGGTATGCTTTGAAGACTTGCTTTGAGGAGTGTGAGCTTTCCACCTTGGCTTAGAAGACTACCTTTCCATCCCACCAATTTCCTACTAAATTTGTTAATAAGTCCTTCCCAAAAAGCTTCAGGAGCTTTCAACCCTAAAGGGAGACAAAGGTAAGTGGAAGGAAAAGAACCTATGGAGCATTCTAGGATTCTTTCTATTTTGTTCTGTCTATAAATTGGGGTATTGGTGAATAATACCATGCTTTTGTTTTAGTTAATCGGCTATCCAGAAGCAGAGTAATATAGATTTATAGCTTCCTTTAGAGTTCTAGCTTCTGTGACTTCAGACTGTCCCATGAAAATAGTATCATCCACAAATTTACCATGGGAGCATATTAAAGGATGCAAAGAGGGTTTCAGACCTTTAAATAATCCTCTACAAACTAAGTCCCCAAGGTATCACCCCATACTATCAGCCATGATAATAAATAGAATAGGGGAGATATGATCCCCCTGTCTTAATCCCCTAGACGGATTGAAAAAATGAGACGAACTCCCATTTACCAACACAACTATAGAGGTAGTAGTTATCAGTTGCTTGATTATATCAACCACTCTTTGTTCAAAGCCAAAGGCAATAAGGCTCTTTGAAAGGAATAGCCAATCCACCCTATTGTATGCTTTAGCTATATCCACTTTCATTAGGAACCCCTCTGTGTTAGAGCTGAACAGTGAATGAATATTCTCATGCACCGTTATAACTGAGTTGAGGATTTGTCTACCTGGAATGAATCCATTTTTCTAATTAGCTATTAACGAAGGGATCACTTGAATTAGTCTGGTCGTTAGAACTTTGGAAATTATCTTATAGAAAGGGTTGCACAAACTAATCGGTCTGAACTGATCAGGGCATTCTGCTCCAGCCTTCTTCAGAATAAGGCACAAAAAAGTGGCATTAACTTCCTTCAGCATCTATTTTGCTCCAAATAACTCCTTCACCGCATTGTTGACATCCTTACCTATAAGTTTCCAGAGCTTTTGAAAAAAAAAATGGGGAAACCATCTGGTCCAGGTGCTTTTTCTCCTCCTAAAGATCTAATAGCTTTGAAGATTTCCTCCTCCTTAGGTATAGAACATATTATTCTGCTCCTTCGAGATCAATGGAGGAATCACTTGTAGGATATCAACCTGGCTTTTCAAGTTAATGTTTCTATCAGCCTTCATTAGGGAAGAGAAAAATGAGATCATTTCCTCCTTTATTTCCTTTTCCTCTGTTATCTTCTGATCTCCTTTTATCAAATGATGAATATGTGTTTTCGCTCTATGTTTCAAAGTGGAGAGATGGAAAAACTTAGTATTTTTATCTCCTTCTTTCAACCATTGCACCCTTGATCTTTGTCTCCAAAAGGTTTCCTCCTTTACTATAATGTCTTGATATTGTACCAATTGTTCACTTTCTTCTCTATGGGATTCTGAGGTATATCCATTTTGCTAGATTTTTTCCTGAATTCTACTGATATTCTCCTTGATGGTCTTCTTTTTCTCAAAAATATTTCCAAAGCAGTCTTTATTCCATTTCATAACTTCATTTTTAACATTTTTGAGTTTGGAGGCAACTCTGAAGAGAGTTGTTCCCTCAATAGGAATATTCCACCACTCCTTTATTTTGCTTTCGAACTGTGGATGCTGCAACCACATATTTTCAAATCTAAATGGATAATTATTTTTTGATTCAATTTGACCACTGTGAGAATAAGAGGGAAATGATCCGAGCCTATTTTGTGGCATGCTTCCAGCTTACAAGTATAGTCTTTTATCCAGTCTAGGGAAATGAGAGCCCTATCAAGCTTGGCTTGTATACATTCCTTGTCTAGTCTCTTATTGCTCCAGGTATACTAAATTCCTTGCAGCTCCACATCCATTAAACCTTCTTTACTTATAAACTCCATGAGATCAAATCTCCCTTCCATTTGAATAGTGTTACCACCCATTTTCTCATAATCATAGAGAGGAACATTAAAGTCTCCCATTATAATCCATCACCCACAGTAATCTTTGCTTCTAAGTTTTGAGAGAGTTTCCCATACCTTCTTCCTTTCATTCCTGGCATTGGGAGCATAGATATTTACAACATACCATATTTCCTTTTGGTCAAACCTAGTTAAATTGATAGCCAAATTTTTTTACTTTCCATCAAAATAGAACCAGCATATTAATTTTTTTTCCATAATATCACGGTTCCTCCCGAGGCACCTTTAGAGATACTGGCCTTAATGGTGTAATATTTAAAGTCTTTGATCTATTCTACTTTGTCTTTACTCATTTTAGTTTCTTGAAGCAGAAGGAGGTCTGGATTTTGCTCTCTGACAAAATTCCTAACTAAATCTACTTTATAAATGCTATTTACCCCCTAATATTCCAACTAAGAATCCTCATTTATTTTTATTGATTTGGAGACATTGTTGCAGAGTAGTCTGCTTTCCATCTGCTATATTGTGCTTACTTTCCAATTCTTTATTCTTCTTTGCAGATTTTTTCCCAGGTTTATCTGGAGATCCTACATTCGATTTAAATTTGGCTTGCTTTTCAGATCCTTTTCCTTCTTTACTCCTTAGAGGACTATTTACTTTCACACAGCCATTTCTTGTATTAATGTGATTAGTATTGTTCTTTTTCTCTCCTTTAATCTTTTGGTTTTTAGAGTTTTTTCCAACCTCTTTCATTTCTTCTGTCTTTAGGGCCTCTTTTGCAGGAGTGTTATTTTCAACCGTTGATACCTCCTGCTTTTCCCTTATCTGAACTTCACACAAATCTCCCTCTCCTTCTTCTATATTGTTTCCCCTTCAGGTAATACTTCTCCTTCCTCTAATTCTTCATTATCCTTTACCTTAGAAACTTGATTTTCTATACTTTGGGTGTTTTGGTTTAGGAAATTAGCCTCTTCTTCTGTTAGAAAATCTGATTTTTTGTCCTCTGATCCCTTCCCCTTCTCTTCCATCAGGGGACTAAATTTTTTTTAATGGGGGATCTATTGTTCCTACTGAATTAGGGTTGCCCTCTTCTTCTGTTGTAGAGATTTTAACCTTATCTATGTGTTGGTCAACTAAGGCATCTTAAGTCTTCCTTATCTTTTGAAAGTCATTTTTTACCTTCCATATTTTCTTTTGTTGAATCTTTATATTTCTCCCTTCCTGAAAATTTCTTGAAAAGGGTCTACCCTTGTTGGGGCAATTCTTAGCCCAATGCCCCTACTTCTTGCATGCATAACAAGAATTTGGTAGATCTTCAAAAACAATTTCTTGGGTTTTCTTACCAAGCTTAGAGATTAATTCCACTTTTTTGGGGAGATGGTTAAGGTCTGCCACTTTAACATAAATTCTGGCGCTTTGGAGGTTTGTTATTGAAGCCATGGCGTTATCCATAGCCACTAACTCACAAAATGAACTAGCTATTCCATTGAAGATGTCCTCATGCCAGAATTCCAATGGAAGCCCAGGTAGTCTATCCCAAATAGGGGTTAAGAAAAATGAGTCTGATAAATCCATTTCTGGTTCCCATTTCTTGATTGTAAGAGTGCTTTTTCAAAAGGACCTGGGTCCTTCACTCAGAATCTTATACAAATCTTCTTTACAATTAAAGATAAAAGAGAAAAAACTATTCACCATTGGTGCAATGTCTACTCCGTGTATAGCCCATTTCTTTCTGATCATAGACCTGAGTGAATCTATATTTGGTCTTGCTCCTAGAAACTTTCCAACTAGGGTGAGATCCATTGATGATATAGAGAAATCAAGTAAAGGGTCTGGGATGAAAATTTGAAACTCACCTTTCTCCCAACATGATTTAGATGTTACTGGTGGGAAGAGGGATTTCCCTGTCGGTTTTTTCCCAAATAATGACGACCAGGTCCTTTGTTCAGGGGTCCCTATCTGTCTTTCAGAGTTCTTTTTTGTTTTATAATCAGATTTATCTTTTGCTTTCTCCGTGGATTGTTCTGACACATTTTTCAATGGTGAATCTCTGGCCCCATTATAAGACTCAAAAACAGCTGAAAGCCTTTTTGTGTCTACGTCAGTTAGTAAACCTGACTCTTCGCATTTTCCTCCTTCCTCTGCTGTACCCCCAGGATCTATTCCTCCTGCCAAATTCTCCCTATTTCTTTTCCTGCTCATCCCAAATTCAAAATTTTTACCATTAATAAAAGTCTTTGTTATATCAAGAAAGTGATCTCTATGTGCACATACAGTTAGTTGGTAGTAATTAATTATGTAACTTCAAAAGTTATTTCATCAACTTTTCAAATATTAAATAGATCTTAATTCTTGTTCATCTTTCACAATATAACAAAAAGCCAATATTTCAACAACATAAAAAGATATCTTTTTAAAATTTTAAATTACTTATATTTAAAAATTTAACCAAAAATTAAACACATAACAAGAACCCATATAAATTGTTATGTAAAATACTAGTTACAAACTTAAACAACATATAAGCATATCTATATGGAATACATTTTTAGATTTACTATATATTCATAAAATCATATTTATATTTCATACCTTTATGCACCTTTTAAAACATATTTTATGATGAATAACCCACTAATAAACATTTAAAGTGTCCATAAGGTATATTACCCTCATTATTTATATTTTCATTTATTGTATATAACATATTTTATCTATATCATTTCATCTATAAATTCATAACTAAAATAATCTTACTTTAGTGGTTCAACTAAAATATGCACAAAATTTTTAAATATAAGTAATTATCAATTTGAACATAACCAATAGGGATTTACTAACTTATTTTTAATTTGAAAGACATAGTCAAAGATTATATCTATTCACCATATGCTAAGTCTACAGTTTTGACCAAGACTTAAGGCACCTATTTTTAAACTAAAATATTATCTTTTTATACATAGCCTAATGCATATAAAGTATCATATTCAGTTAAATGTTTCACATAGTCAATTGGTAACTACATATGTGTTCATATGAATTACCAATCTTTGACCTCCCAAACTCTATATAACCTAATCCATTTCACTATCATACTACAATCTATTATCTATAAATCTTAATGAATTTACTTGTAAATAGTCACTATGTGTGTGTGTGTGTGTGTGTATACACACACACACACACACAGATTGACTAATCCATTTGACTATCATACTACAATCTATTATCTATAAATCTTAATGAATTTAGTTATAAATAGTCACTATATGTGTGTGTGTGTGTACATATACACACACACATATACATATATATATGTATATGTATATATGTATATATACATATATATGTATCTATATACATATGTATGTATATATATAGATATATTTATATATACATACATACATAAATATATATATATATATGTATGTATGTATATATATATGTATGTATGTTTGTATGTATATGTATGTATATGTATGTATGTATGAATGCATGTATTTGTGTGTATACATGCGTGCTCATGCGCACATGCATGCACACGCGCGTGCACATGCGCGCGCACACACACAAACACACACACACACACACACACACACACACACACACACACACACACACACACACACACACACACACACACACACACACACACACACACACACACACACACACACACACACACACCACATGTGTGTGTGTGTGTGTGTGTGTGTGTGTGTGTGTGTGTGTGACATGTGTGTGTGTGTGTGTGTGTGTGTGTGTGTGTGTGTGTGTGTGTGTGTGTGTGTGTGTGTGTGTGTGTGTGTGTGTGTGTGTGTGTGTGTGTGTGTGTGTGTGTGTGTGTGTGTGTGTGTGTGTGTGTGTGTGTACTAGATAAGTTAATAAGAGGATAACCCGTATTTAATTTTATATAACATGTGTGTGTGTGTGTGTGTACTAGATAAGTTAATAAGAGGATAACCCATATTTAATTTTATATAACCAAATAGCTTCATACATAGTTGACCCTTATAATTGGGAATAATTTGACTATATTTACCCCTTACCCAATTCTTGGTTTTATTTAACTAAAATCCCATATCCTTAGTATAATAAACTAAAGGATATATCTAATGAAATCACATATATATATATGTATATATATATATATATATATATATATATATATATATATATATACTCAGATAACTAATTATAAATCTTTTTTCTTTGCCTACGTTTTTCTTCCATACCCAAATAAACACAATATTTATTTAAATGGTTACCCATTTTAAAAACTTGGACACAACAAACATATAATCTGTCCCTCATAGGGTTTAGGCAAAAATCTTAGTGTGCAAAGTAAGACTTCACAACTAATACAATTAACCAAGTTTTGGGGTTATATGATGGGTTATGTGGATGGTCAAGCCATCCATAAGGCCCATCATTTATCCCATTTAATAAGTTTTAATCCATATAAACTTAAACCTTAATGATTTTTATCACCAAAATCATTATAAAAAAACATATAAATCTTAAAACAAACCAACTTGGTTATGGAATCTCATAAAATAGTTATAATGATTCAAGTTCTCCTTCTGCTCACTCAAATTTTCTCTTCAAAACCCCTTTATGCTAGATGTGTCCTCCATTTCCTCTTATTCATTTTATTTCTAATTACATGCCATAGAACTCTCCAAATATTCTTCCATGATTAACCAAATAGTAGTGAACTAGGTGTTTCCCATGCAAATCAAATAGAGCTCTTTCTCGGTTGATATGTTTAACATTGATTCAAAGCCAAGTTAACCCTAATAATCTTGAATGTTATACTCATTAATAAAAACTAAATTTATATTATCAACTTTGAAAAATGCATGTCGACATTAAATTCAAAAAACCATCGACTTATATGAAAGTCTCAATCATTATATAATTCAAAGGTATGTCTACTAGTTTCAAAAAAAATACGCAATTGACAATAATATTAAGTCCATTTAAACATGATTAACATGACCAAAGCATTCAACCTTATAACTAGTGGTTATTTTAATAGGTCAACAATATAACTTATTAACTCAATTATTAGTAATAAACACTTTTCAAAATGTAATTATTTCACCTAATCATTTAACAATATAATCATTGTTTGATATGTTATGAATATTAACCCTTGGTCAACACTAAATCAAATATAATGACATTTTAAAATAATGCTATTGATATATTTTTGACATTAAGATATACTTTTATTATAAAAATAATAATCTTATAAATATTATTATCACCTTAATCTTACAGATCTAGTAACATAAATAGACTTCATCTACACTTATTCTTTCAATGCATACATCACATTATACTACACAACTATACCCAATAAATTAGTGAGGCAAGTAGAACATGTATAGATTCACACATTACACCAAGATTTAACATCGTACAAGATAATCTATGTATGAAAACAAGATAATTTGAATCACTTAAACAAATCAACATGATCATCAACATCAACCAAGATCGCACTAGAAATTATACTAACAATCACTTAATGAAAGTAACACAAAACATGCTAAAACTATCTAACTCAAGAAATTAATCACAAAACATGATATACTAGTGTGGTGTGTGCATGGTTTTCTATTTTGGCTCTTTATCACCCCCTAATAAATCCTTCTACACCACCCTATCTGTTGATGCTTTCCCTCCATCATACTCTAAAGGATAGATTTATCCTACATCCACATCATAAAAATGAAGGTAGTTATCCTGAAACATAAATATATCCATAAAAAAATGTTGTATAAACTAATAAACATGATAATAATGTATATAATAGAAAAGTAATAATAACTCATATAAAACCAATCATGTAAATTAAGCAACACATAATTATCCTATAATACACATATGACATATAACATAATCAAACAATAGTTAATCAACTATCAAACATAATAATCCATGGATAAAATAATTTTTTAAGCTTAGATAGAATTTAGGATATGGCATCCTTCCCACCTAAAGATGGTCATCATCCCTATGACATTTATTCAAATGCAAGTTATGAATTTATAACATTTTTAAATATAAATTAATAAAATATGCATCATTTATCAAGAAACTCGTCATAGTCCTCCCAAGTGGCACTATATTCAAAATATTGATCCCACTAGACCTTGCACTATGATAATTATCTATTATGAAAATTAAGTTTGTGACTATGAAGTATTATAATTGGTTCTATCATGACTACCCTGGGATACAAAACCTACAAAGCATTCCAATTTAACACATGTGAAGGATCAACAACATATTTTTTAAGATAAGATACATGGAATACATTATAAAAAAGAGATAGTATTGATGGTAATGCAAGCCTAAATACTAAATGATTGATCACTTCTAAAACCTTCAAAGGGTCCCACATATCTCGATGAAAGTTTTACTAACTTTTTGAATGTAATCAAGCATTTATGAGGCTTAACCAAAGAAACACTTTATCACTTACATAAACTACCTAGTTTTTCTCTTCAAATTAGCATAAATTTTCTATTTATCATTGACCTTGACCAACCTCTACCTAATTATCATAACTTTCTATTCTATTTCTAAAATCATCTCAGGTCCAAAGACTACCATGTATTCTAACATGTCCCAACTGACTGGTGTTCTACACCTCCTTCCATATAATGACTTAAATAGATCTATATTTTATGTTGATTGGTATGATTTATAATTAAACTCAACCAATGGAATGTACTCCTACCAATTATATTATTTATCCATGCAATACATACAAAGGATATCTTCTAAGACCTAGTTAACTTGCTCTATATGTCCATTAGTTTATAGGTGATCAGTAGTACTAAAATTCAACTACATACCCAGAGCTAAATTTAAAATCAACCAAAACCTATAAGTCATCCTTTAATCTTGATATAAAATTATCTTCTCTATAAAACCATGCAATAAATACACTTATTTCATGAATCTTTTTTAACCATAGGTGCATCATCTGTTAATTACCCAATATGAAGTGGGATACCTTTGTTAGTTTACCAATTATAACCAAGATAATATCATGTTGGTTTTATCATAAAGGTAACCCTTAAATGAGTTACTTTATAATCACCTAACACTTAAAATCTATTACATCATGTGGATATAACAATACAACCAAATACACATTTTTAACTTTCATATGCTAACATTTCAAATAACGAGACACAAAATCTACTGTATCTCTCTTGATTCTCTTCCAAAAATAGAGTGGTCTGAGTTTAGTCATGGGCTTGGTTAGTCTTGGATGTTTCAAATATGGTTTATTGTGTAATTAATTTAGCACTATGCTTTTCAGATTCTCTCTATCAGGCAAAAATATCCTACAATTATACTATAAATACCATCACTCTCTATCTTGAAGCCATTATACCTAGGATTTTGAGCATTCTTAGATAATGATTTCCTAACTCGATCATATAATTCATCTCTTAGTGAGAATTTGACTACTTGATCTCATAAAGTACTCTTGATAATATCCACGACTACTATGTACCTCCTACAACTTAGACCATTAGCTACTCTATTCTCTTTTCCTTTGATATAGTTAATATCAAAATCATAATCAAATAAGAACTCTAACCATCATCTTTGATGAGAATTTAGGCTTGGTTGGGTGAAGATGTATTTAATTCCCAAGCTATCAATCTTAAGCTTGAATAATTTTCCAAACAAAAAATGCCTCCAAACTTGTAAAGCATGAACAATTGCCATAAGTTATAGGTCATGAGGAGCATAATTCATCTCATATGGCTTTAGTTTCCTAAACTCATACGATACCACTGAGTCATCCTGCATAATAACTCCTCCAAGTCCATCCCTAGATGCATTGATGATCATTGAGAATTGACCATTAGGATCGAGAACTCTTAGCACTAGTGCTAAATTAAGCCTCCCTTTTAGTTCTTAAAAGGCTATCTCACACTTATCTGACTAGATGAAACTCTAATTCTTCTACTAAAGAGAGGTAATTGGATTAGATATCTTACATAAATTCAAAACAAATTTCTTATAATATCCTACTAATCCCATGAAACTCCTTACCTCATTCACATTCATTGATATTGAGCACTCTATTATGGCTCTTATCTTTATTGGATCCACTAAAATACCATTCATAGAGATAATATATCCTAAATACTACACTTCTTTTTAAAGTGCACACATAGATAACTTTCCATACAACTTGTGCTTTCGTAATCACTACAAAACCAATTCCAAATTTTGTATGTGCTCTTCCTCGTATTTGGAATAAATGAGGATGTCATCTAGAAAAAACAAAACAAAATGATCCAGGTATTCTCTGAACACATTGTTCATAAGATTCATAAATTTTGTTAAAGCATTTATTAATCTAAATGGTAACACTTTTAACTCATAGTACCCATATCATGTTTGAACTCTATTTTCAGAATATCCTCATTAGATATTCTCAACTGATGATACCTTGCACTGAGCTAAATCTTTGAAAATATGGTTTTCCCTCATATTTTATGAAATGGATCATTAATTCATGGTAATTAATATCTATTGTTGATCATTGTTTTATTTAGCATCTTATAATCTATACACAAGTGAAGAGTTCCATCCTTCTTCTTGATGAAGACAATTGGTGTACCCCAAGGTGATACACTTGGTTAAATCAGTACCTTTGACAAATGCAAAATTTGAGCCTTTAAATAAACCAATTAATTGTTTATCCTCTTATACAATGCCTTTTACTATGGTTCTAATCTAGGCATGATATCAATTAATAAATCAAAATCACACTTGGGTGGTAGTCCTAGTAATTCTTCTAGAAAAATGTCATAGAATTTTCTTACAAAAGGATAATCTTTTATGGATGGTTTTTTAGATTCATCCATCTCATTTATCTTAATGATAAATGTCTAACATCCCTTCCTTTGAGCTTTCTTGAGCTGAATTTTAAAAATTTGCCTTATATTCAACTCCTTTTTCTCACCTTAAAGTTGAGTCTAATTTCCAACACCATCTTGATACTCAACCTTGCTCAAATAATAGTCAACCTTGGATTTCTTTTTCATAAGCCAATTTACTCCTATGATCACATGATATGACCCTAAAGGTGTTACAAAAATATCCACTACTATAGTGAAATTAGGCAACCTAAAATTTTCTTTTACTAGACATTTGTCAACTTTGACCATATACTCATTCTCATATAGTATTGACCATACATTTTCCATAACTATATATTTTATAGATAATTTACTAATAATTATATAAGTATTCAAACATTTTTTTATCTCTCGTATCAATCAAAATAGAAACTAGATGATCAAATAAAATACCTGATAGTTCTATGGGTGAAGATAAATATTAAGCTTGATGATTATCAATAGCTACATGAATCCACTACTGGAATATACCTTACTAAGAATCATAACCCTTGTTCTTTGAATTTTCCTAAGGACACTCTCAAGCATAATGGTTACCTCCACATATGAAGTAACCTCCAAGTAGTCCTTTCTTGTTAGACTATTAGTTTCCCTTGAAACCACCCTTGAAATCATTACCAGGTTTCCTATTCCTTGAGCTATTATTAAACTTGGTGTTATTATTATTAAACTAAATATTGGAGTCTCCACTCCTTTTATTTAAATTCTTATTTTTAAAATTTGTTTTATAACTTACAAACTTCTTTTTAAACTTATCTTTGACCTGGGAAGGAGATTATAGTTTCTATTCCTACTTTACTACCATATCAAACACCTGATCTATGGTATATGAACCATGCACATGTATGTCATAATCAATTTGGAGTTTTAATCCCATGATGAATTTCTTGATCTTGAACCTCTCATCCACTTAATACTAAGGTACATACTCAAAGATCTTATGAATTTATCCTAGTATTCATTCACTAATAAATATCCCTGTTTAAGATTCTAAAAATACATAGTATTTTGATCAAAGTATAGATGTAGAAACCATCATGCCCTAAATAGTTTCAAAAAATATTACCAAGTGATGGTGGTTGAGTTGAGGATCATCTTGACCTTCTTGTTTTCTCACTAAGTTCTTACTTTACCAATAAGCTGATAAGTTCCTCAGACTAATTTCATGACTTCAGAGTAATTATGAATCTCAAAATATTTCTCCATTTCTATTATTCATGCTTCATCTCCATAACCTAATATATTTCAATAAAACTTGGGTGGATTTACCTTTTTCATCTCTTACTAACTCTACAACCACTTGAGCTCTCACATCCTATGGCACTTCATCATTCCTTTGATATTAAGGATGTTCTTGCTAAGTATTATTCTCTTCAATTTCCTCTTGAGTATTTTCCTCTTCATGTAAATGCAATTCCTATTCTATGGATGATATTTTACCCCTAGTCTCTTTCATGGTTGTGAGTATTTGGTCCAATTTTATAGCTTGCTTAGTGGAAAACTGATTTAGATCAAAAGGGTGATTGGTATTCAAATTATCCTCACCTCCTGGTCTAGTGCACACCATTTTTATTCTTTCTTAATAGGATAATAAGTTTGAATTATTAGACACATTAAGTCCTAGAGTTTTACTCTCAACTCTAATATAATATTGTAACAACCCCACTGGGTTTTACCAAAATATAGTAATTTTTTATTTAAATTAATTATACATATTCATCTTATAGATTTCACCATGAAAAATATATTTAGTAATATTTAAATAACTACATTAATTTAGTTAAACACATGATATATAGCTAATAAACTTAGTTAAGTATCACCATGTAATGATATAACAAATCACGAACAATGTTAAATAAATAATAAATACTACATCTATATCATTAATGACATAGTAAAAATTTAGCTATAGTTGATACAACATTAAAGCCAATTTTATAGAAGTATAATGAATAAATATCATAGTTTTCATCAATAAATATTATCTCAATAATTATACATGATATAAAGATCCATAGAGCATGAATATCCACAACTCAAGAGTCTCCATGACTCAAGTATCAATCTGTAATCTCATGTGTAGTCTCTAGTGTAGTAATATAGTTGGGAGGGAGAGTATCATCCAAGTGATTTTACACACCAAACACATATAATATATCTCACAAACTATCTTACACATGAGGGTATGGTCATCCTTTCATAGATGCATAGATAATGACAGTGCAAGAATCTAGAGTGACAAACTAGAACCCGTGTATTATATATATATATATATATATATATATATATATATATATATATATATATATATAATACATAATGTGTATCATAAATAAATATATTCAAACTGATATCACACAAATATGAAAATAATATCAATATATAAAATGATAATGTTTAACTATAAACATTACTTTTGCCAAATATTTCCATAATTAATGATCTCTAGGATCAGTTATTTTTATACACACCACTCAATCAAATTATGCCTCACCTTGCATTGATGGTGCTAATAAATCTATTTTAACCCATCTCACTACTTATTTAATGTCATAAATTGAATATTTAATTAATATATACAAAATATAAAAACTAATAGATTTAATAAGAATATTCTCTATTAGTAGATATAAATATGTTAAGTACATAAATATCAATTACATTCGATTATTCTATCAAATGAAATGAAATAAATCTAATATATTATAATTTATTATAGATAAATAAATAGAATCAATACAGTTCTCAATAGAAACATACCATTTGGGTACGAATCATATCTAGACTACAAGTTACTAAATTTCAATATGTAACTTTAGAAGTTATTTCATCAACTTCTCAAATATTAAACACAACTTATTCTTGTTCATATTTCAAAAATATACCTAAAATCCAATATTTAAACAACATCAAAATATCTATATTTAACATTTTAAATTATTTATATTTAAAACATCAACCAAATGTCAAACACATAACAATCACATATATAACTTGTTATGTCAAATACTAGTTACAAACTTAAGTAGCATATAAGCATCTCTATATGGAATACAATTTTAGATTTATTATATATTCATCAAATAACATTTATATTCCATACATTTATGAATACCTTATAAACAAACAATTTATGATTAATATCACATTAATAAACATTCAAAGTGTGCATATGGTAGATTGTCCTCATTCTTTAGGTTTTCATTTATTCTACAAAACATATTCTATCTATATCATTTCATCTAAAAATTTATAACCAAAAAAATCTTACTTTAGTGGCTAGACTAAAATATGCAAAGAATTATAAAATACAACTAATTATCAATTCAAACACATCCTATAGGGCATTACTAACTCCTTTTTAATTTGAAAGACATAGTCAAAGGTTATATCAATGTACTATATGCTAAGTCTATAGTTCTGACCAAGACTTAAGGCACCTATTTTTAAACTAAAATATTATCTTTGTATACATAGCGAAATGCATATAAAATATCATAATCAATCAAATGTTAGACACATTTAATTGGTAACTACATACATATTCATATGAATTACTAGTCTTTGACCTCACAAGCTATATTTTCCCCAATCCATTTCATTGTCATACTATAATTCATTATCTATAAATCCTAATGAATTTGTTATACAATCAATAAATATATACAATCTATTATCTATATATCCTAATGCATTTGGTTATATAGTCACTATATATATATATACATATATATATATATATATATATATATATACATACATACATACATATATATATATATATACATATACATATACATATATATATATATATATATATATGTATGTATGTATATATATATATATATAGTGACTATATAACTATATATATATAATATCTTATCCATAAATCCCAATGAATTTAACTATAAATAATCACTATATTTATCTATAATATATACATACATTAATTTTTTAATTGACTGCATACCAAAATTCAACCATTCATAAAACCATTTGACTCACATACTATACACAACCTTAGTTAACTCATAGTCATCATTATTCCATTCCAAGTTCCGTGTGTGTGTGTGTGTGTGTGTGTGTGTGTGTGTGTGTGTGTGTGTGTGTGTGTGTGTGTGTGTGTGTGTGCACGCGCGCGTGTGTGTGTGTCTACTAGATAAGTAAATAAAAGGATAACCTATATTTCATTTTATACAACTAAATAACTTCATACACAATCAACCCTTATAACTGGGAATAAATTGATTGTATTTACCCCTACCCAATTCTTATTTTTATTTAACTAAAGATCCATATACTTAATATAATAAACTTAAGGATATCTCCAATGAAATCATATATATAATTTGATAACTAATTATAATTCCTTTTTCTTTGCCCAAGGTTTTCTTCCATACCCATATATATATATATATATATATATATATATATATATATATATATATATATATATATATATATATATATATATATATATGTATATATATGTATATGTATATATATATATATATATGTATATGTGTATATATATATATATATATGTATATGTGTATATATATATGTATATGTGTATATATATACATAGATATATATATACATATACATATATATATATATATATATATATAAAATTTAAATGGTCACCCATTTTAAAAATTTGGACACAACATAAATATAATCCATCCCTCATAGGATTTGTGCAAAAATCCTAGTGTGTAAAGAAGGACTTAAAACTAAGGAAATTTACCAAGTTTTTGGGTTATATGATGGGTTTTGTGGATGGCTAAGCCATCCATAAGGCCCATAATTTATCCCATTTAATAGTTTTTAGTCCATATAAACTAAACCCTTCATTATTTTATCACTACAATCACTATAAGAAAACATAGAAATCTTGAAACAAACTGACTTAGTTACACAATCTCCAAAAATAATGCTAATGATTTTAGTTATCCTTTTGCTCGCTTGAATTTTTTATTCAAAGCCCCCATATGCCAAAGGCATCCTTCATGACCTCTCCTTCATCATTTTATTCATTTTCATGCTCATTTCATGCCACAAAACTTCCTAAACATTTCACCATGAGTAATCAATTAGCAGTGAACTAAGGGTTTCCTATATAAATCAAACAAATCTCTTTCCTAGTTGGTTATTTAACACTCAGTCAAAGCCAAGTTAACCCTAATATATAGAATGTTCTCCTCATTAATCAAAATTAAAGTTATATTATCATCTTTGAACAATTCATGTCAACATTGGCTTCAAAAATCCATCAACTTATGCATAAGTCTCAATCATTAAATAATTCAAAGGTATGTCAACTAGTTTCCAAATAACTAGGTGATTAACAATAATATTAAGTCCATTTAAACATGATTATGATGAACAAATAATTCAATCCTATAAGTAGTGGTTAGTTTAATAGGTAAAACATATAGATTATTTATTCTCACTTATTAGTAATAAACACTTTTGAAAACATAATGATTTCACCTATTCATTTAACAATATAATCATTATTTAACATGTTATGGATAATAAACCTTGGTTAGTACTAAATAAAATATAATTACATTTTCAGAAAAAGATATTAATATATTTTTGACATTAGGATATATTTTTATCATAAAAATAATCATATTTTAAATATTATTATCACCTTAATCCTATAGATCAAACATCAATAATAGAATGTACCTACACTTACTATAGCAATGCATACATCATATTATACTATATAGTTATACCCAATAAAGTAATGAGGCAAGTAAAACACGTAGAAATTCACTCATTCAAAAAAGAATTAAAATCATATGATATAATCTATGTATGACAACAAGATTAGTGAAATCACTCAAATAAATCAACACGATCATCAACATCAACCAATATCACACTAGAAAGCATATTAATAGTCACTCAATAAAAGTAACATAATACATGTGACAACTATTTAACTCAAGAAATTAATCATAAAACATGATATACTACTTTTGTGTGTGCATGGGTTTATGATTTCACTCTCTATCATCCCCCAATGCCTCCATCTACACCACTCTCTCTGAGTATGCTCTCCCTCCATCACACTCTAACGGATGGATCTATCTTGTATCCACCTCACAATAATGAAGGTAGTTAGCCCAAAAAAAAATATGCCCATAAAATAATTTTGTATAAACTAATAAACATGATCATAATGTACATAATATAAAATTACTATTAACTCATAGTAAACCAATCATGTAAATTAAACAAGACATATTTATCCCATAATCAACATATGACATATAGATTAATCAAATAATAGTTAATCAACTATCAACCATAATAATTCATGGATCAAACAGGTTTTGTAGTTTAGAGAGAAATCAAGATGTGACAAAATTATTTATGAATCCATATATACATAGGCCAAGGATTTATATTTTGACCCCATTGGAGAGGAAGAGACACTATTAAATGAATCTCCTATTAAATAAATAATAATAAGGACATACGGCATCTATGAAGAGAATTCACCAGTTCTAAGGATACTAGAGGAAGATATAAAAGTTAAAGGGATAAGGAAGATTATAGATTCAAATATAATAATGGTGTAGGATCATGGGTAGTAATACTATATGCAAAAAAATACAAGTAATTGATATCCCATATAGTTCAATTTAATTTTTGTAATAATATAGTTGAGTCCAAGGGTCTTGTCAATAGTTTGTAGATAGTTGAGAAAAAATATTAATATGATTATAATATATGGAGGTTATGAGGTGATAGTGAAACAAGTTAGGGCTCCATGCATTGAAAAAAACCATTTTCCTAAGGCCTGTAAAAATAGGATATGTGACTTGTTTGAAGATTCCAATGTTGTCGACATTCAAAATATACAAAGGAAGTAAAATTATAAAGTGGGAAAGATGGTAATAATAGGATATTACTTCAAAATTTTATGTTACTATTATAAAATAAGGTCAAATTAATCATTTTAATCAAGGATAAAATCCCAAATATTAAAAAACACTGGCAAGTTTTTAACAATGACCTCCAAATTCATAATTTCATTTAGTGTGAATCAAATTTCTATAGAAATATTAAACCTCGTATATATAATTCCTAAGAAAATAAAATAATTTAGGTAAAAAACAACTATAAATCATGTTTACCTCATGTGATATGTTCAATTAGGGAAAAATAAAAATGTTATTCAAGGCAAAAAATAATGAAGAGATAATGATATCAACAAAGAAAAACCCAAATTTTGGAAAGCTATGTGTAGAGTAAGAAAAAAGGGGCCCTCGTTAAGTTATTCATGGAATATAACGATATAATGGAATGGAACCATAAGGACCTCAAGGGGTATGATATATATGTCATATAACATATAATTAACATTGAACCAAAAATTAAATTGGCTATGTATGTACAAATTCATGTTAACCCTAGAATTGAACCTTAATTAGATTAGAGAAACAATAATCTAATTGAGTCTCATATTATATACCCAATAAATCACTATACTAGTGTTTCCAATTTAATCCCTATCAAAAAATGAATGGGGATAAGCACTTATGTGTTAACTTTAGATATCTAAACAAGGTTTCATAAAAGTACCATTATCCTCTACCTTTCATGTAAAACTTATTACAAGTTGTGGTAGGCTTCAAAATATTCTCACTAATAGATGAAATCTTTATGTTTAATTAGATTTTCATTAAATAGGAATATCAATATGAAATTACATTATATAGGAGTTAGAATTGGGTATTAGACACTTGAAAATGTTAGTATTGAGAAACATCTATCATACATGATTTTTTCATATCCAAAAAAATATTAATGACTATTATATGCCCATGCATGCTAGTTGTGAGCCCAATCTATTCTAAGTTTTTATTAGTCATGTTTAATAACCTTCTTGTCTATGTTAAATCAGTTAAGTATCCCACTAAGACATTTAAAATAGACACATTATCATTTTTGTCTCTCAAAAAGTATCATCATACTTAAATAATAATTTTTAAATTACTTTATTTAAGTTGATAGTATAACCCTTCACCTAACAATGACTATTTTTAAAAATCAAATTATTTTCTTAAGTCAACCCATTCACCTAACATGTTGGTGGCATGGTAAATTAAATAATTTATTTCATAGAAATAAAATAAAGTTCAAACATATTCACTATGTGGCATTATTAATTTCTTATCAAATACATTATTATAAATTTATTAAATATGTCATATTTTTCACAAGTTATAACTCATGCACTATGAACAGTCATCATAAAATTCTAAATCATGCCAATCTAAGTCAAGATCTAATATTTTCAATATCAAATACATATTTATAGGTTCATCCATATATAAAAATATCAAAATTACATAATCACAACAAGGGGAAGAACTGTGTTGGTTTACTTTCATTTTAAGAGTATTAGATATAGAGGCAATAATCAATCATCAATGGGGGTGATTGGGGTTAGCTCAACCCAATTGTAATTGTACACATTTTATAGGTTTTCATACTTATTAAGTATTCATAGGGTTTAAAGGAGAATGAATATAATATGTGTGTGTGTGTGGGGGGGGGGTCAAGGACCAAGTAGGAACACTGAACTCTATGGTCACAATGAACTATTTTTTCTCAGGGTAGTCAACCTTAGGTAATCTACATCTTATTAATATGTCATAGGATTTAAATTAGTTACCAATCACATATAGTTACTCAAATATATATTTTTATGAATCACATGCCTACTTCTAGTCCTTTTTTGCTATCATAAAACAACAACCATCAACTAATAAAATAATAAAGTTAAATGTATTGATCTCCTTAGTACTTTCCATAAATAAAAAATTAAATTATCATATCATTATAAATTAGTTATGTTAATATTTATACTTGATTTCTATATATTATAATCTAAATAAATTATACAAGTTTAACCTATTATGATTCAGACTAATCTAAAAATAGAGTAAACATATTGGTGACCATAGATATTTCTTGAACATTTCTAAAACTTGAGTTTACCTTAGGTTTTCAACCTTATTTCTAGGGTTCTAGGATTTTTATTAGGGTTTCATACCAATTTTTATTATTTCCCACTACTATTTTTGAAAAATAAAAGTTTTTATCTTTCACCATAGCATTTCACACTCATTTTCCTAAAAGATTTTCCTCTCCCATGATTTTTTTCCTCCTACTTATTTTAATTATATATGCTCCATAACAATTATATTTTTTAAACACTCAGAGGCTTTTTTATAGGCATGTGGTGGATTAAAAATGTATTTTTTTCACTAAAATATTAAATGGATATTTTATTTTCTTTTTTTAGCAAATTAAGTATACAAGGAGAATGGTTGACCTAAATTCACATTAATTTATGGGTTTTATTTATTTACTAATTTTCACTAAAACCCTCTTTTTATTTTTAAAAAACTCTTATGGTTTTCTTGAGTGGTTGTTTTTTATTTATCCCTTGTTAAGGCACTATTTCTATGTTTATTTTCTTAACAATAGGATTTGCTTGTGTCCCAAGTGCTCTATCAAGGTTAAATTCAAAAATTAATAATGAATATAAAACCCTTAAATTCTTCATCCCCTATATTTTCCAATATCTATCAATGCCATGCCTTATGTTTATGATAATGAATGGAGAAATAAGTAAACTTGTGTGATTAATGATGATAACTATGTATATGATGAACATGATTGTGAGGATAATTATAATTATTATGAATACAAGGAAGAATAATACACTAGTGATGTATATATCAAAGATTTAAATGCACAAGATAATATTAAATTATAAGAATATAGTTCCCCTACTTCTTTACACTATTCTCTTAATTATACACTAGAACAAGAGGAAATAATGATGCATTATCTCAAGTTTCTAGCATTTAACTTAAAGATAAAATATAATAGCACCATGAATATATGATGTACACTTATATTATCATGATGTTTTAAATTTAAATAATATGTATACATGTGATGATAATTATATTAATATATAAAATATAGACATTTCTTTTCATAAAAAATATCCATTTAGCACACATAATATGCCTCAATAGTTTTCCAATTCAATTCATCTCATCATATATTAAAAATTAAAAGGCATAGAACATGCATGCTAAGTAATGTTATTAGATTAAAATGATTTGATATTTATTATATTTGTCTATAAATGGTAAATGATACACGTGAGTGTGGTGATTCTCTATCTTTTATCAAAAAAATGTCACAATATATCTCTTTATCCTAAAAATAGAGGTGAAAATATATTTTTTCATGAAGAATATATTGAAACACAATATGGTGTGATTTATACTATTACTTTATAAGCACAATGTGATGATAATTCCATGATAGGAAATGATTCCAAATTATGCAATGATGTTTGCCTAGAATGAAATCCTAGGAAATGCAATGATATTAGTGTTGAATTATTATAACTATTTTTAGAGTAGATAGCAAGTTAACATCAATCAATGAATATTTACAAAAAATATCATTCCTACTATCAATATTCTTTCTATGATGTAATCTATGGATGCACATGAATACAAAATTCAAGGTTTATGTTTAAAGGTTATCTCACTTGAGGATAAGCTAGCATAGAATAAAACTCATGATCATGGACATAAAAATGTTAATCATAATAAAGATACACACGAGGAAATTATTCATAAGATATAAAAAGGTAAATTTTGAATGGGGTGATTGATAATAAGGTTGAACCAAGTGTATTAATTAATTTAACTTTTTAGGAATTTATGGAATGAAAACCCTAGGTTGTTAAAGGAATGGAATAGTAAATAAAGAAATAAATATGATATATATATATATACATATTGATTTTTGTAATAATTTACCTAATCTAATTACTCTAACAATAGAAATGAATCACACAAGTATGGATTTAACTAGAAACTAACCGAGACAAATGGATTGGAGGGAGTAAACTTGTAGAAAAGTAGATCAAAGTGTCAAAAATATATATTTGAAGTCAAAAATCCTTCTATATAGTAGCATGGTGCTCTGGATAATATCACACTATGTTAGTGTCTTTAGGGGCACAAAAATGTCCTTTATAGGTAGGGACTGCTATTTTGGGAGGACCTTCATATATGTATTTTATGCCTAAGTTGTATATATGAGTCTTGATCTACTATTTGTGACGTATTTTTAACTAATTTGGGAGAAAAAACCCTAGATCTCTATGATGTTATGGTATTTGAAGAGCATAAGAATAAAAAGTGTGATGTTAGTTAGATAGGATAGATGTGACCTCAAAAAAAAAATTTGATATTTGCCTACATACGAATACCTTGAGAAGGAATCAAACTTTATTTAGTTCTCCTACTTAAGATTTTAGTGCAAGTACAAGTGAATGCTAGTAAGATTATTGACTAGAGTGTTTTGAGTGTACTTAAGACTAGATATCTAGGCAATGTTATCTTATAAATGTTGTAAATGGATATATGTATAATTAGGGAAGAATAAGTATCAATGACCTTAATTTTCATAACAATTTTTGAGTTTGTTTTTATGTATTTTCATATGATTTCTATCTCATGGGTAAAGGAATAAAAGTGGTGTATATATTGATTGAATACTTTTTGGGATGTGATTTAAGTCTAGGCTGACCCTAGGGTTCCTTGAGAAGTAAAACTATGTTTGTTGGGGTTAAAAAGAGCTAAAGGACACTAGCATAGTCCCTTGGTCACTAGTTCAGTGGGCTAGTGTCCAAAGGGGTGCACTAGTGTCTAAGTGGTAGAACCTAGGGCACTAAGGGCATACATGCTTAGGGGAAGGCATGGGACTACTTTTAAAATGTGTAGGGATGGGTTAGACCCATACAAAATATATATAAGTAGTGAAAAATGCCCTAAGATAGGTTTGGGACTAAGTTAGGGGTAGGGTAGTCTCAAGTAACAATCATTACACTCAAGTGACATTTTATGTGACTACATTTCCATGCCCTTTATTATAAAAATATATCAATGTGAAATGACTAGGATAAATGAAAAATAAGTGTACCTGGAATTACCTAAGAGGCATAGCCCTTGAATCTGGGTCTGAGTATAAAATTTTTGCTCCATTATGTGTCTTCTAAATGAAACATGATTGAATTAGTCACTACTTAATAAATATCAAAAGTAAAGACAAAAATAAGTAAAGAGATAAGAGATAGAGGAAAGAATGAATAAACCTCACTAGGTACATAAACTAATGCAAGAACTTAGTGACATCCTATGTGTGTAGATGGTGATAAAATAGTGAATAACTTGTACTAAGATGATGACTTACTCAATCCTCATGTGTGGGTGGCTTAATAACTCAAACTAGACTCGATTCCATCATTTCCCACCCATGCTTTGTGGATCATGAAATGTGAATAACTTGGATTTGACTTATGGCTTATCAAACCCTCATATGTAGGTGGTTGAAAAACTCAACCAAGCTATGACTCCATCATTGCCTACACATGTGTAGTAGTTACATTTATAAATAAAACTATGCAATGTAAATGAAACTATGTAGGATGGATCTAGGGCCTCTTAGAAACTCTAGAATGAAAAATATCTTAGGGCCCTCTCAAGCACTCAAGTATGTAGTTGAAGGACTAATCAATAATTCCAACCATTTCATATGGAGCAAGGGATCAAACTAGTGTAAAACTAGTGCAAATGTGGAGAATGACATAAAGTTTTCTATTCCATTTCATTAACTGGTTCATAAGTGAGAATATGGAAATAATGTGTCATGCACATGTCCCAATTATAATATATGTGCATATGGATTATGGATTGAGTTATAGTAATCCATATCAAAACATATATAAAATTGAAATGGGGGTGATCATGCCACACATGATACACCAAATCTGAGAAAAATGGTAAGATTCTATGTAAAACTGAGAATAAACTAAGCATATCTAATAATTTATGACTGATACTATGAAAAACTGAACTATAACTATTTTACCTTTCTAGAAAATCCAAAATTTATTATTTTTAGAGATACTAAACACTAGTGTGGTTCCTTGGAAAGTAGTGCACCATGTTAGTGTCCACTAGGTCATGTTAGTGTACTTATGTACTATTTTTGTACCAAACTATAATTGATTTATGTCTAACTATTTTCCACTATGTTTTCCTAATTTTGTGCTCTATAATATATATATATATATATATACATATATATGCTGAAAACTATATTTTGAGTGCACTTGGATGGCCTAATATCTATGACAAACCTTTTTGAATTCACCCTCTTTCAAGGGGAGTTGTTAAACTTATGTAATAATTATCCACAAAATTAAAGATATGCAACTTATGTGTTAGCTTGATCATATATGATATTTGTGTAATAAACCAATATAATGTTTATACATGAGATAGTAATGTAAGATAATTTGAGAATAAGTTGGTAATATATGATGTATGCTAGATCTAACATTCACAAGGTTTTCAATATAGATATAAAAATGTAAGAATGTGTATGAAGAATAATTTTGAGTAATAATATATGTTAACTAACTAGGGGGATGGGGAATCATGTACATAAAATCACCCAAGGAGGAAGGGGAAGATGAATCAATTCCCTCATGACATCTATAATTGAGTGTGTGAAATCAACCAGCAAGATACAAGTGTCATGGCCATGATGCATACATATAACACACATGAGGCATGAAAATTAGGATAAGGTGGAAAAATACAAGGGACATGGGCACATGTCACTAAGTCTGAGAAATCAATACATATAAGGACATGTTCAAATGTACCATATATAAAGAATAAACAAGGTTGTATTAGGTCCACATGGAAGGACAAATTTAAATGTCCACATACACAATCAATAAGACACACAAAAGGACATGGGAACATGTCCAAAGAATACACATAATGAAATTAATTTCCATGGAGACATAGAATAATGGAATATTCATATGTCCTTTAATATATATAGAAGCAAAGAAACACAATAAAATCTAAACTAGGAAAATTATAAATGAAAGTATGCATGAAAATTTGGTATAAATATGTATAAGAGAAAATATGTACATAATTGAGTCTATACTAATAGCATTTTGTTAAAAAATTGAGTATTATAGGATTATAAATATCAAGATATAATCAATTTTGAATCTATGATATGGAGTATAGAAATATGTAATTTAGAAATCCAAAATATATGTAGTATGATGACCCTAGTGGGCAAGTGTATCAATGTTGAGGCTATATATGTGCCCCCAATGGGTAGATAGTAACAAATCTAGAAATATGTAGAATACCTAAGTCATATAATAATCTATGAACACTCAATAAGAATAAGTGAATCATGTATGTATGATAAAATTGACTAGACTAGCATAGATATCATATGTAGTATCTAGAAAAATATATGGAATGTAAACATGGAAATGCATATAATTTGAAAGTTATATTTTCTAAGAAATATTTGAATTTTTTTTTATATTTTGATAATATTATATTATTATTTATTTATTTTTAGTATAATCTATGTATAAGCAACATGAAAATGAAACTATATACAAGGATAAAATTATAATAAACTATGTACTAATAGGGAGCAACATGAAATATCTGAGAAATATCTGAGATCAGAGAATCTAATGTACTAAGTGATCTATCGCTGAGACTAATTATGTAATAGGGATATGAATATATGAAGTAAACTGAGTTGAACTATGAACTATGGGATTATTGGGAACCCATCTAGTAGAATAAGTTATAAATGTACTAGATGATCTATGTTGTAACATTGATATATGTGGTAGTGGGGTAGAGAGAGGCTCTCTATAATCCATAACATGTCTCTAACATGGGGGTCTCTCTAATATAAGTCTTTATGGGAGAGTATGTGTATGTGGTAATTACACAAGAGTATAATCACATATAGTAGTGGCTTAACTAATATTGGAGATGTGATAATAGAATTTATGTGTTGAATAATAATTTATGTCTATTGTATAACTAGGTGTAGAATACATAAAGGATACTCATATAGAAGGCCCTCAACTATAACCACTTGAATAAAATGTATGTATTTGAGACATTTGTGTACACTAGATGTAATAGTATGAAGCTATTATATCCAAATGCTACCTAATAACTTATAAATTGTGCTTGCACTAGGCACAACTATGAATTTGGTGTCCATGTGTGTGGACCCAACTTGTAATGGAGTATTATTTCCTTGATTGAGCTTTGAACATGTCCATTGAGGACACAAATTATTATATGTTTGAGAAATATCCTACTTTAAATAACCCAAGTGATGTAGAAGTGTAATAGTATACATGCTAATGTTTAACCCATTGTCAACCATGACACTCTGAATAGGATGATGATCAATGTAAGATCATACAAAGATTGCATATAAATATAAGTCATCCTCAATTATAACCCACTTTGAGAAAGTGATGAAAGGTCTAGTAGGAACTATAGTATGATACACACACCAATGATATTACTAAGAGGGTGTGTTTCCATTGAATTTGTATGATAGGATGTTGGTGGTGGATGTGCTTGATAAGTATTGTGAACACCTAATTTGCATGTTATCTCATTATTTGTATGTTTTGTAAATGGATCTAAAAATATTTTCAATTATTTTGATTCTATTAGTGTTAGTCTAGGTACCTCTGTAGGAGTGTCGACATCGATGATATTAGCATCTATTAAATATTGTTTCTTGTGTCTTATATTGATATATTTATTTGTAGTATGGTATGATGTCATATGATATTCATATAATACATTGGAATCATAAATATTTGGAGGAGGCCTATTCCTATCAACCGCTTTGATGGGAGTGAGATATATGATGTTGCATAAAGGAGCTAATAAAACCATGTGAGGAGGTAGATATAAAGCTACATTAACTATTATATTTTGATCACTCTTATTTTTAGTGGGCCTTACCTTGTATTGGGGCTTATTATAACTCTTATTAGTTGAATTTGATCTAGTTGTGTGCTTTAGTTTTTCATGGAGAGAAGCTTGGATTTTCATTCCTTAACTATGTGGCATAAATTTGTGAATGATGGAAACCTATTAAATAGAATAAATTCATGTAATGTAAGTAATAAAATATTTTTGAATATGTCTTGGAGTTTTCTATCTACCATGGGGATATTCATATTTTCTAATATAGTTTAATATCGCAAGACATATTTAGATATTGGCACATTAGATTTTTGTTTGAGTTGAGAAACTTGAGCATAAGAAACCTTATCATTAATGTTGATAAAAAATGTGCCAAAAACACATCTCCCAATGGATTGAATGTTGTGATGGATTTATTAATAGTATCATATACCCATTTTAATGCATAGTCCTTTAAACTATGATGGAACAACTTAGTGAGGAGCTAACATTTGGCATGTAGTCCAAACACGCTACATGGATAACTCATAGATGGTGCTCTAGGTCACCCTTACCATCATACAAAGTAATATTAGGCTCCAAAAATACAAATGGAAAATTATTTACTACCACATGATGTGATAAAGTAATATGTATAAAAACATGATAATCCAAGGCATGAGATGGTCTAGTGGCACCCTGATGAAGATGTAATACCTTGTCCTCTAAATCATGGATCTCATGAATAAGGGATTGTACATATAGAGATAAATAAATGATACTAACCATAGGATGTGGTACCACTTGTGAATATTATCTAGTTATAGTAGGTGGTTTAGAATTTGAGTGTCCCCCATAGTAGGTGCAACAATATTAACATATGTGGGATTTATGGAATGTAAACCCTATATTATTAAAGGGTTAGAAGAGTAAATTAGGGAAAAAATATGCAATTAATATAAAAAATTACTGGTATAATAATTAACCTAATATAATTATTATAATAATATAAACTAATCACACAAGTTTGTACTTAGATGGAAACTAACTAAGATTAATGACTTGGAGACTAGAAAATGGTATAGAATAAGATCAAGGTGTTATAAACTGAGATTTAAAGTCAAAATACTCTGAAATATTATTTTAATCCTTTAGATAGTATAACACCACATTAGTGTTTTCAAGGGTGTGGTAGTGTCCATTTTAAGAAGGACAATGATCTTTTGGGAGGACATCCACCTATGTTTTATATGTTTGTGCTTATACGGATGATCCTTAATTTTCTATCTTTGACCTATTTTTGATTGGTTTAGGAGTAAAACCCTAGATATCCATGTTATTAGCATATTTAAGGAGAAAAATATCAAAAGTGTGATGTTATTTGGGTAGTTTTGGCATGACCTTAATACCCCACTATGTTACGAGTTGCTTATATACAAATACCTTGATAACGGATAAAGCTTGATGTAATTCTCCCAGCTAAGCATTTTGTGAAAGTACAAGTGAATATTAGTATGAGTGTTAGATTAAGTTTTTTGAGTGTTATTGATACTATAAATATTATTAATTTAAACTTATGAATGTTTTATGTGGATATATGCATAAGTAGGGTAGAATAGGGATCAATGACCTTGATTTACACAACTATTTCTAAGTTTGTTTGTGTGTATTTTAATCTTATTTTCATTTCATGGGTAAAGGGATAAAGTGGTGTATATATATTTATATTGTGTTTTTCAAGATATGTTTTGATTCTAATCTAACCCTAGGGTGCCTTTATAATTATAAATATGTCCATTGGGGTTAAAATAGGCAAGGGACACAAGTGTAGTCCCTTGGTCACTAGCATAATGCACTAGTGTCTAACGGGGGTGCATTAGTGTTTAGGTGGCATAAATTAGGGCACTAGGGACTTAAATGCATAGGGGAAGGTTTGTAACCACTTTTGAAATGTCTAGGGTTTAGTTATACCCACACAAAAGATAGATAAAGATTGAAAGAAGCCCTAAGATAGGTCTAGGATTAAGCTAAGGATAGGGTGGTCTCAAGTAACACTCATTGAAATCAAGTGAAAGTTTATGTGACTACATATTAATTTATTCAAAAATACTAATAAAATTCTTAAATAGAAGGTATAAATAAAAGGACATGGGCTATAATTAATTTTAACACAATGGTACAAATAGAAAATAAGAATCACCTACTCAAGTTTGATAACTTTAGATATGGACCACATACTATTTTGGAGAGATTTATTGATAAAAATCTAATCAAATTAACTCCTAATTATTATCACCCTCTTGATCACCTTTATTAATTAAAGTTAACATCATTTTATAATTATCATTATATTAATTGGCATCATTATGATCATTGTGACAAAAGATTACATACCTTGTGGATAAAGGAGTTATTACATTTAGAAAAGTTGACACTAGGTTAATGAGGTCCCCTTATCCATCTCCATTTACTACTCATTTGATTAAAAATGATACATTCTAGTGTGTTCCTATAGAGGAACCAATTATCCATCAAACTTCTAAGGAAGATGTTACTAGAATAATAGCCTCTTATAGTTCATAGTCTACAAATTTTTATGTTCTCCAATACATTCCTATCAAGTAACCAGTGGTCACTCAATCCCTTATTCTAGGTGAACATAGATAATTCATTATTGTAGCTAACAATAAAAAACATAATACAATCACAAGCAAACATCTCAAGTATTTGGGATATAATGACCATAATTTAAAACAAACACATGATAATGCCAAGGAATATGTGTTTCTCTAAGTTTTTGACAATGATTGCATTAAGATAAGAAGAAAGTAAAGGTTAAAGGTTAGGGGCTTGACGTTACCTAGATTAAGTGTGCACCATATCCAAGCTTTTATGGGAGTTCCTCTTTGGTTATGGAGGAAACACCTACAATAAGAATAAGACTTAAACAAAGAAGATGTTAGAAAAAGATATGGTAGACTGCCAAGCTATGCGATCAATCCCGAAAGCGTGAATCTCTATAAGGGATGATAGTCCACTTTTTAATGAAAAGAGTGTTGTATAAAAAAGAAATGATGAAAGACTAAGAAAGAGAAAAATAGATAATGTGTACCTATTCTCTGTAGTCAGTTTGTCACAGTCACCAATGTCTGTAATCCTATCGAGGTCAGATGGGTAAATGATGTCGACATTAGTTTGGTTGTCAATGTCGGTAGGGGCAGTGGACCTTGGATAGGTTTTGGAATATGTATGTGGTCGGCAGAAGAGTCTATGGAAATTTAAAGGTTTGTGTAGGGTTGCAAGAAAGTGAATAGGGTCTGAGGAAGGGTAAAAGTAGAGGGCAGGTGTGATAAGAGGCTAAGAATAAGAGGAAGGCTTTTTAGCCTCTCCACAAAAGAAGTCAGGTTTCTCAATAGTTCTTAAAAATACCAAATGGAAACTAATTACCAATGTATTCTTAAAATACTAAAATAAGAAGTAGAATACTTAGCTCTATTTAGTGAAGAACTAGAGGTGTCAGAATTTTTATTCCTATTGTGGCTGATGTTGAGGTCCTCATACAATGTTTCAATCTAGTGTCTGGAATGACTTATGCAGAGCTTTGGTAGCCAGGAGAGTGATAGTTGAATTCTGGTGCTTGGTCTCAGAGTGTGCGCATCGATATGCAAGAAAGTGGGGGTAGCTCAATGTTTAAGCTAGGCTTATGTAACTGACATCAACTATCCCACCGGTGCCGGCATAGGGATGACAATGTCGGCTGATGGTTGACCAACATTGGTGGAGAGAGAATAGGTAAAAGGGCTATTTTTAGCTCTTCACCCATTTTTCCACCCACAAAGTGCCTTCTCTATTAGGGAATGGTCAAAACATGGGTTTATGAGGCATGAGAGTTGGTTAAGGAGTTAATAGGGAGTGAGAATAGGTCATGGGTAGTTAGGATTTGGAGGACCTAGTCTCAGGGTGATCATAGGTTAAGAAAAGGTCTTAGGGTGAGGTGTCCAAGGTGAGGTGTCTAGGTGAGGTCATTAATTTAAAATAACTAATTTATTTTAAATTAATAAGGTGTGTAAGTGTTTAGAAGGGGACCAAGGGGGGGTTGACACAATGTTAGTGTCTACATTTGCCCCTTTTTGTCTTGTGGTTTGTTCTGATGAACTGCAAGACCAAAATAGGTGTAGGTTGCCCCAGGTATGGGATGAGGTATTCCATAATATTTCTCTAAGTTTTTGACAATGATTACATTCAGATAAGAAGAAACTAAAGGTTAAAGGTTAGGGGTCTGACATTACCCAGATTAAGTGTGCACCGTATCCAAGCTTTTATGGGAGCTCCTCTTTGGCTGTGGAGGAAACACTTGCAATAAGAATAAGACATAAACAAAGAATATGTTAGAAAAAGATATGGTGGACTGCCAAGCTATGCACTTGATCCTTGAAGTGTGAAGCTCTGTAAGGGATGATAGTCCACTTTTTAACAAAAAGAGTGTTGTATAAAAAAGAAATGATGAAAGACTAAGAAAGAGAAAAATAGATAATGCATACCTATTCTCTGTAGTCAGTCTATCATAGTCACTGATGTCAGTAATCTTGTTGAGGTCAATTGGGTAAATGATGCCGACGTTAGTTTGGTTGCCGATGTCAGTAGGGGCAGTGGGCCTTGGATGGGTTTTGGAATATGTCTGTGGTTGACAGAAGAGTCTATGGAAATTTAAAGGTTTGTGTAGGGTTGTGGGAAAGTGAATAGGGTCTGAGGAAGGGTAAAAGTAGAGGGTAGGTGTGAGAAGAAGGTAAGAATAAGAGGAAGGATTTTTAGCCTCTCCATGGAAGAAGTCAGGTTTCTCAATAGTTCTTAAAAATACCAAATGGAAACTAATTACCAATGTATTCTTAAAATACCAAAATAAGAAGCAGAATACTTAGCTCTATTTGGTGAAGAACCAGAGGTGTCAAAATGCTTATTCTTATTGTGTCTGATCTTGAGGTCCTCGTATAATGTTTTAATCTAGTGTCTGGAATGACTTGTGTAGAGCTTCGATAGCCAAGAAAGTGATAGTCAAATTTTGGTGCTTAATCTCAGAGTGTGCACATCGATATGCAAGAAGGCAGTGGGTAGCTCAATGTTTGAGCTAGGCTTATGTAATCAGTGTCGACTATCTTATCAACATTGACATAGGGATGATGATGTATGCCGATGGTTGACTAACATCAACAGAGATTGAATAGGTAAAAGGGCTATTTTTAGCTCTTCTCCCATTTTTCCACCTACCAAGTGCCTTTGCCATTGGAGAATGGTCAAAACATGGGTTTATGAGGCACGAGAGTTGGCTAGGGAGTTAATAGGGAGTGAGAATAGGTCATGGGTAGTTAGGATTTGGAGGACCTAGTCTCAGGGTGACTCATAGGTTAAGAAAAACTCTTAGGGTGAGGTGTCTAAGGTGAGGTGTCTAGGTGAGGTCATTAATTTAAAATAAGTAGTTTATTTTAAATTAATAAAGTGTGTAAGTGTTTCAAAGAGGACCAAGGGGGGGTTGACACAATGTTGGTGTCTACATTTGCCCATTTTTGTCTTGTGGTTTGTTTTGATGAACTGCAAGACAAAAATAGGTGTAGGTTGCCCCAAGTATGGGATGAGGTATTCCCCCTCAAAGTAGAAATTGAGAGAAGGGAACCTAAAATTGGGTGTTAATTTGATAGGCAATGGATGGATAAGGTGAGGTTAGAGTGTGAAAACTACAATAGTTGAGATTACATGTATACCACTTCAATTGATAGCTAGGTCAAATTGTTGCAGGCAAGGTCTAGGAACACTAAAATTGAAGTAACCAATCCCTAGCTTATTAGCGGTAGCTACTTGGGTTAAACGATCAAAGCTATAGCTCTAATGGTTGAGGAGGACTAAAATTAAAGTAACCAGTCCCTAGCTTATTAGTGGTAGCTGATTGGGTTAGATTAATCAAAGTTGTAGCTCTAATGGGTGTCATGTTCCAAGTATCTGGGATAGGAAGTGCTCATGGAAAACATGAAAATGTCACAAATATTGGGGATCAACTTGGTTGTGATCTGATAATATGTGTGAGGGGCATAATGTGGGGTGCGTACAATTTGCTAACTATTCATGAGGTAGCATATATGCAATCAAAACAACCAAGGCAAAGTTGTCTTGAAAGTGGTCATGGTTTGAGGAGATAGTCATGATCTCCAAGGTGATTGGTCGAGTCGGGTTGAGATATAAGTGATCTCAAGTGTTGTTTGTTGTGGTTAGGGAGATATATGTGATCTCGAATGTGCCCCATGAGAATTCCAAGGTGAATCCTAAAGTGCATGATTTTGGGTAGTTTTAAAGATGAGCTATGTTTTTATGTCACCGACATTAATTAGTCCATCGATGTTGGTAAAGATAAAGGTTGATGTCGATAGAAATCAGCCAATGACGACACCCCAAGGCAATCATGTGGACATTAGTGGCTTGCCAAACCTAACAAAAGTAGATTGGCGGCCCACCAAAAGTCATTTGTGACTTTTGAAGTGTTGAAAAAGAGAGCTCTAAGGTGTTGAGTGAATATTAAAAGTGGTTGTAAGTTTTTGGGAGTGTTGTGGGCCACAAATGATTAGATTGTGGAGATGGGGTAGACAGAGATGGTAGACATTAGAGGAGGCACTGCAGGAGGAGTACCACCACTGGCATTCATTATACCACCTCAACGGCGATGATGCGACGAGGTAGGGTGTGTTTTTGGAATTTGTGATAGGTTTTTAATTTGATGTTATTTTTGTTATTTTTTGAGTTTTTAGTGATATATCGAGTGGGGAGGTCTATTAGAAGGGTAGGTAGGCTAGGTAGGTTAGTTAGTTGGTCCATTAGGTAAATGAATGGGCGAATGGCTGAGCTAACCTCAGAAGACTCCATGTCAACTGAGTGATGCCTATATAGCCCTTATTTTAAGGGCCTCAAGCCAATGTAGTTCTCCAAAAAGGGAAGAAGAGTCAAATAAGTTATTAGTTATTTGCATAACATTTGCTAACATTGTTATGTGTGTGTTGGTTGGATGTAGACTAGGCAAATGTTGATGCTGTGAGATCACCTCCTGACATTACTAACGCGGATGTGTCAAGACATCACAAGAGATGAAAGGGAACATATGGCCATTGTAATGCTTAGTGGGTTATGAAAATATTTTTGAGTGGCTAGGGATGTCAGTTTGATGGTGGCATTGATCAAATGGTGGGATCATACCACTAACACCTTTGACCTGCTAACCGGTGAGTTAACTGTGATAGTAGAGGATGTGTACCAAATTTTGTAGTTGACGATACATGGGGCATATTTATATTCATGCTCAAGAGAGGAGCATGACATTCATATGGTTACACTATTTGGGGAGCACACTATTTAGGCAACTTATCATTTGATGAGTTTTGCATATGAGCTGATTTATGTTACAGATGAGGATGAGCATCGACTAGCCATTCTGATGATGATCGACATCACTATATATTCCCTTCTTGATGTAGAGGGAGGGAGAATCCCAATCTCAATGACTGGGGTTTTGGTAGATATGTTAGGGGAGCAGATAGTTTTTACATGGGCCCTAGTGTTTTCAGCTTAGCTATACATGGAGCTGTGGGGGATCAACTGATGGTAGTAGTACAACTTGTGTGTGGGCCACCTCCTACACTGTTTGGCATATGAGAACATAGTAGTTACATGACCTCTTGGCCTCCCAGTAGCAATCCAGGCTAGCTTCAGAGTTGGTTTCAAGTGGTGGTGAGAGGTCATGGCACAGACACGTGTGGATGCCATCATCTGGGGTATTGATTATTATAGGGGGTACTAGATTCCTTGATCCCAATAGATATTATTTAGAGTCCATACTTGGTATATCTAGCATTCAGAGGTCAGGCAGAGCAGTTGGTGGGGCTCCAGAGCTTACAATGGGTGAGGGGCAAATGAGCTGGTGAGCTTGAGAGAGTTCCTACTAAGAGAGTGTGGTGGTAGTAAGAGCTTTTATAAGATGTGCCACCTACTTTCCCATAGTATAGATGGGATGATATTGAGGTGCCCCTCCCACTACCAGAGGAGACAACGTGACCAGATTTTGAGGAGATACTAGTAGGTTCAGGTGTGGTAGATTTGGGGTGTATGGTGGCGTACTTGACTTCATGGGCAGGTCATTATGCTGGGATTCAGAGGGGACTACCTCCTGATTTGTAGGCAATTATTAGAGAGAGGGATGCTGCCATCCAAGAGAAAGATGTAGCACAGGCACAAGTGGTAGTTTTGATAGTGAAAGTGGCTGCCTTGACAGAGTAAGTTACTACATTATAGGGGTAGTTGGCCATAGCCCAGGCATAGGTATTAGTAAGACAAGGTTTTAGAGGGTAGAGCCTTATTCAGCTACCATAGAGTTCACTACAAGGCATGGCATCAGGATTGATGGGTCCACCATAGACTGTACCTATATCTAGGTATAATACTATGTTTGACAAGATTACATATTATGAGGGTGCCATCAGGGAGTATCCATAGATTCAGTGGTATGCTAAGATGCTAGCTCAGTAGCAATCTGTGTCACATGCCACTGCCTCTAATTCTTAGAGACGGTGATGATTAGAGGGTGGAGATGATTCAGTGTCATCACGACCACAACCACAATCATAGCTATGAGTTATTAGTTGTTAGTCGAGATGTATACATATACCATCCTGCTTGCCATTGATGCGAGATGTGTGTGTGTGTGTGTGTGTGTGTGTGTGTGTGTGTGTGTGTGTGTGTGTGTGTGTGTGTGTGTGTGTGTGTGTGTGTGTGTGTGTGTGTGTGTGTGTGTGTGTATTGAGAGAGAGACATGTATCTATTGTATTATTTTAGATATTTTTTATGTATACCTTCATTTGACAGTTATATATATGAGATTTTTGAGATATTGACATGTTATAGATGTGAGTTTGTGTTAGTTGTTTTGGTTATGTTAATGTTTTTAGCATTTCCCATATGTTTGATGGTACATGCTTGAAATGATAAGTGTATGATGATGTTATAGCCTTTTCCATATTATGTGATGGTGTATGCTGTAACATAGGTTATGTGTTTTTTCATCCTTAGCAATTTTCCATATTGGTGATGGTGTATCCTAAAAATGAAATGAGTTTATTTATGCTTCAGTAGGTTTCCATATTGGTGATGGTATATGCTTGACATAAATTGTGTTTAGTTGATAGTTTCCATGTGTATTGTTTTCCATAGAAACTAATGTGAATGGGCTATGATAATTTATATAACACAAATTGGTATCTGCATTAAATAAATCATGATTTTATGTTAGTGGTTAGAAAATGTCTGGGTTGCATGTGATGAAGGTGTGTAAGAAGTGAAAGGTGTGTTGCTCTTTCATTGACAAGGACCATAATGATAGCATAGATAAGGTTTTTGCAAACAAAAAACTTGTTCATGCATTACGTCGTTGACCATTGGTTTTTGTTAGATAAGTATGATAATCACTTGACATTAAGTCAGCTCAAAATCCCTTGGGTATGTTGGGGTAATAGGTTTGATTATGTGATATGTGAGGATAGCGTAATCCTTTTTAGTAGGGATAACTTTGCCCCTTTTATAGGTGACCCTGAGAATGACTATAGGTAAGTCCATACTTAATAGTTTATCAGTCTCTTTTTCTTTTTTTCGGTACACTAATCAATGTGGGAAGTCTACTTGGGGATGTTGTCTTGTTTTGTGGTCATGTGAAGCTAATTGATGTGGGAAACTTCTGAGAGAGTGATATTTATGTAGTAAAATTTGGGCATAGCCATCCTTCGAGGGAGTGGTCTATATTCTGCTTTGTATGTTTTAATGTCTTTGAATAGTTGTCCTTCAAGGGAGCAGTCTACTAATTACAACAATAATGTATCTATCCTTCAAGGGAGCAATCTACATTGATAGTTTATGACCTTTGAATATTGTGTTAGCCATCCCAATTTTATATGTTTTTTTTATGACTGAATTGTTAGTCATGGACCAGACTATAGAGGTTTAGGGGTTTTCCTTTTATTAGGACAAAGCATTAATGCTTAAAAAAGGGTTAACTAATGTTTGTAGGAAAAAAAGGGTTAAAAGTAATAGGAATGAGGATGACGGGGGTTGCTCAAGGGATGAGATCAAGTTAATCGTCAAGTGAATGATTACTTAGTTAATAGTAGAATGGTCATAGATGTAAAACATTAAGGGGCTCAGGTTCTAGCTAGCCTTTAAGAGAAGACAGATGATAAGTGCTTGATCCATACTTGTGCATTATTATATAAGGTCCAAGCCAATTAGTAGTAATCTTACCCCATTTTCTTCTTTCCATATTGGTCACATGTTGGTTTTCTTTAAGGATGAGATCTTTGATGTTGAAATCTTACTCTTTCATATTTTTGTTGTAGGCACGCTTGATGTGATGTTGGATGTGAAGTTGGTCAGCATGTTACTAGCATTTGATACAATGTCAAACATAGTCACTGGAGTCTTGGTTAAGAGTGGGCCAATAATAACCTAGGTGGAGGATGCATTCTACAACCGACTTACCACTGAAATGTCCTCCACAAATCCCATCATGGACTTGTTTGATGGCATGAGATGTCTCAATGGTGGTTAGGCATCAAAGGAGGCTGTTTAAGCCTCATTTGTAGAGAAGACCCCCTAGCATGGTGTATTGAGTAGTACTCTTGATAAAATCCCACTATCTATTGCTAGAGAGGTCAGGAGGAATGATACAATAAGTCAAGTAGTCAACAATTTGTTTATACCAAACATCATGTGGACTAGAGTGGTCAGGAGGAATTTCCCCCGAAGATGTTGGTTGAGATGTGCCCAAGATATAAATCTTGGGTGTTGGTGGAGAGGGCTTGACAAATGGATATGTCTAAGGGATAGAAACCTACTCTTTTTGTTTATCCTTTAGGGTTTGGGACCTGGTGGCCACATTAATGGTGTTGATTTTGAATAAAGGGGGAGAAGGTGGTAGAGGGACCATAATCTCGCATTGGGATCCTGATTTAATTAAGGAGGTTTGGGAGGCATAGGATGGTGTCAATAGTTTATCAGAAGAATCCTCAACAAGAAGGGTATCCTTTTTCAAGTGTTGGCAAACGATAACCTTAAGGGTGCAGCAACACTTAGTATCATGCCCAGATGTGTGATAATATAAGTAGATTTGAGTGTCATCAAACTAAGATGGTTTTGATCTAAGAGGTTGGTATGGCTTAATGGGTGGGAGAATGATGCTAGAAGACTGCAACAATTGGCTTAACAGTGAAGCATAGGAACCCCCTAATGGGTCTGTGCTCATTGTTGCAGTAGGGGTTGACAACTTCTATTTAGGAGTTGTAGGAAGAGTTTTTTGTACCACCTTTTTAGTTGGTGGTGTGGCCACATGTGTAGATGGTACTTTCTTGATGAGAGGTTTTGGAATTCTTGGAGGAAATATGTTTTTGATGGGTAGAGGGAGTAATGGAGGTAGTTTGTTTTTGTGAGGTTTTGAAATAGGGAGCACTCCTCTTAAAGTGGAAGGATGTGGATGCAAGATAGAGGGAAATGGTGAAGGTGGGGGAGTTTTTCTTACTACCTTTTTGGTTGGGGGAGGAGTAGACCAACATGGTTTAGCATCCTTCTTTAGTTTGGTGTGAAGAGCACTATTGTGTGGGGTGAGGTTCAAATCTAACTTCACTTGTGGGTGTGTGAGGTTTGATACAGGTTGAACACTGAGAGATTTAGTTTGTTTCGGCATGGTAGACACTTATGAGAGTTTGGGTTCAGATGTGGAAGGCTGAGCTTTTGATGATTTAGAAGTGGAAGCCTGATTCTTGTTAGAGACTTTGGGGGGATTTATGGTGAAAGGATTGGTAGTATAAGGTGAAGTGGAATGTGTAAGATAAGAAGCCTTAAGTCACTCCCATATCGCCTCATGTTTTAAGATCCTAGAATGGAGAAATCCTAAATTTTATGCCAATTGAGAGAAGGGTTTAGGTGATGTCACGCGAGGTTTTACAGTCAATCTTTTGGAGGATTGGGGTAGTTGTGAGAGAGGAAACTTGTTGGATGCAGCAATCTTGGGCCAAAGGTGAGAGAAAATTGTCACTGGATCTTCCTCAACCGAAGTGGGTGAGGAGGTGAGTTCTTCTCTCGACAGAGAAGGGATTGAAGAATTTGGCTCTTCAAGAGGATAGAGTGTAGGATGACCATGGCTTCCATTTGTGGTCTAGGAGTGGGGAATGTATGATCCTCCATTGGTAATAAGAAGGATGAGGGTAGGGCCACTAGCATTGGTACCATCAAAGCATCCTCTAATACAGGAGAGGTCAAAGTAGACTCTCCTACATGTGAAAGGGGGGTGGATGGAGGACTATCCTCCATCAGTGGAGGAAAAATAAGAGAAGAAGGCTTGTCTAAAGGGTGAAGTAGAGGGATTATGGCCTCTTCTACATGAGGGCATGGGGTATGATCTTCTAATGGTAGAAGAAGAGGGAAGGTGGGGGCAAGAGGAATAGGTAATATGGGATCCTCATGAGGTAGAAGAATGGGTGGAAGAGGTACTTGATGTCGTCAGGGTGATACAAGTGAAATGGGTTCTTCCACGCGAGGAAGAGGGTGAGGCAAAGGGAGCTCTTCATTATGTGGGGATGGTATGGGTAAAATAGGCTCTTCTACTCATGGTGGAGAAATGGGTTGACCTATCTCTTCAGATTGTGGGAGAGGATGGTTAGGAATGAAAGGAAAGACCATGTTGACTGTGCATATGTTGCATTCTTGAGGGTCATCGGCCATGGTCTGCACATTATTCTGACTTAGGGGATGGTTATGAAATGGTTACCTAAAGACATCCATGTTTTGGTTGGCTGGCACATTAGGGTTATCCAAAACAAGATCCCCTTTGTCTAACATGTCTTGAACAATGTTTTTGAGGGTTTTGCAATTGTCTGTGTCATGACCCTTGACACGATGATAGTTACAAAAGTCATTTTCCCTATACCATGGAGGGATAGCTTGTGAGGGGTCAAATTGGACTGGTTAGATTTGAGGGAGGTTGAGGACTCCCTACTTCACTATTTTATCCAATATGGAAGCATATGATTCTCCTATTGGAGTATATCATCGCTAATCATACTGTTGTTAAAATTGTCTAGTGATGCTTTACGAAGTGGAGGGCTCAAATTGGTTGGTTGTGATAGAAGATGATGACCTAAGGACCATATAATTTGTTGATCCCTTGGACTTAGAGTTGGAATAAGAGGGTTTGGGAGAAGAAGGGTCATTGGATTTTGTGTTGGTATTTTTGCTACGCAATTTGACCCTGTCTTCTTTGATTGTGAAGAGTTCAAGCTTTCAGGCCATTGTGAAAGCTTCATCGAATCTGTGGAAAGTTTGAACTCATAGAGTAGATGAGATGTGCTTGGAAAATTCTCTTGAAAAGAGCTCAATGAGCTTAGGTTGAGGTAGTGAGAAGGAGAGTTGGTTGATCAAACCTCTCCAATGGGTGACGAAGTCAGCTATTGACTCATCCTTGAATTGTCTAATAGAATAAAGGTCTGTGATAGAGACCTTCTTGGCAATGTTGATTGAGAAATGGTCAAGGAATAGCTAAGTAAATTGAGTGAAGGTGAAGAGAGAATGACTAGTAATAGAGCTATACCAGTTAAGGGCGGTGCCAAAAAGTGACATAGGGAATGTGTGAAGTAATAAGGCATCATCATGTGTTATGAGCTAATAAGCATGTCTAAATGCTCAAAAATGTTGTTGTGGGTCCTCTTTAATCTAAAAGTGAGTAAATTTTGGGAGTTCCCATTGGCTAGGGTATGGTCGAATAGGAACTGAAGGGTGAATAGGTTCGTTGCAAATTTATTTGTATGAAAGAACATTCTTTGAACCTGAAATGGATGTCTCAAGGTTGGACATCTTATCCATCAACATCTTAATTAGATCAGTAAATGGATTGGCATGAGGGGTACCCCCTAAATTATAGGGTACCTAGAAGGTGTTGGGAGGGGCGTATGACATACTTGGTTGCATTTGTGTAGGGGCAACATACTGATAGTTTATCATAGGGGCCAATGTCAAGGCCAAGGGGGCTTGTGCCATGAAGTTAGAGGGCACAACATGACTAGATGCCACCATGGGTGGTTGAATGGAGGTGATACTAGTTAAAGGATAAGTAGTTAATCTCATGTTTATATGTGCAAGAGTGGATGGGATAGAGACAATCAAGTTTTGGAAAGGTGTCAAACTTAGTTGAATTGTTTGCGGTTAAGGGGGTACGGAAACCCTAATGGAGGTAGGTCCAAAAATAGAAGGGGAGGCCAAATCTTGAACATTGGCCATGATCGGGTTACTAGTCGAGGCAATGGCCTGAGTGACCATAGGTTAGGTAGCGGAGGTTGTTGATATCATTGCCACTTCAACCAAAGAAGTTGGCATCCCATAAACGGGGTTGCCTAAAGGATCTCGCATTTGGATTCTAGTGAGATAATGTTGGAGAGCCTTGACATTGTGGTCAAGGAATCTCTCAAATTTTTGATCCCCTTTAGGAATAATAGGAGGTTGATCAGGGGTAGGCTGGATATGAGTATGCTCAATATCTGAAGTATACTCCATTAGGTGACATGGTATGAAGGGCGAAGGTGGGAGTGGTTATTAACTCACATGGTCAACAAGAGATTTAGCTTGATTGTGTTTTCAAGACCATCCAAGGCAAAAGGGATTCAGGGTCTAAAAACTATGTGTTTTAGTTTCAAAAAACTAGAATTTGTGTTGAATAGCAAGAAATTTGGGTTTTAAGCTTGCTATTTTGGAAAAAAAAAATTATTTACTGACAGTGACTGATGTCAGTTATAATATGTTGTTGATGATGGTTAAATAACCGATGTCGGTGAGTGATTGTTTCTGACATCGGTGGAGAAATTGATGTTGGTTTTTTTGTAATTCTAGAAACATATAAAACTAATAGTTTTTGGAGGAAAAAGATATTCTGAGTTGTTTTAAACTCAGAATGATGCAACCTTACCAGCTCAAACAATCAGATAAAAATAGAAAAATAGATGATTAGGCAAGCAACCTCTAAAATGTTAGATTCCTAGGAAAGAATTTTAGAGTCGTGGTGGCTTATGCCTTAAAAGAATGTGTTGAGAATTGGGCTTGTAGAATAGGTCCTAGAGAGGAAGTCTATGGTTAGTTTTAGGTTGTGTTTTGGTGCTCAAAAATATATATGTTAGGTTTAGTACATGGCTTAGTGTTGGGGCTTGCTCCCTTCACTTCACGAACCCAAATCCGAGTTGGGTCACTTAGCCAAAATATACTTTACCTATAGTTTATACTCTACTAGAGAATAGAGTGGGTCCTCTTCTTGGTGGTAAAATCTAGGTAGGATCACCGGGTGGGGTAACGTATCTGCTAGGTGATGAAATCCTAGATGGGCCTTGTCTCAAGTAAGTTTAAGTGTTTGATTTGAAGTGATTGTGATTTAGTTGTGTAACATTTGTGCACTACGATTCATTCATAATGCTTTGATTACTAAGTGGGCTAAGTATGCATCCAAGCAAGAATGAAATATAGTAGTTTTTAACCCAAATCAAAATATGTCATTCAAATGCAAGCAATTGGAGAAGAGGTTAAGAGTATGAATTTTTCACTACTCTATGATGCATGCAAGAAGTAACAAGAAGAAAAAGAGATGTTCTTTTTAATTTCTGCTAATGATTTCTTTTTATAACAAAAAGATAGAAGAAGAGGATGCAAGAAGAGAATATTTTTCTCATGCATCTACATGAAAATATGATCTTTTAAAAGAAGAATAATGGACCCAAGGAAAACTCCAAGGGTCCCATCGGGTGTGCCAGAATGTTTCTCTAAGTTTTTGACAATGATTACATTCAGATAAGAAGAAACTAAAGGTTAAAGGTTAGGGGTTTGACGTTACCCAAATTAAGTGCGCACCATATCCAAGCTTTTGTGGGAACTCCTCTTTCGTTGTGGAAGAAAAACTTGCAATAAGAATAAGACTTAAACAAAGAAGATGTTAGAAAAAGATATGGTGGACTACTAAGCTATGTGCTCGGTCCCAGAAGTGTGAAGCTTTGTAAGGGATGACAGTCCACTTTTTAATGAAAAGAGTGTTGTATAAAAATGAAATGTTGAAAGACTAAGAAAGAGAAAAATAGATAACACGTACCTATTCTCTACAGTCAGTTTGTCACAGTCACCGATGTCAGTAATCTTATCGAGGTCAGTTGGGTAAATGATGCCAACGTCAGTTTGGTTACTGATGTTAGTAGGGGCAGTGGGCCTTGGATAGGTTTTGGAATATGTCTATGGTCAACAGAAGAGTCTATGGAAATTTAAAGGTTTGTGTAGGTTTTTGAGAAAGTGAATAGGGTCTAAGGAAGGGCAAAAGTAGAGGGTAGGTGTGAGAAGAGGGTAAGAATAAGAGGAAGGCTTTTCAGCCTCTCCACAGAAGAAGTCAAGTTTCTCAATAGTTATTAGAAATACCAAATGGAAACTAATTACCAATGTATTCTTAAAATACTAAAATAAGAAGAATAATAATTAGCTCTATTTGGTGAAGAACCAGAGGTGTCAGAATGCTTATTCCTATTGTGGCTAATGTTGAGGTCCTCATACAATGTTCCAATCTAGTGTCTATAATGACTTGTGTAGAGATTTGGTAGCTAGGAGAGTGATACTCAAATTATGGTGCTTGGTCTCAAAGTGTGCGCATTGATATGCAAGAAGGTGGGGGGCAACTCAATGTTTGAGCTAGGCTTATGTAGGCAATGTCAGCTATCCCACCGGCATCGGTGTAGGGATGATGATGTCGGCTGTTGGTTGACCAATGTCAGTGGAGAGAGAATAGGTAAAAGGGCTATTTTTAGCTCTTTGCGTGTTTCTCCACCTGCCAAGTGCCTTTGCTATTAGAGAATAGTCAAAACATAGGTTTATGAGGCACGATAGTTGGTTAGGGAGTTAATAGGGAGTGAGAATAGGTCATGGGTAGTTAGGATTTGGAGGACCTAGTCTGAGGGTGACTCATAGGTTAAGAAAAGGTCTTAAGGTGAGGTGTCCAAGCTGAGGTGTCTAGGTGAGGTCATTCATTTAAAGTAAGTAGTTTATTTTAAATTAATAAGCTGTGTAAGTGTTTAGAAGGGGACCAAGGGGGGGTTGACACAATGTTGGTGTCTACAATATGTTTATATTCCAATTAATTTTGGGCCTAATATAGTTTACATATCTTTAAATGTATAAAATACTTCTATAAAATTAAATTTTACATTGGAATAATCATGGTTAAAAAAATGGGAGCATATTTTGATAAAATTTGCATGATTATCTCCTTTACTTTCTAATAAGGTTTATATATAATAATTATTGAGAAAACATAAATAAAAATGAAATTAAGTCATCCCCAATACAAGTGTGGATATTAAATACAAATCAATTATTTAAATATCAAGGAATGAAATAAGTGAGGGAAAACATGCAAGAAAAGAAAGAAACAAAAGAAAAAAATGTTTCTTCAATTAGTGTTAAGATACATAATACGAAGGATGATACATTTATTAAATAAATTTTAATATATGGTCTAGTTTTTTATAAACACTCTATAATATATCATGAAATAAATAATTATCCAACAATTTCAAGCATTAATAAGATTGTAATACCATAGTTATAACATAAAAACTCAGTTTTAGAATACTCAAAAAAATTATTTTTGAGTGGGTGGCATTGATTGGGTCCTTTGATGGATATGACATAATCCATTATACCTAGCATTCATATTTTTAAATCCCTTTATTATTACACTTTTCCATACTTATATAGATATTCTATTTTATTGACCATTCTTCTAGCCCTTGGATTTATACTCATTTGGTCATTGCCTCTTGATCAAAACATCCATGACATATATCATGTGTTGCATGCTTCACCATAGATACATCTCAATATACATTATTTTTTAGTACATTAATTTCTCATTTCTATATGATGATTATTTATATGTACTTTAGATATGAATTACATTGCATATACATGATCGCATACATATATGGCTACATGTTATATAAGCACATACATGGATTTATCCACATTCCCCTCCACATCGAAGATATTATTTTGAGTTACAATGTAGAGATTTTAATACATAATGGGGGAATATTTAATACCTTCACTTTATCTAAAATTCTACATTACTACACTTGATGTACACTATTCCTTCATGCATGTTGAAAACTATTCAGATCCTTCCCATTATTTGATTTTTGAATCCTTTATATTTTATCTTTGTTGAAAAAATTATATATAAATATTTATGGATATAATTAAGAAAAATGAATGAAAATACACAAATGCACAACATATAATATGAGTGGGAAAACCTCAAAAGGATGTAAGAATCCACAATTATTAGTCATTCATTGAGAAACATATTAACCCAATATAATCAAACTTCTTCTCCTCATTTATTCTTAGTAAATCTTCTTCACATAACCAGTATTTTAATATCTCAAATATTCGAATGATTATAAGCTTATTTGTATAGTAATTCATCAATTTTATTATTATTTTACCAATGTAAACTTATTTATGAGCGGAGTGAACTATGTGACCAATGGATTCAACCTCTCATCCCACAATAATAAGTTTTATAATTATTTATTAATGTGAGTATTAACCCACATAATTTAAATAATAAAATATATTATTATCTATTAGTGTAATTTAATGTATAAATGTAATTACATACCACTTAATAATTAATTAATCCAACACTCCCACTTAATATTAAGTGGGGATACATGCCATATCCACATTTATAGAAAAGGAATTATACTCCATATAAAATTTATGATGAGTTTAGGGTACATGTAGCATTTGCAGGATTTAAAAACCTCCGTCATGAAAATATCACCTTTTGAAACAAAAATAATTATAATCCATAAAATAATTAGAGAAAGTTTATGCTATCATGATCGTGAGTCTAAATCTCACATTTTCTCATGAATAATCAATAAAGTATTTTGGATCCTTTTATAACATATGGAACTCCGTTAAAATATATGATTTTAAGTATTGGGTACACTATAAAATCACATATGGTGAATTTTACCAATATAACATAATGTGACTTATTATAATGCTTTTACATTTTGACAAGTATAGAGAAGAAGAAAGAAAGACATGATCATTAGGAAGTGGCATTGTCATGGACACTCAATCAAAATTTTGAGAGTCCCAACATTATATGAAACTTGTAAAAAATGGTAACACCAATTGGTTTTATAAATATATATTTCACTTATTCACCCATAGGAAAAAACTAGACATAAATATCAACATTGATGACTTTCTCTCAGATAAAATGCGCATCAACTTCAATATGCTTAGTTATTTGGTATTACACTAAATTATTTGCTAGCTTTATATATATTTTATTATCATAAATAAGGTTGGAATTGTGATAAACATCTAAATGTATTTCTTATAACAATCTTTATATTGACATGGACTCTTGTGTAGCTTCTATAACACTTATATATTCTAATTCTATAGAAGAGATAGAAAAATTAGGTTATTCTTGCTTCTCCAAGAGATAACACTTGAACCAAACTTAAATACATATCTAGAAGTATATTTTCAATCTATAATATCACCATCAAGGTCAACATCACAATAACCATATAAATTAGCATTATTAATGGAAGAATAATATATACCAAAATTTAATGTTCCTTTGATATACCAAATTATCCATTTTGATAACTTCTAATGATCCAAGTATAAAACCTACATAAATCTTGAAGTAAGACCTATATCAAATGAAATATCTAGTATAATAATATTTACATAAATCAATCTACCAGCTACCTATCTATATAGAGGGTGGTTAGCTTTGTCACAAGTAGGTTTTGGATCAAGCTTAAAACAAACTTCAATATGGGTAGATTAAGGATTACAATAAAATTTATTAAATTTGAAAAGTAGGTTATGTGCATATTGATATTGAGATAAAATAATTGAATTTTTCTCCTCAAATAAAACCATTCCCAAAAAGTGATGAAGAATTCGTAGATAAGTCATTTACAAATATTGATTTAATTTATCTCTATATTTAATAATTAAATGAATTTGATCACCAGTAATAAAAATATAATGAAAATATGATATAATTAATATAATATGACTGTTTTCAAATTTTACAAATATATCATTATCAGAATAATAGTTAGAGAAAACTAATTTTATAAAATAACTAGTGATTTTAGAATAACAAGATTGATGAGATTATTTTCAAATAAAATGAGATTTATGCAAATTACAAACATAATGTTTCTTTTCATGTTTAGTTAAACTTGTATGATAATTCATGTTAGATTACCATTTATGAAGCCATTTTTAACATCCATTTTATGTATAATCCATCCATTCTAAGATGCAAGTGAAATATACAATACAACAATACTCATTTTTTCTACAAGAGAAAAGGTTTAAAGACCAAGTTTATGTGTAAAACCATGAGAAACTAATCTAGATTTTAATTTTTTAATATTACCAATTGAATTATATTTAACATTACAAATCCATGTAGAATTAACAATGTGCCTTTTACGTGAAGGTTGGATGATATCCCAAGTTTGGTTTTTAGTTATGGATCTATATTCAACTTTCATAATAACTTTCCATCTATCATATTGAATAGATTCCTTAAAATATTTAGACTCACATTCATACAGAGTCACCAAAGCATGATAGGTGTGATGATTCCTAGTTAATTTATTAATATTATAAAGATCAGATGATTGAATTAGGGATTAATATAATTTAGGTATTTTATTTTTAACATGAAGTGGAACAGGTTATTGTACTCTAAGTTTTCAAAAACTTCCTCTATGGTGTCATAACCATAAAATTTCAAGTTTCTAAAAACCCACTTTTCAAGAGTTACGCTCCTAGATTCCAACACTATAGCTGTTTAGTTGTTGAGTTATATTGTATAAATGATGATAAGTACATAAATTACATCATATGTTAGCATGAACCTTATTAAAAGTAGTGAAAAATAATCAACCAAATGAGGTTAAATAGCTAATATTTACTACATTTGCATGAAAATCTGGTAATGACCAAATAAGTCATATATGAATTTAAAATAACCCTCATAGTTACAATAGAATACAAATCATTACCTATTTTAAACATTATTGAAAATATGAAAAACATTCTAAATTTTTTAAACTCCATGTTAGTGTACTAAGTATAAATATCTATTAAACTTGCATGAGATAAATGGTGGCATCTATGGTTATAACCACAAACTATACCTAGTTGTTCACTAGTTTACCATGGCCAAACACTCATGTAAAAAAACTTATATTTATCTCATTATAGAATTTCATCCTCATTATAGAATTTAATCCTCATTATATAATGACTTCTATTATATCATCACAAAGTCACTAAGTAAAATTTCCTTCAAAGGATTGGGGTTAGAAAATAAATCTTAATGATTTCTAATATTCATAACTGTTTGGAGTTCATAATAATTTCAATAAAACTTTAACTAAACTACACCAAGTTACTCAAAATATCCATAAGTAAAATATTCATTTGGATTGTATTCAAGATGAGTAATTACTTAATCATATCAATTTCCATCCTCAATTTATCACTAGGTTTTATATCCAATTATGGACCCTCGAGACATAACCATTGTATTAAAAGATAAAATATATGAATCACAAGTATTAAATGTTAATCTATGAATTTAACATGTAACCCTTATGACTAAAATTTACAAGTAAAGTTAGACTAGTAATCTACCTCAAAAATTTGAGTGGAACACAATGGTCCATGTAAATAAATTATCATATTTCATTGATTTCAAATAAATTTTTAGTGTACATATCTACCTAGATTAACTCTAATATTAAAATTCAATTAATTTCTTGAGAAAAGACATCAACAAAATGTATTGAATAATAGAATTTAAAACTACTTTTCAATTATAATCCACCAATCCTATTATTTCAAATTTCAACAAAATAATTTAAAAAAATATACAAAATTATATATTAATGTAGATAGCCTTATTCCTCACCTCTAATCATATAATGAAGCAAATAAATTGAACCTTTCCTTTTAAATCTACATATGACTAATAAAATATTATCATACTAGTAAAAAATAAATCCATACTGAGAAAGTACTATCAACACCAATATATGACTTCACAAGCCAACATCATGTCATAACTAACATGCACAACCATGTCACAAACTATAGATTTAAAAAAACCAAAAGCTTGCTCAATAAATACTCATTGTTATTTGAAACTATGACCCATATTATCCTATTGAATGATAATATCAAGTAGAGATAATAATCCATTTTTTTCATATAAATGAATACTACTAATGATTTCCATTCATAATTATAATGCATATCCATATTCATAATCAAAAAATTAAGATAAAACTAAATACCTAAAAATAATGTTTCATTGATAATGTTTGATGTTGTCTCTCAACTTATCTAATCTAATGATACTATAAATTAGATGTAGGGATCTATTAGACAATGTTTTCCTACATATAAATCTTCTACCTAAATGGATGAGCTGAATAGAGTTCTAGATGAATGAGTGGTCCAAAGATCACATGTGGATTGAAAAGATTTGGAAACACTTTAAGTGACATTAAAGTGTAGTTTGTAAAATTTTGAGGAAGTAGGTTCTCATGGTAATCAATGTAGTCAAGATCATAGAATGAGTTTACTTAGGCCTCAGAGACTCATCAGAGCTTTGAAATATCAAGCAATAATTTTTAGCATAAGGTTAAATGAACCAGATCATCTTATAATCACACAAAAATGAACATGTTGGTTTACTTAAGAATTTTATAAGTATGCTTAGGAAGCCTCCCAGAGCCAAAAGATAACATGTGATCAGTGCTTTTAGTTCCAAGATAATCCTCTACAAATATCATGCCTTGATGAGTTATCTATATCAAGATATAAGAATTCAAAGCTCAACAAGTAGAGTAGAGGTGTGCATGGGGACATCAAGTTAAAGACTTAAGAAATAACCATTGGGTTTCAAATATTTTGAAGGATATCTAGGGTGAATGTACGAGTGAAAAGTGGCATAATATTTGGAGGAGAATCTAAATCTACTGGTTCATAGATAAAAGCTCAAGTCAGTGGGTCCAAGTAAATCAACAAAGTGCATTCACTTGTATAAAGTAGATCCAATGGTGTGTGCGACAAGATAGAATCAATGGGTCTAAGAAGATTGATGGTGTATAATACATCATATAAAGTAGATTTAATGGTGAGTGGTGGGTAAGAAGGTTAGTAGATCTTTAAATTAAATATGTGGGTGACAAGGGTCTAAATTGCATTAAACTAGTAGATCTATGGCTCACATTCATTCATACAAAGAAATATTAATGGTGTGAGTAAGGTTAATAAGTCAATAGAGCTCAGATCAAGCATAAGGTCACCAAGTGTTTAAATTTTATAGTCTTTGATCAATAAGTTTATGGCCAATGAATAAAGGTGATCCTAGGAGACTTCTAATGGGGTCAATGAAGTTATTTTTGACCCAGGTAAATAAATGCATAAGATCCAAGTTAAAATATGATCTAAGTTAAACCAAAATGGATATTTTAGTGATCAAACATTACCATTAGATCTCCATGGAGGTCTATTAGGTATTTTATACCTAATACATACATAAGGATGACAACTTGTTGTCGAAGTGAGGTCAAACACTTTGCAAGATTCATTTCATCTACATTAAGACTATAGGAAAACCAATAAATGGGATTGGTTTTAATCTATAGTAGACCTAGGTTTATATTCTAAAGTAGGGCTAGATATATGGTTATGGTGGATTGCATCATATTTTGACATAGTCATAGATCCAAAAAACAATGGCTCAAAGCATAGTTAAACATGGCTCTATCAAGTCCATGGATATGAGCACTTTGTACTTATATTGAGAGCAAGTGGAAGTGGTGTGAAACATCAACTCAAAGAGATTTGATGGTTATAGAAGAATTTGGAGCATTCATTTCTATTTATATCTTAAAGATATTTCTTTCTTTAAAGTATCATGACTCATCATCTACAAAATAGACTCTTGTCCTCTAGTGTATTTCTTAGCCAATGAGAAGAGCTTGAAGACTTATTAGAGTAAATGTAGGTTAACTTGTTGATTATGGATTATCCTTGATTTCATTAAAGAATAGTGGTAATTAATTAATGATTTTTCAATGGTTTATTCCTTTTTCTCTCTCTCTCTCTCTCTCTCTCTCTCTCTCTCTCTCTCTCTCTCTCTCTCTCTCTCTCTCACTATAAAATATCACAAGGACTCTTTGATATTGAAGAGTAGGGGAATATCTAAGATATTATAATATAGTCTCCTTTTTATTAGGCTAAACCATGTCAATAATTTGTAATAAATACCTCTTGATGCAATAAAAGACTTTCTTAACCTATCTCTTTCCTTGGATCTATGTTGAGTGAGTTGTGCATTATGGCATTATGAAGAAGAATATTCATCATCAATTGTCCTCCTTTAGGGTGTTTTCAATCTATTTTAGGTGTGGATTAGTGTTCTAACTAATCCTAGTCTATGAAACACTTATATTGTGAGGTTTTATGAGCTAGAACTATCTTCTACAGATCTAGTATAGGTTCAATCTTATGGGAGTTGCCCATTTTTATATAGTGAATCACATTTTAGCCTTATTAAGATCCCTTTTCCATTTTATAACCATTTTAATATGACAACATTATTTTAGGTGATCTATCAAGATGAAGTCAGCCTTCTTTGGAGGCTCAACCCTATTATAGGATACCCACATCTGGGGTTATTCCAATATTATGACTAGGAGTGGGGGAGCGTAAATAACTCCTCTAAAAGGGTGAAATATCACACCACAATAGCTCTTAGCATTATTGGTGAAACTTTAATACATTTTGGATCTCATTGGGAGTTTTTTGGTGTTGCCTTTCAATGCAATCAACCTTTAGAGGCACATTTGCAAACACTAATAGTGACTCCACTACAAACATCAGCTGGTATAAGCATCCCATGTGCCTAATAATTATTATTTAGTATTTATCATCACCCATTTGATCAAAATTCATTGTTTTTCATTCCTCATCCTTCATATCAAGTTATAAATGTTCATGGATTTACCCCAAGTGGCCCTCAAGATTTAATGTATCAGCCTTGTTATATTTTGCCTCTCTTTAGTCAATCAAAAAGGATCCTGAAGGAGATATGGATTGATCTTGAAAAATAATTAAGAGGCATTGATAGGAAAGAAGATTAATATATGAAATAATAAAATATTAAACACCAATCTTATGTTTAGGAGTAAGATTTGAGGTTTTAAGAAGAATGCCTAGTTAGGCAAGACCAAGCCAAAAAAGAAAATATCTATCAATTGCTCTTAAAAATGAGAGAAGTTAACCCTAAAAACAAATTTACCTTTCCTACTCCTTTTTATGATCAAATACAACCCCCTAGTCCACATTTTCAAGTCTCATCCTCATAAAGAGCTAAACAACTCACTAAAAACCATTTAGTTGAGGAACATGAAGCTATCCCATCTTGGATATTCTCCTATGCCAATGACCCTAACTATGTCATACCATATATTGTGAAACCACCATATCCCACACCCATTTAATAAAATGAGAAGGTGGCTAAACCTTATTCTTTACCCTCATGGAAATCAATCAAGGAGATCACATAAAAGAGAGAGGAAGTGCTATTTGAGGTAGTCCAAGAACTAGTTTAATAAAAAGAGGTATTAGTTTAGCTCAATGAGCTTGCCATATAAAATTTATGTGAATCTACCTCCCTCCAATATTATCCACCAAAGATAGCCTTCAAATTCCCTATTTGGAAGGATACTCTCCTAAGCTATAAGCAAGGTGAACTTCTTCACCCTCCCACCATCTCCCTCTTAGATAAAGAGCCTATTTTGTAAAAAATAGAGGAGGAGTTTATATGTATAGGTGAAGTTGAAGAAGAAAACACAAGTGTATATGGTGAGGAGATCATGATATGTATCTTACTCCATTTAGAGGAGGATTAATCAAGTTTAGACTAGCTATTATGGCATGTTTTTGACATTGATGAATTAGAGCTTGAAGGCAGTACTGATGCCTTCATATTTGAATGGAGGTGTATTCAAGATGTAGCTAATATTAAAAGGGATCTTTATTTTTTCCACAAACATCCATTTGGTATGGGTAAGGATGAGCAAGAGAAGGAAATGAAGGACAAAGAGGATAAATATTAAGTATAACAACAACTATGCCATGACTTCATGGACCAAATATAGGTTGTAAAAAAGCCTATCCCTCCTCCAGATCATGAAAATGAACTTGTAGGTTAGGTTGAAGAATATGATCAGTCTCAAGATGTATTTTCTATTGAAGATAGTACTGATGTCTTTAAGAATGAAGGAGAATGGTCAAAATTTAGAGCCATAATAACATGAAATTTTCAACATTGGATGGGTTGATGAGCTACCATATGGATCCTTTAAAAGTAATCAAAGTAAGGATGGTGTTGAAGAGGTTTTCATTATCTCAGATGACCAAGAGGAAGCTACCTTTTGGGATGACTTAGAGATTTTTTGTCTAAGCCTAGATAGTCAACCTTCATGTTCAAATGAGCCATCAAATGAGGAGGTTGCATGTGCTCCTATATTCTATTTTGACTAATCCTTAAAGAAATGGATCAATATGTCTACATTAGAGACATGTTTATCCCATTTCATCCTCTTGAGAACATGCCAAAAGAGTCAATAATCAAGCATATTAGCTCACCTATAATGAGCTCTCAAAATCAAGGTGTTTTCCATCTTGGTTCACCATAAGTGAGTGATGCTAATTATTTTTTATTTTATCTAGGATAAAAATACTTATAATTTAAAACACTATACATATTATAATAATTTTATTATTTTCCTCTAAGTGCCTTGTGTACATTCTTTTCCTATTGTGTGTTTCCTTTTCTAAAGTGTCTTGGGAACTTTATTTGTTTTGTTTCTTGTTATTCCTATTGATTTAAGAGGAAGTTCTTTAGAGAGGTAACCTTACATCCTTTCATGTTAGCTAAGAATAAATACTTGTGACTCCATGCCCAATGAATTAGACAAGGCAACTAGTCTGGGTTCTCAATCATAGTAGGCATGATTTTATGTGAGTCACCAAAGATGTTGGCCAATTTTGGCCTATGTATAAATATTTTTCCTAAATGGATGAGATGAATAACTTTCTAGATGGAATGAGTGGTCCAAAGATCACATGTAGCTTGAACAACTTTTGAAACACTTTAAGTAAACTTAAAGTGTAGTTTGTCAAATTTTGAAGAAGAAAGTTCTCATGGTGATCAATGCAGTCAAGATCATGAAATGATTTTGAATAAGCCTCAAATACTCATTAGAGATTTTAAAGATCAAGCAAAAGTTACTAACAAAAGTATAAATGAACTAGACCATCTTACATGTCATGTAGAGATGAATAGGTTAGTTTACTTTTGCATTTTATAATTATGCTTAGGAAGCCTCCTAGAGCTAAAGGATAAAATGGGATCAATGTTTTAAGTGCCAAGATCATCCTCTATAAATTTCATGTTTTGATGAGTTATCTATCTCAAGATATAAGCATTCAAAGGTTAATAAGAAGAGTGGAGACATGCATGGGGACACCAAATTAAAGCCTTAGGAAATAACCATTGGGCTTCAAATATTTCAAAGGATCTCTAGGGTAAACATGAAAGTGACAAGTGGCATAATATTATGAGTAGAATCTAGATCCAATGATGTGTAGATAAAGATTGAGTAAGTGGGTCCAAATATATCTACAAATAATGTTCACTCATACAAAGTATATCCAATGATATGTAGGCAAAGATAGAATCAATGGGTCCAAGTAGATTGACTATCTAAGATCCATCATATAAAGTAGATACAATGGTGAGTATTGGGTTAAAAGTTCAGTGGATCCTAAAAGAAATGTGTGGGTGAAAAGTGTCTCAAACACATTAAACTAGTAGAATATCTATGGATTTCATTCATATATATAGAGAAAGATCAACGATGTAAGTAACATAAATAAGTAAATAAAACTAAGATCAAACATGAGGTTGCTAAGTGTCTAAATTTAATAGTCTTGAATCAATAATTCAATGGACAATGAATAAAGGTGAGCTTAGGAGACTTCTAGTGGAGGTTGATGAAACTATTTTTGACCCAAGCAAGCAAATGCATAAGAGTTGAGCTCAAATACTATCTAGGTTGAACTATAATGGATGTTTTAGGGATGGAACATCACCATTAGAGCTCCATGAAGGAATAATAGGTATTTTAGACCTAATATAGATAAAAGGGTGGAAACTTTTTATCAAAGTGAGGTCAAACACCTGGCAAGCTTCATTTCATCAACATTAAGACTATAGGAAAACCAATAAATGGGATTGATTTTCATCCATATTAGACCTAAGTTTAGATTCCAAAGTAGGGGAAGATATATGGTTATGGTGGACTATCTCATCTTTTGACATAGTCATAGCTCTAACAAATAACTGCTCAAAGTAGACTTAAGCATGGCTCTATCAAGTCCATGGATATGAGGACTTTGTCCTTATAGTGAGAGAAAGTGGAAGGTATCATGGAAGATAAAATAAAATAGATATGGTGGTTAGATAATTATTTGTATCATTCAATGTTGTTTATATCTTTAGGATATTTCCTCTTTGAAAGGATCATGACTCATTATCTGCAAAATAGAGTCTTGTCTTTTAGGGCATTTCTTAGCTAATGAGAAGAGATTAATGACTAACTGGATCAAATTTAGGTTAACTTATTGATGATGGATTAGTATTGATTTTGTTAAATACTAGTGGATGTTCATTAATGACTTATTGATGGCATACTCTTCCTCTCTTTATTTCCCTTTCTCTATATTACACATTCTTTCCCATTTTATAAGCTCACTCTCTCTCTCTCTCTCATATTCTAGACTCTCATAAGGAATTTTTGATCTTGAAGAGCAAGGGACTCTCTAATATATTGTAATATATTTTCCTCTTGATTAGGCTAAACCCTATCAAAAAAATTTCTAAGAACTACATATTGATGCAATAAAAAACTTTCTTTACCTATACCTTGCCTTGGATTTGTGCTAAGTGATTTGTGCATAATGACATTGTGAAGGATAATATTACTCATCCATCATCCTATTTTTTTACCTCCTTTAGGGTGTTTTCAAGCTATTGCATGTCTAGATTAGTGTTCTACCTAAACCTAGTCCATGAAACACTTATGCACTAAGCTAGATTATGAGGTTGTGTGATCTATAATTGTCTCCTATAGATATAGTGTGGGTTAAATATTATGGGAGTTTCTCATTTTTATTTGTAACATCACCTTTTAGCCTTATTATGATACAATTTCCATTTTCTAACCCTTTTCCTTATGACAACATTATTTTAAGTGATCCATCAAGAGGAAGCCAACCTTCTCTAGAGGTTCAACCCTATTATAAGATACCCATAGCTTGGGGTTGTTCCCATATTGTGATTGGGAGTGGGGGAGCCTTAATAACTCCTCCACAAGGTTGTGATCTCATGTCACAAAAGGATCCCATTTCATTCTTTGGATTGAGTACTATCAATGCATTCCCTACATGAATACTAAATATAAAAACAAAAAAATATTTATATTTGGACATAAATAAAGAATACTTAAATTCATTAATCATCATGCCAATTTATCACTATGATTACCACTAAAATTATAAAGGTTATCTTAAAACATAGTCAACAACCATTTAACATTAGATTATTCATTATTTCATTAAAGATGAACTCTACTTTTCTACCAAAATATCATTCAAAGTCATATTATGAACATATTGAGAACCCTAATCAAAATGATTCAAATAACCAAAAAATAATAATTCTAATAACTCCAATAAAAAATTAGGAATCACCAACATCCTAAAAGTGAACAAACCAAACTCAACTCACATGAACACTCAAAAAAATCTAGTGGAAACATTTCAAGTAAATAATAAATTTACTTAACACTAACATAGTCTTTACCTGAGTGGGTATGCATTTTATCCAAGAAATATTAAAAAACCCCATTATTTATACAAATTTTATGATTATCGAAACCTTACATGCATTGTTATCACTAATGTTAAGCTATCTTGAGGTCAAAATACCAGTAATGAGCACATAGAATAGAAATTCAAAATTTCTTTGCATAACTTGATTTTATCTGTACGCAAAATTAAAGAAAATATTTATTCCATCATAGAATAAAGATAAAACTAAAAATGACCCTTATTATACATGAAATATTTTACATTTAACCATTAAATAAAATATGCAGTATTGTTACAAACTAGGACTTTATTTACTCAACCCCTAAACATGCAATGTAAAAACATTAACTCAAATGCACAAAGATGTAAAATCTATCTAGTTCTCTTCAATAAATAATCCCTTTACATGTAAAAAGAACCCATCCATACACCTACTAAGCCCATACATTATTTTATATCCCTACCCACCCTAACCATTGGTTATTATGATAATTAGGCACCTGATGATGAATAAGAAAGGTCTAAACAATATTGTTAGCATGATACAAAAGGGTCAAGGTAACTTTAGGGCTTAGAACCAAATGACAATATTAAACCAATAAAAGACTCAAACACTAAAATAATCAAATAATCCATTTGAAGATAAAAAATTCATGCTAAATGACCATGCCAAAAACTCAAACATAACACTAATAGGTGAACACAAAAACTCATTACATAATAACCATTCAAAGTAATAGTAAATAAAATTAATGTACAAAAAATAATGAACACCCATTAAATGAACAATGAATCATTAAATTTCACCTATACATGATCTAAGCTTGAGGATAACTCATGGTATCACCATAATGGTGTTAATCAACTATGTTAAAACACTAAACAATGGTCTATTCAGGAGTTTTCAATTACCTCCAAACCATACTATATTTTTCCTCTAAATTATCCAATACTCAGTAAACATTCCATTTTAAATAAGAGCCTTAACAAATAATTATTTACGTCCCAATGTAGATCATGATAACATAATTAGTCACCTTAACTTTCTAAAGAATTACTTCCCATTCTACTTCTCCTCCCTTTTTCATCCTTTTCTCGACAACTATTTTGTTTATATTTTATTTATTTTCATAGCATTCATTGGTAGTTTCAACTGGTATAATTTATAATTATACCAAGTGGAACTTATACCTCCATATTCTTTGTAACATATGCACACTTATAACTTTCATGGTACTAAGATCAAAACCCTTGACCTCCCTACATGTTTTCCACACTACCATGCACCATCCTCCAAACCCATCGAGTGGTTTGACATAATGAAACCCTAATTGAGTTCCATAAAAAGTAAACACATATCATAATCATCATGGTTGAGTAACCAATTTACTAATATGCCTTTGAAATAAGTATATATGACTTATGGTTTAATTTTATACTCTAAACAATTTCCATGTCCATGAATATATACATAGTTCCTTCATGGCCTATCTTAAATGTTATGTATATACATCTTAGTTTTATTTATTAACTAACAATTATTTTTTAATTCCCAAGTTATATAATGGACATTCAAGGTTATAATATATATATATATATGTATGTATGTATGTATGTATATATATATATATATATATGTATATATATATACATATATATATATGTATATGTATATATATATATATATATATGTATATATATATATAGATATATATATTACATCATGATTTACACATTTGAAATGTCCACTTTTGACATAAAACTAGATATAAAACGGTGAATCTAAAAAACTGTCTAGGGTGTCATGACATTTGAGATCTTCTTTTCAATAATCTAAAAATCATCAATTCATCTAATTTAATTTAAGATCATATCATTAAAGTTATAATGTTTTATTTCTCGTCTCAATGATAGTTGATTGTTCAAAATAACAAAAAAATAAAAGTAAACAAAATAAAAGAATGGAATTACACAACCAACAAATGACTACACCTCACAAGACTAATCAATGTATCTCTATCAAACATAAATAAGAAAAAAACTTGGGGTTTGACTATACTTTACATCATTCTTTTTTTAATTCAGGTTAAATGGTGGATTTTTTTGAGATAGCATCCCCAAACCCTAGAAGTATATCAAAATAGAGAACTAGAATAACAAAATAACCCTAAAAAGAGGATACAAAGGACACAATACAAAGAAAAATAAAGATAAACTAAAAAACCACTCCTGCATAGATAGATAGCTTAGATTACTCCATACTTCCTAAGATGTCTTCCCAACATGCCTTCATGTTGCTAAGATTCATGCCAATTTTCTTGATAATGCTTTCATAGTTAGTGTTGTGTGTTCCTCTACTACTTTGGTCCTTTATCTCTTTTCATTTACCTATATAACTAGGGTCAAAAAATTATATGAGGTGCTTTCAAATGTTTTCCATATTATGTATTCCTTAATTCATTGTGACTTTACTATAGTTTATAATGAAATTAATTTTGTTCTAAATATCTTCATTGGCATGCTCAAGAAGCTCTACCCTAAAGTTGAGTCTTTGAATCTGTAAATCCTCTTTTTTATCAATACATGATTTAGATAGCCTTTCATTTTATTATTCAATTATATTCAACCTACTTTTTAGGCTTGATATTTCCCTCATGAACCATATCATGACAGAGTTTTGTATATCTAGTTCTTCAATCAAGACATGAGTGTTATCCCTACTCTTGGTGAGATCACTATTTGATTTAAGTCTTTGTTTTTATCTTGATGAAACTATTCATTATCCTCTTTCTCAATATTATCTATTTGGATCTTTTCCTTCTCATTCTCAATCCCTATCTCAATATTCCTCTATGTATTATATGTGTCCTTGATGCTACACTCTTCCTTCTCTTCGATGTTGTTATCCATAATTAAAAATTTCCTTGCCCCCTTTTTATAGGGAGGTGTCTGCTAATTTTTGAAATCCTTATATTTATTATTGTCTTTGACCTTATTGGTGAATTTTGAAGCTCCTCTTAGACACTTTTTAACACCCTCATATTCTTTTTTATTTTCCTTTCCTATCTTAGTATTTTATTTACAATTTTTTTTTCTTGTTGTTAGCACCCCTACTTAGGCTACTCAAATATTTAATCTAAATTTGCTTAATCTCTTCTCATGTCCATCAATCCATCTCTAATTTTTTATTCCTTTTTTTTGGGAAATATATGGCATTAATTGATTCATACCCTTTAATTACTTGTAAATGAGGAATACAACTCCTTCATGTCTAGGGGCTGTGTAGTTACCATTTTTGAATTTCTAGGTGGAATTTCGCATAGATTTGAGAATAAAGAATGGAAGACTGAACCCTATCCCATGTCTAAATTATTTTATCATCCTAAAAATGGATAACTTGAAAACATTATAACAACCCTCTAGTGTGTTATATTTAATAAGGTGAAAATATACATCAACATATGGTTTAGGTAAGGATTCCCTATCAAATCCATTGTGTAGTTGATCCAGTTGCTCTCCCTCCTCCAAAAATGCCTCTTTATCTAGTATATAGTCTCTATGAGTGTAGTATATTTTGTTTTCTTCAATTATTAGACCCATCACATGAGAAATCACCTCCTCTATGATTTCAATCACGATCCCATTAATGTTGACAACCCTTTCTTCTTAAGATTTGGTAAACTAAATGGATATGTGTTTGTCAAAGACCTCAACATTCTCCATGAATCTAGTGAGAACTACCACCTATTGGTCATTCTAGACTCTGCTATTACATCTAAGCTCTAGTTTTATCTTGGGCTCTATTCTATTTGGTAATCCCATATTGATAATACTATTCACTCTGGGATGCCTTTTCTATCTCCTCTATAACTCCATTTTAAAGCATCATTAAGATTGTCATGAGATGAACTATGAGTCTCAACACATTTTCTTTTCTTTTTCTAGATGCTTCTCCCAAATAGACTTGGAATCAATGGGTCTAAGTTCCCACATACTTGATTAAATCATAATGTCTCCCTTAGACATGAGGTAGATAACTAGGGAACTATATACTAATAGAAGATTGTTTCCCTTCATTGGAAATTCTTATTGATAATTCTCTAGGTATGTCCTCATGCTCTATCCATGTTTTGAAACCCACATTTCTAGTTCACTCATTGGTGAAATAGTTTACAATTACATTACCTTCCTTGTATGTGTGTTGAATGTGAACCTATTAGAAAGACTTTACAATTATCTTCATCAATTATATTTTTTATAGTCTAGCTTGGGGGGTGTTTCCCAATTAAACAATTGAAAATTTTCTTGGATTCCCCTTCTACCTCTGGCTTTTGGATATTACGTTGTTTAGCTAATCTAATGCTCTAAAGGGTAGCTAGAGCCTCCACCTAGTGCCCATATCTCTTTCAAGGCCCAAATTAACTTCCCTTTAATATCTCTAATGATTCATCATCCTCTTACAATTCTTGGATTAACTTTTGATGCACCATCAAGATTAATATTCATCCAACCTTCAGTTGGGACTTTCCATTTAGTTCTCTTTTGGATTTCCTCCTTAGGATTTGGTTTTCCTATGACTATCAGATCAATCTACTAGTTTTGTGTAGTTAACCATTAAAAAGATTTGAGTTTCTTTCATTTTTTATTTTGATGGAGTTTAAATTATCCTTAATATTTGAGAATATTATTTTAAAGGTCACTTTACTAGGGCACTTCTTCTCCCTGAAGATGATGTTGTTTCTAGCTTCCCATATCCCTCACCACATATGCAAAAGGGTATGGTTCCATATCTACTTATATTGGGATTTTTAAAGGGGAATCTCTAGGATAACAAAAATTTAATTAGGGTTATTTAGTGGCCCTAATAGATTAGAAATTTCTTGGAAAAACAATTCCCCACTTTCTATGTGAAAGTGAAGTTGATGAGAAGGTAGGAGATAGTTTCATTCTCTTTTTTGCATAAGATGCATATAATTATTATAATACATAATTTTTATCTTAAATTATCAATCATAAAAATATTATATTGTATGGAAACCTAATAAAATAACATAATTTTGAGGTGATGAATTTGTTCTAAACTCCTTTCTAGCTCACCTCAACATCTTGATTTTAGAAGATCCTTTCATACCCAAATTTGACATTATAGTTCCCATCAAATGAATCATTCCACATCATCTTGTCCTCCTTGTTAATTTAAATTATATGGATGGTTTTAAGGTCCCTATTCAAATGTTAAATTTTGATTTATTCATTGTGATCAACTCCATTTGGGATGATATCTGTCTAATGTTTAAAACCATTTCTTGTTTGCCAACAATCCACTACAAACTATCCATATTTCTGCACTATATTCTCTTGTATGTGTTGTTGAATATTCATCTAAATGTGAAACAAATCTATGTTCCATTTTTATCCCAAAAATTTTATACTCCTACCATTACCCATATGCCAAATGGATCCTTCAAGAATGAACTCTCTATTTTCAATCAGAAAGTTTCAGATGTGTGACCCTCTAATGAACAACTCATATTTCAAAATTACAAGAGGGTTCTTACCTTGAAGGTATTTTTGAGATAATATATTTCCCTAGGTTGAATTAGTAGTTATGAATCTCCACATAAACATGGAGATCATATCTTTATTGATCATTTGAATATTTCTTATGCCTAAACCTTTAACTCATTTGCTATTACAAATTTTGTTTAAAGTGACCACATGCAATTAACTTTTACCTTCATAATCATTCCATAAGAAGTTTATTTGAATTTTTTTGATAATTTATTCCAATAATTTTGGAATTTTTGAAAGGGAAAGAGTATATATTGGAAGGATTTGAAGTACCAATTTGATCAAGACAACTTTCCCTATTTGGGAAAGGAGTTTCCCTTTCCACCCTGCAAATTGTTTTTTGAATCTTTTAATTAATAGGTTTTAGGAATATTATAGTTGATTACTAATAAGAGGTATTCCAAGGTAGGTGGATGAAAAATACTTTATTTGAAAACCTAAGATCCCTATAATTCTATTTTATCTTGCTTTTGTAGTGTTAAAAAAGTAAATAGATCTCTTGTTGAAATTGATTTTTTGATTTGTTACTTTTTCATACATGACCAAAACTCTCTTTAATGTCCTTACTTCCTGGATAGATTCTTGAACAAGTAAGATAGTATCATCCATGAACTATTCATGAGTAATGGGCACTACTTGCCTAGCTGGCTTGAAGCCTTTAAGTTGTCCATCCACTAAAGCCTTAGAAATAAACCTACTTAGTGAGTTTACTATGATAATAAACAAAAAAGGTGATAGGGGGTCCCCTTGCCTTAATACTTTTTCACTTATAAAATATCCATGAGCCACTCCATTAAAAATAACATAAAACATGTAAGTGGAAATGCAGGATTTGATTATTTTCCTAACCTATCTAAGAAATTACAATCTAATCTATCATAAGCCTTGACCATATCTAATTTAAGGATCATGGCTACCTTTTTGTTAATATATATGGAATTATTATATTTATTAATGATAATACTCTACCTTATATTTATCTTCCTAGGACAAATCCTCCTTGTTAAACTTGTATGATTTTATTCATGATAGGTTGAATTGTAATGGTGATGAGTTTAGTGATGATTTTATAGAATAAATTACACAAACTTATAGTTTTAAATTCTATCAAATTCACTACCCCTTATTTATTTGGAATGAGCATGAGAAAAGTATGATTTAATTCCTTAAATAGCTATCTTGACTCAAGGAATTCATTAACAACAATAGTTACATCCTCACCTATTATGCCCCAAAAAGTCTTGAAGAAAGCAATAGGTATCCCATCCAGTCCCATAGCTTTATTTGATTTCATTACAGAAATGATGAACTCAATATCCACCTTAGAAGTGGGTTCCAAAAATATAGAATTATCCTCTTGATTTATTAGTTCTAGAATGACATTAAAAAATTCTTACTCAAATCCAATGTTTTTTTTAAAAGTCATTTTAATACATATTCTTATATAAATACACACATACCTTTTTAATATCTTCTTGATCTTCAATAATCTGACCTTATTTTTTATTAATCTCCCTAATGTCATTATATTTCTATGCTTGAGAGTTGATATATGGAAAAAATTTGTGTATCTATTTTTTTAGCTAGATATTTCTGGATTTTTGCCTCCATAACCATTCTTCTTTAGCTGTTATAGTATGGTAGTTGCATAGAATACATTTTTCCATATTTAAAATTTCAAGATCATACTCTTTATTTTTGATCTCTTCGTCAATTATGATCAATTATTATTTTATAGTTCTTTCTGCTCAAAGATATTGCTGAACACCTATTTATTCCACTACTTGAATTTAAGTTTGATCTATTTTTTAAAAAAAATGATGTTAAATATGGTTATACCTCTATTATTTTTAGTCTACCATTCAATCATTCTATCATTGATGTCCAAATGGGTAAACCACATGTGTTCCATGTGAAAAAGGTGATTAGTAAGCTTAGCTTTTTTATCTTTAATGATTAGTTCTAAGGGTGAGTGATCCGACCCAATTTTTGAAAGAAAATTTAGAATAAAATATTTTTGCTATAGCCATTCTAGAGAGATAAAGATTCTATCTAATCTAATTTGAATTATATTTTCATCGAGACTTCTATTTTTCTAAGTAAAATTTAGATCACAGAGGTCAAGATCTAGAACTCCTAGGTCAATAATAAACGAAATGAAATCCTCCATGTTGTCCATGTGTCCAAAATTACCCCATTTTTAATATCTAAGATGAAGGGGTGAGTTTAAATCATTATCTAAAATCCAAGGTAATTTCTCATAGTTGATTTTAATTTTTTTGATGTTTTCCCACATTTTTTTGTGAGCTAACCTAGTATTATGGGCATATACATTAGAGAAAATCCATTGCTTATTCTCACTAATTTATATAAAGAGAATAACTAGATGATTTTGTGATTTGAGGATAGGGTATCTTATAAGGTATTTGAGGTCCCAAAAAGTGATTAGACCACCCGATACACTAGAAACACTTACACAACTTGCTTTCACTTCTTGATTTATTAGTTCTAGAATGACACTGAAAAAATTCTTGCTCAAAACCAATGTTTTTTTAAAGTCATTTTTATAAATATTCTTGTAGAAATAAAAACATACCTTGTTAATATCTTCTTGATCTAAAACTAGTTTTCCTCAATTTTGGATTCCTGTATGGCCAAAGTAGTGGCTTTTTTATTCCTTCTAAACTCTCTAAAAGCTTTTTACTTTCCTACACTATGCATCCCTCTTATATTCCTAGAAATAATCAACATATTAAATTATATGGAGGGTGTATCTCCCTTCAAATGGATATTATTTTGGTGCCCATTTGCTATATCCACTTGAGTTAAGTTTTGAAATAAATTCTTTTTGGATGGTCTACTTTTCATTGGAGGATTTCTAACGTCTAGTCCTTTTACACTTCTTCTAGTGACTCTAGAAGATGAAGCCTTAACCTATGAATTATTATTTGGAAAGTTTTTTCCCCATTTTATCCTCATTGATAGTATATTTTAATATTTCTTTTGATTCACCTTCATTTTGTCCATTCTCATCTACATCTAAATCTTATTCTTTACAATCCTCACCATCTATGTCCTACCCTAGAATTTGAAATTTATTGTACAATAATGGTTTGTTTGTGTTATGTTCCTAATTTTTCCCATAGAATTCTTGTTTTATAACCTCAAACCTAGTGCATTAATCCTCATACAATACATTAGTACCTTTTAATAATGGTTGTTTCAACTTATTTGAAGTTTTCACTTTCCTTGCTTGAAGTGATCGACAATTTTCCTTGTTCTAAGAAATTTTTGACCTTCCTTATATTTGTGTTGGACTCTTCCTCATTGGGTTTAATTGTGGATCTATCTCCTCTAATTCTATCATGTTTGGACCTTCCTTTTACACTTTTATTATATGAGAGATTTTCCCTATTTTTCTCTAAATCATGGTTGAGTTTTCTTTTTCTACAATCTTGAAGGAAACCCCACCCTTTCTCTGCCATGATGTATTGTTAGTGTATGAATGCAACACCTTCATTAATTTTCCTAATTTATTGAATTTTTATCACATTAATGCCAATCTTTCAAACTCAATCCTTTATGTTTTACTTTCATAAGGCATGTGCAATACTATCGAGCTAGGTAACTCTTGATTAAAAATGTGTTTACGTAGAATCCAACATGCACCATTCTAGATCTTTCCTTAGTTATTGAGTCTAGAGATATTAAATAGCCAAAGGATTTATCTATGCTGGTGAAAATTTCCTCTTCCCAAAATTTTATGGGGAGACCTAGAAGTCTCACCTAAATGGGCATTTGATTTTTTTTTTAGGATTGAAGCCTATTTCCCATTTTTTGAGGAAGATTCCAAATTTCTTAAAAAAACATGGTCCTTCAACTAGAATCATAGAACTATTTTTCCAAGTTCTTAAATTTAATCATAAATAATCCATTAGCCATTGCTAAAATTTCCATATGTCCCTTGGTACACCATTTCATTTTTTTCCCATGCTCTGAATGTGTCTATGTTGGGTCTTGATCCCATAAATTTCCCCATAATAACCTGATTTATCTTTGAAGAGGCATATTTTATGAGATTTGGGGAGATTTCTAGTAGAAGACTCTTCCCATCCTCTATGGTTTTTAGGATCTCCATAGGGGTTGAGTCCTTTTTAACCATATATACCTTCAAGCTATTGCACAAGGAAGAAAAATTTGAAAACAAACTATGGAAAAGAATGTTAGATGATTTACCTCTCTCCTATAATATTATTTGTGTCTATGATTTCCCTAATATAGCATCAAACATAGAACCATTTCCATCTCCTTTCTCCTTTTCTAAATTTAAATTTAAAAATTTAAATTCCCACCCATTTTTTGCAACCCCACCATGTTATTCCCTCTCACCCATCACTTCATTACTTTGAATCATGCTATTGATTCTACCTAAATATTATATTTTCACCATTTCCCATCAACTTCTAATACCAACCTGGCCCATTGAGATAAAAACCTGTAAGCATATTCATAAAGACATCAAAAATATTAAAAATCCTATGATAATTATGTCAATAATACGTATTTATAATGATAAATAAAATTAATTAAAACAAATCTATCAATATCAGTGATAATAATGTTATAAAATAATCATAATGACCATAATAATGTTAATACAACATTATAAATCAAACTAATAATCATGATTAAAAGTCTAAGTAGGTGTGGTCATGACATCCACCCTCACTTAAGAATGACACCATCCTTAGGGCCTTAAAATAATCAAGGATAGTGTTTTCAAAAAAAACATTCATCTTCTTAGGCATTACTCTTTTCCTATTTGATCCCATTAGACCAATGCTTGATGCAATTTTTTTTTTGACAAATCAATGCTACAATAAGTCAAACTATTTATGGGTTCTAGCTGAGTTGTTTTTTCATCCTCCACCTAAATATTATTCTATTTTATAATATGTGATGGATCTAAAACATATTTTCTTCATAATGATACATGAAAACATCATGGATTCAGATAGAGGAGAAAGAGATAATAATAAGTCACTAGGATAATTGTTTACATTATATAAATTGGTCCAACATAGTGTGCTACTAACTTAGAATTTTTTCCAAACTTGATTGAAATTTTATGAGGTCTTACTCTTATAAATAACTTATCACTTACTTTAAAATATTTATGTGATATTTTCAAATATGCAAAAACTTTCTGTTGATCAAAGGTAAATTTTAATCTTTGATGTATGATAGCCATTTTCTCTTCATACTCTTGAAATGTTTAGGACATAAAATCATGTGGTTTTCTAAGCTATTACATCCTAAGTTAGTTATACACTTTCACCCACACAATGCTTTAAAAAGTTCCATCTTGATTATTTAATGGTAGGTATTGTTATAGGAATATTATACCAAGTGAAGAAAATATTCCCACTTCTATTGTTGACCCATGATGTACATTCTCAACATGCATTAAAGAATCATGTTTATCCTTTCAGTCTATCCATCCATATATATATGATAGGATGAAGTAAAATTTAAATTATTACAAAATGTATCCATCATGGTTTTATAAAATCAAGAAATGAACAACCTATCTCTATCAGAGATAATCACTTATGGTATACCATAATATGAATTAGTTCCTTAAATTTTTTTTGACAAGGATGGAAACATCACCTATGATATTTAATACTATAAAGTGAGCCAATTTAGTAAGTTTATCAATCACAACTAGGATTAAATCATGTTTATTTTGAGATTTAATTGATCTCATGATGAAATCCATTGATATCACTACCCATTTCCTTTTTGAAATAGAATGAGGATAAATCAATCCTCCAAGATAACCATTCTCATATTTCACATGTTGGCATTCTAAAGACTTGACTACATATATAACCACATCCTTCTTGAAACCAATCTAGAAATACAATGCTGTTAGCTTTCATGCCATTTTATTCACACTAGGATGAACATAATGAGGTGTAACATGCACTTTATTTGACTGTTCCATCAAATTATTTTCATTTTGAACTATAATTATACCTTAATATCCTATTAAACCATCTAGTTCAACTAAAAAATTTCAATCATAATTTTTGATCCTAATTTATCATAGATTTTTAGGAAATCCATGTCTAATTTCTATTATTCAAGCATAAAATAGTTCAAATTAGACAACATAATATAGAAAGTAGAAATATAAGCTCACCTACTTAATAAAAGAACTACTCTATTCTTTTTTCCATTCACATAACCAATATCAGTATCAAAATTATTAATAAATTATAACCACCTTCTCTTCCTTGTATTCATCTCATCTTGATAAAATACATACATAAGGCTTTAATAATATTATTTAATATTAAAATGATTTCCTAATATGAAATTTTTCCACTATTTCAATTCATGAATTACATCATATAATTATAGATCATGAGTGGGATAATTTTTTGATGAGTCTTGAGCTTTCAATATTCATAGGTAACCACATTGCCATCTTGAGTCAAAACAAAACCAATACCCACTTTGCATGCATCATTAAAAACTTCAAAGTTACCATTTAGATATGGTATGGTTAAAATAATAGATAAAGTAAGAAAATGTTTCATCTCTTGGAAACTTGATTCACACTTAGAAGACTAATCAAGTTTCTTACCCTTCCTTTGTAAAAAAGTTATAATATTAGCAATTCTGGATGAATCTTGTACAAACCTTCTATAGTATCTTGTAAGACACATAAACTTTCTCAATTCATGCAAATTATTTAGAGTTTTCCATTAATTAATGGTTTTAATATTTTCATGGTCTATTACAAGTCCATGTTTATACATCACATCACAAGTAATGGATTTATATTTGAAAGAAGGAACATTTAGACAACTTTCCAAATAACTTGTGTTGTTGCAAATGTTATAACTCCAACCTTAAGTGGTGTTCATGTTATTGTTATTTCTTAGAATAGATTAATATTTCATATAAAAATACCAACACAAATTATTCAAGATAATATTAGAACTCTTTGTTCACTAAATTCATGAAAGCTATGGGAGCATTAGTTAGTCCAAAGGGCATAACAACAAATTCATAATGCCCATATCTAATTATAAAATTAGTTTTATGTATAGATTCATCCTTACATAAGTATATTTGGGTTGTTTTTACACTTTAAATCATTAATAATAGAAATTAAACTATTTTTTTTCCTTAACCAATAAAAATAGATAATAAAAACCAAAAATTATACCTCTAGTCTTAATAGATGTTGACTAAAATTTAGCATTTTTATTGTCTATAGCTACATAGACATTGCGGTTACCTTTAGATTTAGTTAAATCCTTATGTTAATGGTTTTCACTACATTTAAAACATGTCACAATAGTCTTAGTTGGAAGAGGGACTCTATTATCTCATGTGATAGGTCCAAAAAAGCTTTGTTGATTCCTGGTTTCAACATTATTCTTAACAAAGGAGTGTGTTTTAGCACTCTTGTTATTCCAAAATATATTTACAAATTTATAAGTCCTTATAATATTCCTCTTGTATTCACTCTTCTTCTTATTATTAATTATTATATTAATTAATGACTTAGACATTCCTTACAACCTATTACTCTAAAAATTTTGTCTTGCCTTTTGGTGAAACATTTCCTTTTATTCAGCACAGCGTGTTGATTTCAGAGTAAAAACTAAGGCTTTTGGATTATTAACTTTTTCATCATGCATGAATATCTCATTTAAACCTATTTTTATCATGGTGGAATTTTTTTCTTCATCGTTCATGAAATTTACATGTAACAAGACTCTTAAAAACTCATTCTCATATTTAGAAGTTGACATAGTTCCTTGTTCAAACAATTGAAACTATGTAATTTTATGTTATTGATACATGTTTTTTAGATACATTCTTATTAAAGAGTCATGTATTTATATCCCTTAAGCACCCGTAAATTATTCTACCATAATTTTGTATGACCTACCAACTAGTAAGCTCCAATTCATGCCTTGATGTTAGAACCCATGTTATGTAAGTTATAATAATTCTATAGATTAAACAACCATGTTTTTACAACATCACTAGTGTATTCACCAAATAACATGGGAGGAGGAATCTTTTTCATCTCTTTAATTATGAGATCATCAATCTTATGTTACTGTGGATGTTCATTATGAAGCTCTTCCCTTGCCCACCTTCTTGTAAATTTTCCATGTGGGTAAAACTTTTATCATAACCTTCCATCTCATCTTGAATATTATGAAAATCACCAAGGATATCATGTAGTAAATTATTTTTTTATTCCAAAACTAGTTATTTAGGGTTATTCTAATTTACATTAAGTATGACATCATGATCAACATCAACATCAATATATACATACTCATCTAGATCATGATTGTCAATGATATCACTTCTAGCATTCTAGTTATATTTGGTTTCTCTATAAATTACCATCTATTTTACATTAACATACATATTCTATATAATATTTCATAATTTTTTTCTAAAATTAGTTAATCATAGGTTATGATACGAACTATCACAACCCCAAAAATTTGAGTTTATAAAAACTTACATTTTAGGAGTTATGCTCCCATATTCCAACTCTAGATCATTTAGTGTTTGATTTACCCTCTATAAATAAATATTAGTATGCACATTACATCATAGGTTAGTGTGAACCTAATTAAAAATAGTGATAACTAATCAACTAGATGAGGTTAAGAAACTAAGATTAAGATCATCTATGTGGAATGTTGTTAATGATTAAATAAGTCATTCATGATCTTAAAACAACCCTCATAGTCACAAAAAAATAAAATATCATCACCTATTTTTAAAATTATTTAAAATATGACAAACATTCTAAAATTTTGAAGTAAATGTTATTATACCAATTAAAAATATCTATTAAACTTAAGTGAGGTCATTGGTGGGATTCATGGTCATAATACCACCTTGTTGAATAGTTTACCATAACCAACCACTCATGTAACCAACCTTGTATTCATTTCATTATGGAATTTCATCTTCATTATATAATGACTTATCTTATATAATCACAAAGTCACTGAGTTATTTTCCTTTAAAGGATTGGGGTTACAAACTAAGTCTTAATGCTTTCTACTTTTGATAACTATTTGGAGTTCATAATGATTTCTAAACACTTTAGTTAAACTAAACCAAGTTACTATAAATATACATAAGCATAATAATTTTTTGGATCATATTCTAGATGATTAATTACTTACTCATCTTGAATGCCATCCTCAAAGTATCATTAGGTTTTATATTATATGTATGGACCCTCAAGACTTAATCATTATATCAAAAGATCAAATATATGAGTTACATGTATTAAATTTTGACATATTAGTTTAACATGTAACCTTTATGACTATTGTTTCTGGGTAAAGTTATACCAGTCAACTATTTAAGCAATCTGGGTGGAACCTAATGGACCATATAAATAAATGACCATACTTCATTGCTTTCCATACATATTTATACTGTAGTTATCAATCATTGATCATATAATTGATCCAAGAAACCCATATTGTCAACATATGACAATGGATCACCTTCTAGTCTATTTAAAAAATCAACTAATGAATTTTTAAACTCCAACATAGATAAATTTGAATATAAAATTTCAATATTTAGTTGTTCTAAATAGGGTATAAGTTAACAGTTTAACAATCAATGATATAACCAAACCACCTAGCAAGGTTATCATGCTAATTTCAATAATATCCACTTCATTTCATATCCATCAAAACCGTTAGTTACTACCAATAATTTATTTTCATTTATCATTATTGTAATTTGCATCATTCATATTTAGAACCTACATAAAGAACTAATAATGAAACTTTAAAATGAATTGTAACTTATTTAAGATATCTACCACCAAAGTGGGAATATACATGCATTTACCTACACACACACCCACACACACATCTAATTAACCTCATTTCAATTAGAACATAAAATAACATATATACCCATTAATTATTTTTACAACTATAGGTAGACATTACCTATATTAACTCAATATTAAAATGTAATTACTTTCTTGAGAAAATACATCAACCAAATAGATCGACCGATATATTAAGACCATTTTTCAATTATAATCCACTAGTCTTATTATTTCAAAGCGTAAAAAAAATATTTAAAAAAACTTCTATAACATTCATTATTGATTTAAATATCTTTATTCCTTATCTCTAGTTATGCACCAAAGTAAAGAACTTGAACCATTCCTTTTAAGTGTGAAAATGACTATAAGAAAATTAACATTGTTGCACCAAATAAATCCATACAGATAAAGTATTGTCAACATGAACAAATTATTTCACAAGCTAACATCAGATCATAATGAACATTCACTACCATTTCACAAACTATACATTTAAGTAAACCAAATGTTCATTCCATAAATACTCATTACTATTCAGAACTATGACTCATCTTATCCTAGATAATGATAATAAAAAGTAGAGATCCATTTTATTCATAGAAATGAATACTAATAACGAATTCCATTTAGAATAATTATACACATCCATATTATTACCCATAAAATTAAGAAAAAATTGAATACCTAAAAATAATGTTTCATTGATAATATTAGATGAGATGTCTCAACGTAGCTCATCAAATGATACTAAAAACTAGATGTAGTGATCTAATTTCATTCTTAGCATTGAGTACTATCAATTCATTCCATATATGAATAATAAATATATAAAAACAATATTTATCTTAAAACATAAATAAATACCACTTAAATTCATTAATGAACATGCCAATTTATCACTATGTTGACCAATGCATTTGGAAAGGTTATCCTAAAACATATTCAACAACCATTTAACACTAGGCAATTTAATATTTCATTAAATATGAACTCTACTTTATTTTCCCAAAATATAATTCACAATCATATTATGAACATAGTAAGAACCTTATTAAAAATGATTTGAATATTAAAATAAAATAACAATTTTAATAACTAAAATATAATTTTTTATAATCACCAACATCTTATAGGTGAATAAATAAAACTCAACTCACATGAACACCCAACAAAAAGCTAGAGGTAACATTTCAAGAAACTAATAAATTTAATCAACACAAACTCATTCATTACCTTATTGAGCATTCATTTCACCCAATAGTGATAAAGAAAACAAACCATTCTTAATATAAATATGATGCCTATCAAAACATACACACATTGTTATCACTAATGTTGAGCTATATCGAGGTCAAAATACCAATAATGAGCACACAAAATACAAATTCCATATTTATTTGTATAATTTGATTTTATTTGAACATACACAAAATTAAAGAAAATAGTTATTCCATCATAGAATAAAGATCAAAATATAAATGACCCTTATCATACATGTATTTTACATTTAACTAGGAAATAAAATGTGTATCCTTGTTATAAATTAGAGCTCGATTTACTCAATTTGTAAGCATATAATTTAACAACATTAACTTGAATGCACAAAGATGTATAATCCATCTAGTTATCTTCAATTAATAAACCCTATGTATGTAAGAATGAACTCATCTATGCACCTACTGAGTCCATACATTAGTGGGTATCCCTACCCACCCCAACCATCAATTGGTAGAGGAAGAAGGAACCCAATGATGAACAAGGAACATCCAAATAATACCAATAAAATTATGCAAAAGGGACAAGGTAAATTTAGGGCTTATAACCAATTAACATTCTTAAACCAAAAAAAGTCTCAAACCCCAAAATAATCAAATAACCTATTCAAAGATAAAACATTAATATTAAATGGTCATGCTAAAAACTCAAAAATAACACCAATAGGTGCACATAAAAAATCATTACACAATAACAACTCCAAGTAATAGTAAATCAAAAAATTTACAACCAATAATGAACACCTAAGTAACCTAGTAATGAATTATTTAGTTCAAATATATGCCATCTATGGGTGAGGAAAACTCATAGCCTCACCATCACACTATTCATCAATTGTTTTAAAACACTAAAAAAGTATCTATTTAGGAGTTTCCAATTACCTCCAAACCATGAATTATTTTACCTTTAAATTATCTAATACCTAGTAAACATTCATTTTTTAAAAAGATCCTCAAAACTTTTTTAAAACCCAATGTAGACCAGGAGAACCTAAATAGTCACATTTCCCTAAAAAATAATCACTTCATAATATACTTATACTCCCTTTTTTATCCTTCTTGACACAACTATTTTATCTATATTTACTTTATTTTCATGGTGTTAGTGGTAGTTCAAATTGTTATAACTTCTAGTCCTACCAAGTGTAATTTCATCCTCTATCTTCTTCATAATGCATGCATAGTTTTAGGTTACACGATACCAAGATAAAAACCCTCAACATCCCTGCATGTTTTCCACACTACCGTACATCATCCTCCAAAACTATCAAGTAGTTTAAAAAAATGAAACCCTAATCAAGTTTCATGCAAAGTCAACTAACATCACAATCATCATGATTCTGTAACCACTTTACCAATATGATTTTGAACTCTATCCATAAGACTTATGGTTTAATTTTTAATTTAAATAATTATCATGTCCATGACCATAGACCTAGTCCCTTTATGGCCTATCTGAAATGTTATGCATATACATTGTAGTTCTCTTTTTGAACTAATAATTTTATTTAAATACCTAATTCATATAATGGAATCTCAAGGTTATAATATATACCTTTTTAATTCATTCTTTACACACTTGAAATGTCCACTTTTTACCTAAAATTGGTCATAAAATAGAGAGTTTTAGAAATTATTTAGGGTCTCATGACCTTCGACGTCTTATTTATAATAATGAAATATGCCTAATGAATATAATTTAATTTAATATTTCCTCATTTATGTTATAAAATTATAGATCTCAATTGATGCAGATACCTTTTTCATTCCCTACTCTAACCATAGCTCTGACACCTGTAATCAACAATTCATGCAATCAAACTTCTCAATCTCCACTTGTTTATCAGCTTATCTATTGGGATTAATGTCATTTTCATTAATTTATCCTTTGAATAAAATTATTTAATGAATTCCTTTAGTATTTATAACCTTTAAACATCTAATTATTCCCCATTCACATCTTCCCATTCATTTACTCACCCCCTTTCATTCGTCTCCTTTACATTGGTCTTCACTAGTCTATAACTTATTTGACAAAATCACTTGGGTTCTTAAACTAGGCCTCCTGTAAATAATTTTAATCTTGAATAATATATCTTAGGTTTAATAAAATTATTTAAACTCACTTGAACCCCTCTTTCAACCTTAACTACCTTCTTGACTTCTCAAATCCTCAACCACTCTTCTCTCCTAGTAGCCTTTTTTAGGCCTTTCTCAACTACACAGATGGATATTGATCCATGTGGAAAAAAAATGGTATTCAAATACCCATTATCCATTTATGTCTATCCACAAATTTTTATGACTCAGCGCTTCTAGCTAACCACTTTTCTATACCCTTTCCTATTTATGTCTAGGCCTAATTATGCCTTTGTGATCCCTGTTTCGACATAGTCAACTTTTTTCCATACCTATTCATACTATAATGGCATAAATTATTTAAAATATATTTTATTACACTCAATATCAACTAGCCACCAATTTTTTTTGGTTTTAGCTAATGGAGTTTCTAGTTATGCATGTTTTCTTCAAGAAACCCTAACCTAGGGTTTTCAAAGTTTGAGCGAGCTCGAGAGGCTTCAATTTGAACTTAAATGAAAATTACTTGTTATAAAATATTATTAGTACCTAAAAATGTTTTTATTACCTAAATTAATCTTTTACAACCTTTATCTTCCCTTGAATAAGTTCTAACCATGTACAAAGCTTGGATTCTGCTATATTCTATGACAACCTACCTATAATAAATCAATATAGGGTTTTGAGTGAAAATTAACTTACCTAATGCTTAAATATAATAAATACAACAAAATTAAATAAAATAAATACAATAATTCATATATGGAGTATTTATCAACCAAATTAATGCCACTTCAACCCAATTCATACTTAAAAACCATTATGCAAACCATATACAAGTTACTTGAATGGTTATTGTGAATAGGGTATTCAACATTGTTAACTTGAAAATTTAGTATTTATTGAAAATAAACATAGTTTATATACATATAAAAATAATTATAAAATGTATCTAATTATTTTAATAACCATCCATTATATTTTAACATAATTGATAGTGCTCTTTTTCATAAATCTCTCAAGTTCAATACATAATCTTGATACAATCCTACAAACACAAATCTTCAACATTCCATGTCACAAAGTATTATGCTAAGGAATATTAGGTTTCCATAACATTAAATTAATTCACTCAATGAGATAATAATAATACATAAAAGTATAAATATATTCCAAAAATACTAATTTCAATAATTCTTTGATTTATGTGGTCTATACTGTCACTATGGATAGAGTACATGATTCTACATTATTTTTCACTCCATTTTCATGTTTCTTTATACCTATACCTCTTAAATTCTTCTAAATAACTCTCATAAGTTATATTTAATTATATCCTATGTGTATACCACCTATTTTTTTACAAAAAATCATACATACATATTCTACCCATAAAGTGACTACTTTTTTTAAATAACTAACTTTCATGTCAACTACTTATACATAGTAGATACATTCAAACTTTTTGGTTTATGTCACATTTTTATGAAAGGTACATGGTAAACCTTTATAAATCCACCTAGACTCATTTATACCCATAAATGACCTTATACCAATATTTGACAACATGATATTCCTTGACACTTCTTAAAAGACTCCTAACATAATTTTAAATATTCAAATGCCCATTTTGGCAGGAAAATGACAAAGGGCCATCAAAACACACTAAAATAATCTTATAAAGATTAAAATATCATCTAAATTATGATATAATACCTGATACACTTTTACATGACCAATTTGCATAGTTTTATTGATTTTCCTACATCATATTCTTAGGCAAGAAAGAATTTGACTTCAAATAAACTATTGTTTGCTTCTTCATAGTCTTCCAATTCTTATTTCTTGGATCATCCTTTCTTTACAATGATTCTTTATGCTTAATATTCTCTTATTTTATCTATTGTTTACCTCTATAAAATACTATTCTACCTTCTTGCTTGTAATGCTTGCTTGTACTAACTATCACCTGATGTGCAGTCCTTCTTTCCTCTTTGCCTCTATCATATGGGTTGTATATCACCCAAAATACTACTTATACACCTATAATTTCACCTTATCTTGATATTACATTTATTATTTCAACAAATAAAATGTAAATTTATTACCTACCTTCTATCTCAATGATATTCAAGCCTCCATAAGGATCTATATCTTCAATTTATTGTACTACTACCATCAATACTTTCTCTTGTTATCCTTGTTCTCCATCATATATACTTTAACTATTGTAACCTTTAACTTATACTCATTATCCATAATATCATCATGAAAGGTGACTATCATAGACAAATATATAATTTGATTTATTACCTTGGTCAATCAATTACACTTCATTTTCCAAGCCTTTAATGAGGCCTTCTAGCTGATCTGCTTCTTCTTTATCCTTCCAATCACCTAGCTGGCTATGAATAGCTTCTTTTTATTCACTAAAATTCAATCATCATCCTCTAGGTGATATTCATCCACATCTTCTTGCTCACTTTTTTTCTCACTCATTTTGTACCTCATCATTTCTCTCTTTAGTTGCTTATAGAGTAACCTCTTCTACTCTCTTTCCTCTCTCATACCTTTCATCTTCCTTCTCTTCATATGTAGCCTTATTGGCCACTTGAGTGTCTTCTTCCCCATGACCCATATATAGTATGGGCTCTAACTTTCCTTCATTTTCTCCATTATGATTAACAACACATCCAACTATTACCTTACCTCTATTATCTATTTCTCCATCTCTATCCTCTTGGTATCTTCTTGCACCTTTCTATCTTTGTGGTAACTCATCTCACTCATGACCTTATTTATATTACCTTTATCTTTATTCATCTCACTTATCTCATATCTTGGTCTCACCTAGACCTATACCTCTTGACAATACTTATCCATTTTCCATTCATGACCTCTCCCTTGGGTCTCTCTTTCTATATGACCTCACTTATGTCTATCTCACTATCTCTTATCCTTTTCTTAGGACTTATTTCCCTCAAATAAATATCTTATTGAGATTACTATTTTGAGATTCCAATAGTTCTCTCACTCACTATGAAGCCTCACTAGCTTTAACGTTGCTTACCATACTCAACTTTCTATTCACACTTCAACACTATTGCATCATCATATCAAAATGAAAAATGAAAAACAAAACCAAAATTTACCTTAAATTTTCTTGATGATTGTCCTTATTCTCATACCATGAACTTTATTCTCTGATACCAAATGATGCAGATACCTTTTTCATTCCCTTCATTGACACCTATAATAAAAAATTCATGTAATCAAACTTTTCAATCTCCACTTGTCTATCAACTTCTCCACTAGGATTAATGCCATTCTCATTCATTTATATTTTATCCTAGATTATTAAATGAATAAAATTATTCTTTATAACCTATAAAAATACCATACTTCCCCATTCACCTCTTTCCATTCATTTATGTAATCCCTTTCGTTCATCTCCTCTTACACTAGTCTTCACTAGTCTATAGCTTCTTTGACCAAATCGCTTGGGTTCATGAGCTAGGCCTCCTATTTAAAATATTATTCTTGGATAATATATATTATGTTTAATAAAATATTTTCAACTCACTTAAACCCCTCTTTCAATCTTAACTACCTTCTTGACTTCTCAAACTCTCAACCACTCTTCTCTCCTAATAGCCTTTTTAAGGATTTTTTCAACTGTACGAATGGATATGGATCCATGTGGAGAAATCAAAAGGGTATTCAGATAACCTATATCAATTTATGTCTATCCACAAAAATTTTAGACTTATATATTTTCACTAACCATTTTTCTATACCCTTTCCTACTATTGTATAGGTTTAATTAGGCCTCTATGGCCCTTGTTTCGACATTATACTTTATGTCATACCTCTCCATACTATAATGGACCAAATTATTCAAAATATATTTCATGAAACTAAATATAAACTAACTAAATTTTTTTGTGGGGTTTTAATGGTGGAGTTTATAATTAAGCACATTTTCCTCAAGAAACCTTAGCCTAGGGTTTTCAATGTCTAAGTGAGCCCAAGAGGCTTCAATTTGAACTTAAATGAAAATTTCTTGTTATAAAATATTAGAAAGAAATTAATAAGGTTTTTATTAATTAAATTAATATTTTTCAAGATTTATACTCCCTTGAAGAACTTTTTACCATGTAAAAATCTTGGATTCTACCATATTCTATGACACAGTCTACCTATAGTAAGACAATATAGGGTTCTAAGTGCAAATTAAATAAATGCTTTGAGTCACTCCTTCAAGACTATAATTACTCCATGGTATCTTTATACACCACATTCATACCAATCCAACCCCCTTAATTATTAAAACCCATTATGAAGACAATATACAGGTTAGTTGACTAATTATTATGAACAACGTACTCAATATTGTTAACTTTAACCTTTAGACTTTATTCAAAATTTTAAAAAAATTATATGCATAGAAAAAGAATATTCCAATTTCTCTACTTATATTAATCACCCTCCATTTTAGGTTAACAATTTTTATAGGGTTATTTTTCAAAAATCTCTCAAGTTTAATATAAAATCTTGGCACAGTCCTATAAACACAAATCTTTACCATTCCATGTCACAAAGTAATGTGATAAGGACTTTTGGGTTTCAATCATATTAAATGCATTCAAAAAATGAGATAAACATAAGACATAAAAGTATAAATATATTCTAAACATAATAATTACATTAGTTCTTTTCTTTACATGGTCTATACTATCACTATGGATAGAGTATAGGATTTTACATTTTTTTTCACTCCATTCTCATGCTTCTTCATACCTATACCTCATGAAGTATTCTAAATAAATATCATAACTTATAATTCAATCCTATATTATGATTCTACCACCTATTTACTGACCAAAACTTGTTACATACATATTCTACCCACACATTAACTACATTTTTAAATAACTGACTTTCTTATCAATTACCCAGACATAGTAGATACATTCAAACTTATTGGTTTGTGCCACATTATTTATGAAATGTATGTGGTAAACCTTTATAAATCCACATAGACTCATTTATATCCATACATGACCTTATATCAACATTTTACAACATGACATTCCTTGACACTTCTCAAAATAGTCCTAACATAATTTGAAAGATTTAAATGCCCATTTTGTTGGGAAAATTTCAAAGAGCCATAAAAACACACTACAAGACTCTTCTAAAGAATCAAATTCCTTATAAAGTATTCTATAATACCTAAGACACTTACACATGACCAATTTTCATAGTTTTCTTGATGCTCCTACAGCGTCAACTGAATGATAGTTGGTTGTCCAAAACAACATCAAAACAAAATCAAACAATGAAAGTACACAACCTAAAAAATGATTGTACCTCACAATACCTATCAATACCACTCAATATTATATAGTCACAAGTAAAAAGTATTGGGTTTTGACCAAAATTTGCATCATGCTATTGATTATACATGCATATTCCTTGTTCACCACTACATACTAAATTATAGTACCAACTAAACTCATTGAGATAAAAACTTACAAGAATGTTCATAAAGGCATCAATAGTATTTGGCTTCATCTGATAATTATGTCAATAATAAAAATTTATAGTGTAGAATCAAATTACTTAAATTAAATCTATCAATATCAATGATAATAAAGTTTTAAAATAATCATAATGTTCATAATAATCCTAATATGACATCAGAAATCAAAATAATAATCATGATTAAAAATCTAGGTAGGTTTGGTCATGAGATAGGGCATCTTTTTTTTGATAAGGAGTAACAAAAGACTCAATTTCATCAAAAAAATAAATTTGAGGGGGTTATATAAAAGGATTAAAAAATATTTATAAAGTATTTGAACATTATTATTTCAATGATTTGTATTTTATACAAATAATAAACTCTTAATCATTTTATTTTTCCTTTATAACCTACAAAAATGTAAGAAAGTGAGGTAGGATCAAGTTTCTTTATTTTTTTATTTTGGAATAAATATAGAATTAGGACTTCTAGAAATATCCTAAGGTGAGAAACACTTGGTCTAATTTTATACCACATTTATAAGGACATAAAAAGATACAAATATTTATTATGGACTCTATTTATAATTATCATAGCAGTATTCATGGTTTCATCCCATAAAAATTTGGGAACATTTACAGAATGCAACATAATTATAGCCATTTGAAGGATGGTTTGGTTTTTCCTTTCAAAAATTCCATTTTAATATGGGTAATAATAATTTTTTAATCTCTCTTTGTACACCAAAATTAATTCAAAATTAATGAAATAATTTATGAACATATTCACCTGCATTATCAATTCTTAATATCTAATAGAAAAATTAGAAGAATTTTTAACTAATACTTTAAATTATTTGAATTTAGATAACACATCAGATTTCTTATAATAAGACTAGATCATCCTATAGTATTAATAAATTAGACTAAAATAATACAAATGATCATTAATAAATGAAACTTATGGAGGTCCTCTAACAACTATGAATAATAACTAAGGGATGAGAGGAGTTATCATCATGATTTTTGTGAAAGGGTTTAGAGTGTTGTTTACCATGTAAGTAGTCTTGAAATGTTTCATGATGGAAAAAAAATAGAAGGAAGACAAAACAAAATATTATTATAAGTCATATCATATAAAATTATAAAATTCACATGTTAACATGTTTTTCTTAAATTTAGGAACATAGAAAACATCATTTAATAATACATTTCCAAATTTATCTTTTCCTTGTTTAATACCTTCTAAAAATGAATTATCACCTAAATAAATACTTTTAGATATATCTTTAGTTTTAGATAAATTATTTGATAAACATGTTATGTGATGCGACATGTCATTATCTAAACTCTGTTCATTTTCATTAGAAGTAAATAAGGCAACATACAATTCAATAGTATTAGTATTATGATCCTAATTTCAATTTTTATTTTGGTTTTGATTTTTATATAGAATTTGATTAGAATATTTCTTTCCTTTTTTTATATTTTTTGTTATTAGATTTATTCTTTTTTTATAACAGTATTCCTTTTTATGTCCAAATTTACCACAAAAATTATAATTTAAATTAAATTTGACTTTATTATTCTTGTTTCCATATTTATTGTTCCCATATTTGACAATAGAAGGTTTAGGTTTATAATTAAATTTTTTATTTTCAGTGTTTTTAGAATCAATGCTAAGAATAAGAAGTGCTTAAGTGGCATTATCATTATAATCAAATTTTGACATCACTTGTTCTTGAATAATAAGAGTAGACAATGTAGTGAGGTTAGGAATGTCATTTTATATGTAGTGTAATTATCCTTATAATCATTATTTTTTCTAAAAATATTGATCATTGATTTCAATGTATATTCCTATTCTAGGATAGATTTAGAAATTAAAAAAAATCAAATAAAAATAATATGTGAAAATGGCATGACTCTCTATATTACATTATTTACATATGTTATTTATCACATGTTTGGTAGATGGGATATTATTTTAATACACACATGCATTTCATAATGTATATGAGTTAAATTAAGGATACAAATATTATACATGGATACATAGACATAGGGCATTTCCTATACTTGGTGCCATGCCAATGCTAGAGGCATCCAATTCCATAGGTTACATTATTACAAGGTATATATTTAAATAACCACTTTCCCATGTTAAGGTATATACATTTATTACACATGCCTTTATATATTATCATTTATTACTCATTTCTACATGGATATGTTATATTACTATGCTATGACACTAATGCATATGGATAGTGTAGACTGTGTTTAGTTGTTCTATATTTCAACAATGTTTTTACTTTTGTATGATAGTATAGTTACTATTTTATATTGTGTGTGGTCACTTAGCCTTGTTTTGGTTCTTTGTACCTTTTTTTTGTGTTATCCATGACCATTTTTATGTGGTTGCTTAGCCTTGTTTTCTTTAGAAATCATACCCCTTATTTTTGGATACATATCTTTTATGGTTAGTGACATATTTATGTCCATTGTATTTATCCCCTTGGCTTTATGTGTCATATTATATGTTATTTTTTGATATTACATGTTTATTTTTCTATGTTTTTGTGACTTTTCTATTTTTAAGTGTCACGATCCATATCAAAAACCTCCCCTTTATATGTTTTGCCATGATTTATGTCATGTACTTTCAAATGTGTAGTTTTATTCAATGATGTATAAACATATTTTATTCATCAATACATATATATATAATAAAACCTAAATTCTTATGCATTCCATACTTTACATACACTCATTTAAGTTATATACATTACTATGATGACATACTCTCCACATGTTGACATGATTTTACATGATATTATCTTTATCAATGGCTTGATATAGTTCACTTTTATTTTGAGATGAGTGACTTAAATGATCCATCCCTCACCTCAAAATGGGGTCATATTAGTTGGATTTTTAATATATACTAAATCCCCAATGAGTAGATTTGGGTACACCACACATATTTCATAACTAAAATGTTATTCAAATATTAGATTTTATGGGTATATAGGACATATGTACTCTATGAGTGAAATATTTTATATTTATACATTTTAGGGAATATGTACTCTATGTTTTAGGACATATTCAATTAGGCATGATGCTAGTTCATGCATATATGTGTTATTTCAAAAAACTTTGGCCATAATGTTAGTTCATACAAAAATATCTGCCATTTCAAATTCACTTTGGGATGATGTTTGTTCATGCACATATACACCATTCAATTTTTTAATTAGAAATGATGTTAGTTCATGGAAATTATGATTGATTTTAGTTGACACTGATTCAATGGGGCATGATGCTAGTTTATGCACATTTATACTTTTGTACCTTTTTTATTATTTAAGTATTATAAATTGTGGATCAAAATTAAATTTATAACTACACTTAAATAATTGATTCATTATTTTTAAGGTAATGTACATTGAGTTTTAGAGATGCTTAATGTCCATTGCATTACTTATAGTAAACCATTGTGTGGTTCCACCTTATCATCTTCTATGAAAAATATTAGTGTTAGATTAGTAACGTATGGGTTTGGGGATGTTTTCTTCTAATACATGGTTTTTACCTTGGTTAAACATAAAATTAGGGATTGATCATCTTCAATTTCATAATTTTATGCATGTGCTTTAACAAGGAATCATAAATATCCAATGATTTGTCAAAGAATAATCATCTCAAACAAGTTACATGGAAACATGGTATGGTCCCATATAAGTGTTCTCATTCCTTACTCTTTCAATTTTTAAGTTTCAAGTATAGTTAATATTTAAAATTTTATTTTATGGACATTAACTAATATATTTTGATTGTAGGTTTTGTTTGGATTAACTTTTACATTTGGAGCCTTCTCCTAAAGAGAAAGTGTGTTGTGTATGCAAATGAAAATGCAACCAATCTATAAATAAATCCTATCTTAGAGAAGATAAATCCTACTTAAACTTTCAATTGTTGACACATTAGATATTTGGGGTCATGACCAATATGAATCCACTAAACCTAGCTAAGGGATAGCTTACCATAATAAATTCACTAGGGAAGGTTCCAAAGCCTCCAATAAAATGAAATTATTCAATAACCATCACTAGGTCTTATGTTTTCATGTTCACTAAACTAATAACAAGTAAAGTAAAATCTAACCTAGTGCTCACCAAAACTTGTGGCACAAAGCGGGGGTAGTAAACATTAAAATAGAACATGAATAGAAGACATATACTCATGTCAATGTATATGTAATCCTAATACATAGGATAAAAGAAAAAAATACATATCTATCCACTTTTAAAAAGGAGGAACAAAATTAGGAATACTTACCTTTGAAGAGGAACCACCAAGCCTCAATCTCTTCCTTGCCCAAGGTGCTTCACAAGAGGTTGCTGTGGTACAAGGATAAATCATCTCTATTTTACACAACCTATCAATGCATACAAAATTTTTATCCACAAGACAAGATCCCTATATCCAAATAAAGTATAGAAACTTAAGCTATGGTCCTCAAGTATAATGGTGGATAAGTAGATGTGAAATATGTATATATATATATATATGTCTAAGTGTGTGTGTGTGTGTGTGTGTGTGTAGATCTTCTTTTCTCTTACAAATGATGAAATGGATGTGTTTATATAGATGTATCTAACCCTAGTCCTTTACAAAAGTTTATCTAATAGGGTTGATTGAATTGATAATGTATCATTATTGATTAAATAAATAAGGTCCTAGTCTAGGTCAACCAAGGGCTGGCCTAGAACCTAAATGAATTTTATTAATTAGAGTACAAGGTTGATGGGGTTGACAATGTATTGGAAACCATCAAAAAGGATTTTAGGCTAGGAAATGGATAATGAAGGTGGAAAATTACTAGAGGAGGGTGTAAAAGAGGATTCAAATATTAGGTAAATACTTTTATGATATGGGTTCATAGATAAAAATTGGTAATATAAGGACAACAATAGGATAAATTAGTAATGGTCTATCCACCCCTTTCCCAGTGCACCCTTTAAGGCATGCACTCAAAGAGATTGAGACTCCAAATGTTATTTCAATAGAAAAATTATCAATAATTGATAAAGTTTTGAAAATATTATGTGTATACATATTCCCCACTCAAAACTCATCATGTGTCATGGAGGTGCAATACAAGATGGTGCTTTAGGAAAAGAACATAACAACACACAATGGTTGAAGCCGAATAAATTATAATAAGAATAAAATAAGATAAATAAAAGGATATAATTAAGAAATACATACCTTTACTCACCTTAGTGTTGTAGATAAATAAAGAGATGTAAAAAAATTTAAGATGTCCAACGTAGGTAAAATTAGGAAAACCTATAGAGATTAGAGAAAAAGAGAAAAAAATTGAAATTTTTGCACCATGGACATATAAAAGGTGAAAATATTCTTTACAATGTCAAGATTCCATGACATTTTATGGTTTAGAAAAGTATCTATTAGAGATAAATATATGATCAAAATATGAAATCTAATGGTAAATATTTGAAAGGTAAAAAATTTTGAATAGTAAATATAAATAGGGTGAAAAATAATTCATTTGTTATTTTTACTACTTTGAGAAAGCATAGCTTTGAGAGATCTAGTTGGAGACATGAGAGACATCATGATAAAAAGATGATATCTAAGATGAGGAGGATGCCTAGCAACCACAATGAGTGCAACATAGGTAAGCAACTAGAAATTTCAAATGTTTGAATATTTTGATTTAGAATTGAGCTAAATATAAAAAAGTGACAAGTATGAAAAATCTAGGTATCGAAATGAACCCTAAGAAATTGTTAGGTAAACTAAGGGTAAAATAGGGTATTGGGTAGGAATAATTTAGACTAATAAATACCTAAGGAATTTATGGTAAATGGGTAAAAAGTTACTATTGTGGACAAATACAGTTGACCTACTCAACTTATTCTATAAGGAAATGGATAATGATAAGGCCAACTACATAGTAGTGGGCCAATTTAGTAATTTAATAGGGGTTGATTATGTAATAATGGGATGACTTAGTTTTTTTAATCACTAAAAGATGTCAACCATGTATAACAGGGCCGATATAGTATCTCAGGTCAAGAAGGTGGTTGATATAGTATTGATGTGGCTGATTGAGTAGGAAATGGAAAGGAATGATCTAGTATCACAAGTAAAATATAGGGATGATTTAGTATTAAATAATTTTATTCTATAGAAAATTAAGAAAATAAATCAAACCATCTATTTTTTCTAAATTTTTAAGAATGTATTTTAAGTATTTATGACATGGAGGTTGTATGCATCCTTTTTTGTTTGATATTTTATAGAGACACCAAAGGTATTGGTGAATAAAATATTCATCATGGATACTAAATTTACTAGAGTGATTGATTGACATGGAAAGAGTGTAGTTAGTTTCACTAGGATTTGGAGGCATCATGGAGATGAAGTGCATCCCACTTAGTGTTGATCTCATTGTCATGTTCCTTAAAACATGGGAATGGCTGACCAAAACTTTTAAATGGGTGGTGGATGGGGATACCATAGAAGTGGGTATTAATATAGAGGATGTCTAAGATTTTATATGACTACCAATAGGAGGGATATCAATGATCATTAAGACACCAAATGATCTAGAGGAGAGGTGAACACTAGCTAGGTGGGTGACATGCTTAGATAGGATATACCTAGAATTAAGGGTTAATTTATTTGATGTATATATCATGTAGATTTTAGACATCTAGAAGTCCCTAATCTAACTTGTGATAACACAAGTATTGTGTCACAAGTCAGATGGTAAGGTACCTCTATGTGTGATAGCCTTCTATTAGTCCATTTTGGGTCAAAGAACATTATATGACTTTGGGTCTATCATCTAGGTCTAGCTCATGCATGATATATATGGGATGCTTTCCATAGGGAAAAATACTATGGGTTCAAATTTTTTACTTAGTACTTGGATATATGAGAGGTTTCCTATGTATCAACCAGTGGGATTGCCCATTTTAATGGATGATAGGTTATCTTGAGTCATAATATAGAGGTAAAACCATGTAGCACAAGCCATGATTTATTTGTCAAAATTATAGACTATCATATGAGGGGAGATTGTGTGGTATCCATATATTCATATTGCTATTTTTTGACCTAACTAGTTTACCATAGGAATATGGCTAGCATTGGTGTGGATTATAGGCCATTATACCTAATGGGTAGAGCCATAGATAAAGGCACACTTATTAGGGTAGTTTTGACTCTTACACCCAACAAATCCTATAGTAGTGCCTACTTATTATGTTTGGCATACTAGAGAGTTAAGGGGGAGAGGAGGAGGATTATCAGTTTAGAAACCTGAGATTAGGTTGTGATGTGTTAGACCATGGAATATTCAAGCATGGTATCAGGTAGTTGGGGGAGGGGATGATATGAATTTGGATGTAGGGACATAATAGGATAAATAATGACCATATCAACCCCACCATATATAGAGTCACCACTGGTGAGGGAAACCATAGGTGATGGTGATAATGTAAGATGACTCAATATCCATTCCAAGATAGAGTTGGTCAATAAAGACACCTTTCAAGAAAGGGTCAAGGCATGTATGAGTGGTGAATCCTAGTTTTGCACTGGTGTGGATGTAGTACATATAATAGGTGATTATGGGATGAATATATGGAGAGATGGTTCTTAATGGGTGATCATATTTGGAGACAGTGGTTGGTTACACTAGTACTAGTGACAAATGTTGTAATTTTGATTTAAGCTTGGATACATAATACTAGTTACATATGGCTATAATAGATAGATATATTTTGAGATATATATGTGATCTAATATCTATCTAGTTTTGGTTTTGTATATAAAATTAAAAATTATGTCATATAGGGATCCGTAGTTATGGTTTGCACCATGACATTTTATATGGGGTGTTAACACCATATGACCCCACCAAACTAGATGATCTTATGGTACCATTTACCCCAACCTAGGAAGGTTGGTTTAGACTAGTCAGGGAAGTTGTGAGGTAGTTATAGACATGTAAGGATGGATTTCATCCACTATTATGGGTGTGAGAAAGAGAGGCACATGCCTAGCTAGCCTTGGATCAAGAGAGTAGTGTATATGGCTACTATGGTTTATCTTGGATAGGTGCAGGTGCAAGTGGCCAACTTATAAGGTAGGTGACATGATTAAGATATTGGAATACCTCATTACATCATACTATTTATAGGGGACTATCTCATGCATCTATGGTTATTATGTCTAGGCCATATGATAGGCAAGATGGAGCCTAGCCATAGAGCTAGAGCTATGTATTTTGTATGTTATACCTTGTATTACATAAAACACATGATATAAATAGATATTTATTTTGATAGTTGGATTTGATATCATGTGGTGTATTTGTTTTGGTTTTTGATTCATGGATTGATTTATTTATAGTACATGTACTTTATAGTTTTGTTGTATATGCTATGGGAAATATATGCAGAGTGTTTTATTTTCTAGCATTATGTGATACACATATATGGTTAAAAAGAAAAAGAAAAAAATAACTTGGAAAAGTAAATTAATAAAAAAAATGTACTACACACTATATCATGATGGTAAATGTTTAATAACAAAATATGACTAAATATAATAAACCAAAGATGGTAAAATGGAAGGAATTTTTTTTTAAACCATGAAAATATTTGCACCAAGTTAAAACAAGTAAAATCACACTATATCATGTTGGTAAGTATGAAAATAATGTAATAAAATGGAAGCCATAAGAAAACTAAATGGTATAAATAGTAAATAATTAAATCAATCAATCTTACTAAATCAGATTGGGAAGTATAAAAGAGAAACAAATTTGGATTACTAAACTTAAATTATTTACAATAATTCAAGCTAGGAAGTATGAAAAACATAAGAAAATTGGTTGTATTCTTATATGTAATCAAGCAGCAAGAAGATAAAAAATAAAATATAGATGAAGTAAGCATAGAATATACTATATCAAGATGGGAAACATGCCAATGATGTGTAAATCATGTTCAATAACTAATTATCACAAATTTGACACATGTAATTTCATTGTGACTTGGGTATTGGAAAATTTTGTGAGGAAGGCCTGGTCCTATTTATGGTATTACACAAAAAATCATAAATGAAACACCAATGAGGTGGATATAACTTGGGAAAAAATGTTTGAAATGGTAATTTGATAATTTATGATAAAGTCCTAGTCCTATCCATGGTCTTACATTGAAAATCATCAATGGAATCCCTAGGGGGGAGTGATCAGTGAACAACAAAATATTTATCAAGGGGAAATATTAGGATTTTTATAAATGGAAGAGGGAATTTAAAACATGCATAATATAATTATCTATGAGAAGACCTTAGGAAACATGAGGCACACTAAGGACATAGAAAAGACACTAAGTGACTAGTGACCATCGAGATACAAAGGATACCCTATTCACAATAAGAATAAAGATGTATATGTAAATAAATGAGATACTAATATTGAATCATATTGGTTGTGTAAATAAGGAAAGTAAAATGGACCTACTTTCCCACAACATTTTCCCTATTCTTTAGGAATTCTTATAGAACTATCAGTCTACTATGAAGATTAGGTAGTTATGTGAGAAATTAGGTAGCACTAAAATATGTTGTATTCTCCTAATCCAATATACTATCCTACCATACCCCAATGGACATTGGCTTTATTATGAGGCCAACTATGGAGTTTTAACTTTGATTAGAAAAAGGAGATGTACTTTAAATCACATCTTTTAGTGTGATTTGACTTTTAAAATTTTGAATGTTGCCTTTTGTGTCATTACCTTTGGTTAAAATTATTTGGCTTTTAAATTTTTATGGATTTTAAGATTCTTCCTCTATATGGACTTAGAATGACAAATCATGAGAGACAAAGTGATACACAAAAATTAGCTTTAAACTTTGGCTAAAGGAAGATAATTATCCAAAGACATGACTAACTAAAACACATAGGCTTACCTATGAACCAGTATGTTATCTCAAGTTTCAACCATGTGTATGATTAGCTTGAAAATTGAAATAATGGGAATGAGGGGAGATCCAAGATGGACCAATAAAATGAGATTATAATGAGATGAGTTATTTTATAACTAATCACATAGTAAATATGGAGTACTAAGGGGAGCAAAGGCTATATATCCAAGTCACAATAATGATTATATTTGTTATAGAGATTAGGTAGAAAAAAATCATGAGAAAAGAACAAGACATCCATGGAAATAAATGAATTGATAGATGAAAATAATGTAATCATGAAAAATAATCCATAAGAAATCATAAGGAAAGAAAATGACTACATATATAACATGTAATGTGAAATATAAATAGCCAAATAAGATAAATAAGTAAATAAAAATTTGACATGGTGTGAAATGATATAAAGTAGATAAATATAAAATTAGAGCACATGTACAATCTAAAATGAAGAATAAAGTGAAGGAACACCATGTTATGTTCATAGATATTGGTAAATTTGACCACAAACATTGTCCATAACATGTGATAGATATATATGAGCTAGACTCTAACTCTAGTGAGGATCTCATTAATCTTCATAAAAATTTGGGATAATACCTATCATAAAAAATCCTTGAAAGAAAATTTAGACATGCCTAAAAGATCATTCTCGTGAGGGACATCATGCATAAGATACTGAGTAGTGGAATCTATGGGACATGAAGGAGTCACTAGTAGATAAGGGACCATAGGTGAAGGAGGATCCATAGGGGGAGGAAACACATGCAAAGGATCATGAGAGAAGGAGAGACTATAGGTAGAGGAATCATGAGGGAAGAAGGGGGATCCTTATTTCATGGGTTACCTATGGGAGGAGGAATAGTAGGTGTAGGAATGGTCATAAGGTGATCTTAGAGATGATGTTAGAAGATGCAATCATAATTGGTGTGATGGGTAATATATTGGTGCCATAGATAATATACCTCTCCACATTTAGGAATATACTTGGTAATAATTTGGGGGGAGGTATATCCTTGTTTTTAGGCTAAGTAAGAGTAGGACATAAGGTGTCTATATATTTTAGAAGATTATGATAATGACTCAAGGAATGATTATATGTGTCATGGAAGAAACATATGTTCTTGTTAGTATAATTCATGGGTGTGATAATAGAGGGTATGGAAGCAAAATATGGGAAATTCTAGGATAATTTACAATTTATAGTCCAATGATCGAAAAAAATATGAATGTAACTATATGATTAATCAACCCATTGGTCAGGTAGAGGAGCAAGTTGTGGTAAAGGAATCAGACCATCACCAAGGGGAGGCAGGGATGTTGAAGAGACTAGATGAGGATCAACTAAAGGAGAAATAAAATTAGAAGTATGAAGAGACTCTTATAAAGGGAGAGTGGGAATATGATCTAGAATAAGCTTAGTTAAGGGAGGAGTAAGAAGCATAAAGTTTTTAAGGATAATAACAAGCATCTCAGGGGTGAGTTGGATATAGGGATCCTAGTATCTAGAAAAGCAATAGGGAATAATCATGTCATGATCCATAATCATGTTCTTAAGAGTTTATTTATAAACTAGAGGTGTGTCATGTGAACACACCATTTATACCTTAAGAATAAGATGAATAGTGCTAAAATTAGGAGCTATATAAGATGAAATGCGTTAAGATAAATAGAAATATTGAAACAAAGAATAATGATAATGAAGGATCTCATCATATTGATCTTGAATGAGACCTCCTATAAATGAGTCATCTATAGTATAACCATCATCATATTCAATTATATGAAGATAAATTGTGTATGTAGGTATGACCTTTTAAATTGAGGTGGCATGATGAATAGAGTGTAGATGTCTTAGTTAAGATTATGGGTATATCATTATTAGGTGGTTGACTAGAATATGGATCCAAAGATGGTGGAACTTAGGAAATGAGATGAGAAGAGAGATCAAACATTTATATCTTGAGGTGTATGTCATTGGGCTCATTATAATCAAAATCTAAGAGGTTAGGTGGTATATTTTTGACTATTTTAGGGTGACCATGGTAACCTCATATAGAGTTGAGATGGAAATTAAAATGTTAAGATTCTCAAAATGGAACACTCAGCAAGGTTTCAATGATTGGAATTTTGAATACACCACGGTCTTGTAATTGTTCAAAATTCTAAGGGTTAGTGTCATCTTGAATCCTATATATTACACCATTATGAGGGAACTTGACACATTGGTAGGTATAAGATGCAACAGCTCTCATGTGATGAATTTATGGCCTACCAAGTAATATATTATAGGAGAGAGAAAAATTAAAGATCATGACCTTCACTCAAATTATGATAGGTGGGATGGTAATAAGGATCCACACACAACCTAAGGGAGGGATTTGCCTTTGATTATATCTTTGTCTTGTGTCTTGTGTGGACTTACTATTACATTCATAGAATCTAAGGGTTTTAATTAAGTTGAGAGAGGAAAAAAAAGTACCTAAACCCTCATCAATCAAGGCATCCTTGACTTGGAAGTCATCGATTTAGATTCTTATAAATCAGGAAGGATCATCTACATGAAGTAGAATCTCATATGGAACCATAGAAATAATAAAAATTTTAAGAGAGAGATAAGTGTCAATTTTTTCATCAATGTGTATAGACATATCTTCACACTATTGTAAGATTCTATCTTTTAACCTAGATAAGGAAGCTTCATGTCATACTAAGGGAGGATGTAAGATGTTTAATTTGAATAGGAGTTCCATAAGGTAATTACGGTGATGTAGAGAAGTCTACCTAAGTTAGATAAAGTGAAGTTGAGATGGGATATTCGTAATATACATGATAGGATCCCATTCATCATAACCTATGAGTGGAATACTGGATAGAGGTGTGTGTATAGACATCTCTTTGCACTATTGTAAGATTATATCTTCTGACCTATATAAGGTAGCTTCATGTCCTGCTAGGGGAGGATGTATGATGTTCACAATGAATAGGAGTTACATAAGGTAGTTATAATGATGCATACAAGTATACCTAAGTTAGAGAAATTGAATTTGAGATGGGATATTAGTAATCTACATGATAGGATCCCATTCATCATAACCTATAAGTGGACTACTAGATAGAGGTACGTAATGTTGGAGGAGTTCCGTAGGAGTATTAAAAGTGTATGTCCATTTGTGTTAATAGGATGTGAGAGGTTTAATTGGGGACATATTGGTTGACTATCATTAGAGGATGAGGTATTTGATTTATGTTTATCTTGTGATATATTTGAATAAGTGGTATTATAAGGTTGAATATCATTGGCAATGGGTAAAGAGGTTAGAGAAATTGTATAAATGGTATGAGAGGTGTTATCCAATGGACGTGTTGGAATTTTTTCATTTAAATAGATAAGATTCTCTTACCACAATTTTTTTAGGTGAGTTGGGGAAGAATCTTGGATAACATGGAAAGTGTGAGATGATTGGTGCATGTTAGTAGGATGAGAATCAATGAAGGAAACTACCATTTTCATATTAGTCATGTTGACCACATTAACTTTGATAGTTGGGTCTATGAGAGCATCAAATTATTGGTGGAAGGAGTAGGATTATCATTATTATCTTGATGGTTAGGAAAAGGGTCTTTATAAATGGCCATATGAGCATTATCTTGGTTTAAACATTTATTCTTACTTTATTTTTTGTGTGCTTTGATGGTAATGTCATAGGCTTGTTTACATTTTCAAATGAGGGAATCATGGTCAAAATTTGGACCAAGGAGTAAATCCATAGCTAAGTTATGTAATTTCCTATAATTCTCATCAGAGTGACCCCAACTAATATGAAACCAACATTATTTATTTGTATCATACCATTATTTCATAAGATGATTGGGATTAAGCTCTCATAAAAGAGGCCTTAGTAGACTCTTTTGGAGTTTCACTAAGGATAATGGTTTATGAACATTGATGTTGTTTATTAGATAAAAGTGAGGATTAGGGGTGTGGTTTAAAGGGGGAGCTTGTTCTAGAGAAATTTCAATTAAAATATCTTGAATATTATGAATGGTATCATAATAATCATTGATACTATCGGTAGTAGCATGATGATTTTTATTTTTGATGACTATGAAAGTTCCCATATGAGGTTGGGATGGTTCAAAATAACACATGAGAAAATCTTAGTGCTTGGCTTGGTTAAGGGCCCCAAAGTTCATGGAGAGAGAGTCTAGACCCAATATTGTAGCTTAGGATATAGAGAATTGGTGAATAGATGAAATAGGTTATCATATGCCATGTTATGTTCACACTTATTAGATAAGGTCTTCCACTTTTTGATGAAATCTTGTGTAGTTTATATCTCAAATTACTTGCATTTAATAAAATGAGCCAAGGTATTTTTAGGGAGGTTACTAGTTTGAAATTCTTGTACTAGATCATTAACTAGATCTTCCAAAATAGTGATGAAATGAGACTTAAGTTGGCTATACCAATCTAAAGAAACTTTAGAGAGATTTTTTGCTAAGATATTGTTAGCATCAAATTTTTTTAACTTTATCCAATATTTGTATATAGTTTTGAAAGTTTTTAAGTCTAAGGTAGGATCAGTTGATCCATTTTATCTAATGGTAGGGGTGATACCTCTTATATCTATATTGGCAATTTAAGGTGTAAGAGGTTCATTTTGAATATGCTTAATCATTTTGTTAACAAGAGGTGGTTGAGGAATAAGGTTTCCTTGGGAATATATAAGGTGATTTGGGGGAATTTTGGTTGTGCTCTCCCCATGGAACTTGATGAGGTTGAAATTAGAGATAAATAAGGTGATTCTACATTTGCATCATTTGGTTGGCAGTATTATCTTGGAAATCATTCATTTGGTTAAGAGTTTGCAAAAAGTGTTGATGGATTTGAGTGGTGTTGTGTGTAGCATGTGAATAATTAGCATTGATAGTAGTTTCTTGGGTACAACTATGAGTAGTGACATGTATTGTATTATTGGCTTGAGAGGCATTGTTAGAAAACTAGGCACTAGTGTCATGATTAGAATGTGTTTTGAAATATGAACTAGTAGAAAGATTAGAAGTAGAAGAAGCACTATTGGAATGATTACCATGAGTAGAAAATGATGAACCAAGATTAGAAGTAGAAGAAGCACTATTGGAATGATTACCATCAGTAGAAAATGATGAACCAGTAGAATAAATGAGAAGAGTGTGTCTTGTAAAATGCCCACTAGATGTTAAACCTATCATGTTCGTAGATATACTATGCATGGAGGCTAAATAAATAAAAGAAGAAGAGGTCATAGTATGATAAGGGGTCAAAATATAAGGAAGAGGTTGAGAGCCACGCAATATATTGCCCCAAAATATTTATGAGAATGTGGGGGAAATTGAATGGGATTATTATTTTTGACCACTTATCATAAGGGTGTAAATAATGGAAGGGTTTTTCCCTCAATGTTAAGGAACTTCATTGATGAAAAAGAGCATTTTCAGACTATACTCTAATTTAGGTTGATTTTAAAAGGAGAACATAGGGTTATGAATTGAAGATGAATAAGGATGAGTCCCATAATTTGTAGTGTGATTTTTCACATGCACATTACTTTAATCTAAATTATAAGCCATACTATTTATGGGAAAACTTATTGGGATTGGTAAAGCTCATTGTATCTATTGATTTCAACTCTATATTATCCTCAAATAATAATTTCATGATGAGAGATAAAGGATAATAATGACAATAATGATGCAAAGACAAAGTCATCAAATAAGATACATGGTTAAATTAGTTGACTGTGTGTTGTAACCCCACGTGAACATAAGAATACATAGTCATGCAAGTTGATTATGTATTGCAAACAAAAAGGTAGAATAGGTTGATAAGGATACATAGTCATTTAGATTGGCTATGTAGTGATAAATAAATAATTGTATAGGAAAATAAGAAGACATAGTCATGAAAATTGATTGTGTAGTACTAAAAGGAAGGTAAAACACACTTTTTAAGAGACTGTATCAACTAGGATGAAACTGTTTTAAAATATGGAAAAAAAATTCAAGGTAATTGGAAGTAAGAATGAAAGAAAACACATAAACAATTGGATCATTGTGATTTATTAGATGAAGGCACATAGCACAAACCTTGCACTAATGTTATCTACTGAAAGTTTTGCAATATAATACACAAAGATCAAATAGAAAGTAATTAAATGAAAATTAAATGATAACTAATTGGTTACCCTAAATGTTATTAGATTATTATAAAGTTTTTATTTTAATGTGATAGGAGAGTTGGCTGAAATATGGAACTAGAAAGTAGTCTATAGTTGGATTCGAGATGTTTGGATTGAAATGGATTTGTGTTGGAACTGATACTATCTTGGTATTAAATCCTACCCCTTCACTTATAATCCTATATTGATAAGTTTGTTGAGTGTTTTTTTAGTATTCAAAATTAACCATATATTTATACTTGGCCAAAAAACTAAGTTAGATTCCCCATTGGTAATGAAATCTAATAGGTAGGCCTTTTGAAGACAAATGGTAATTTAAAACCCACATATTTAGACAATGTGAGTTACTCTAAGCATGAAAACAAGTAAAAAGGAAATGTGAATTATTAACTAGCAAATATATGTTAATTCTTTGATTAAGAATAATATAGAGTCAGTTTAAGATACACTGTATGAAAATAATATAGAATAGAGTCAACTTGGTTGTTGTGTTTTTATATAAGTAATGTATTTAATAATGGAGTCTAATAAGTTGACTATGTCTCTCATACAAAAGATATTTTATAAAACTAAGTTGACTAGGTCAACCTAGTTAGCTATAGGTTTGTAGTTTTAGAGATTGCTAACTTGTAAATAATAGAACTAAGTGAAGTACTAAAATGATAGAGAGAGAAAGAAAATAAAGGAACCTTGGTGGGATTTAAGATGATTTAGATTAAAATTTTTTATGATGGAATGCTTTATTTTTTTCTTTTAAATTACAAATTGGGTTAACTTTTTTTATCATGTTTTGTAAAACTATGTATGTTGAATAAAAATAAGGAATAGGGTTAACCTATTTGATAGTGTTTGTTGAATTACATGTTGGTAGAAATAATTAATAGATAGAATTGACCTATTTGATAGTGTATGCTAATCTATAATTGAATAATAATACTATTTAGAACTATTCGATCCAGTAACATGTAGTTGATGAAGACCTACATAAATAGAATATAATCATTTTGAAGTGACTGTGTGTTAAACCTACTCATAGAAAGTTAGAAATATATATAATGGCTTAATACAATAATAAAAATAAGGAAAATATAATAATATGATAAAAACATGATGGTCTAAAATAAAACCTATAAGGGTTAGATTCATGTTGAGTTCACCAAAATGTATGTAAATGGAAATGCAACTGATCTATAAATCAATCCTAACTTAGAGAAGATAAATCCTACTTACACTTCTGATTATTGACACACTATATATTTAGGTTCATGACCAAGATGGATATGCTATACTTATCCAAGGGGTATCTTACCACAATAAATTCACTAGGGAGAGTCCCAAAGCCTCCACTTAATCAAAACTATGTAATAATCCTAACTAGGTCCTATGTTTTCATATTCATGAAATTAATAACATGTAAAGTCTAATCTAGTGCTCATCAAATCTTCTGGCACAAAATTAGGGTAGTAAACATGCATATAAAAAATATAATCACATCAATGTATACATAATCCTAATGCATAGGAAAGAAGTACAAATTCATATCTATCTACTCTTATAAAGGAGGAACAAAGTTAGGAATACTTACCTTTAAAGATGAACCCATCAAGCCTCAATCACTCCTTTGGCCAAGGTGATTTATAAAAGGCTATTGTGGTATGTAATGATGACAAGGATAAATCATATCTAGGCTACACAACCTATCAATACATCTAAAAGACTTCTCCATAAAATAAGATCTATATTTACAAATAAATTATGGAACCATAAGTTATGCTCTTCAAGTAGAATAGTGGATATGAAAATGTGCAATATATATCTCTTATTCTTCTCTTCTCTTAGAAATGATGAAATCGATGTGTTTATATAGATGGATCTAAACCTATCACTTTATAGAAGTTTAGCTAACATGGTCAACCCAATTGACATTATATCTTTATTGACAAAAACAAGTTAAGTCTTTGTCTAGGTTGACCAGGGGCTGACCTAGACCCTAAATGCATTTTATCAATTAGAGTATAAGGTCTATGGGGTTCATAGTGTCTCATAAACCATAAGAAAGAATTTTATGCTATGGAAGATCTAATGAAGGTGGAAAATGACTAGAGGAGGGTGTAAAAGAGGAGGCAAAGATTAGGGAAATGTTTTTAGGAGATGGGTATGTGTTTATCAAGTGGTAGTACAGGAAAAAAAATCTTTTAAATCACAAATGTTCTACCTACCCCTTTCTCAGTGCACCTCTTAAGTCATGCACTCAGAGAGATTGAGACTCAATGGGTTCTTACAAGAAATAAACCATCGGTAATTGATAAAGTTTGAAAATACTATGTGTATGCATGTTGTAAACACTCTAGTATATAGTTATCATTTTACTCTAATATTTTATTTTCATTATAATACTATATTAAAAGGGGTTCATTTATATTTAATAAAATATGGTATTATACACTTGGAAATGCCAGTATTAACTTACATTTATCCTACCATGCACTTGCATGCTAGTCATGGGTATGATCCATTCTAAGTTGATATCAGACACTTAAAACAACCTTCTAGTCTATGTTAAATCAATTTAATATCCCAATAAAAACATTTTAGATAGACAAATTATGATTTATATCTCTTAGATAATAACATAATAATCAGATTGTAACATTGACATTATCTTTAGGTGGTAAAAATGTTTGATTTCATTATTTAAATCAACTAGTGTCATGTTGTTTCTTCTTATTTCTTTGATAAAGTCATCTTGATTATAATTTTGACATGTAAATGCCATAAACCTAAATCATAATTATAATAATCATTACCTAAAATTTTCAAAACCTTTTTAATCTTATAATTGATTTAAAAGGTGTGTTGAATATTCAATAAGGTCATTAGAATCTCTTAGAATCATTGTATTTTGTGTTGACATTAATTTAGGTCAAATAACCTAAATATTTAAATTAAGGTTTGGTGTGGCATTTTGGATGATTTAGCACGTGGGTGTTTGTTTTAGTAAAGTGGAGGAAATTGGGAGATGTTATGGTAGCCATGATGAAGGTGAATTTTATTATACCTAAGCTCAAGTTTTGTGGAGGAAAATTAGGGCCTATCCCTATAACTTAGCCACTAAGGTCAGTACATGCCAAGGAATTTGATTCACAATCATTATTTCCCATTACCATGAAAATACATAGAAGGAATAAATAAAATCCTAGGTTTGGAATATTTAGCATGTATCAACCAAGAATAAAAAGGGAATAAAGAAAAGGATTTATCAGTTATTTAGGAAATTATTCTCCCTCAAACCTTATGCCTTATATTTGAGTTTTGGTTGTTATTATAAGGTTTTATTTGATTTATTTTACTCCATTTCATTGTATACATGGGTTTTATCTACACCATATAATAATTAATGAGGTAACCTCTAACATTTTAAAATCTTTATGGAAATAATTTCCACTCCAGGGCATGAGTTATAGGTATGTAGTTAAAACAACCAGTTGGTGGAATAGTAGGTTGATATTATAGGTTATTTAACCAAGTTTATGGATAGGTGTGTGAAATATAATAGAAATCAAACAATAAGTGGGTTGTATGGGTGGAGAGTTACTCTATGGTGGATAGATCTCAAATAAACTCAAAAAAGGAGGGGAAGATAAGGCATAAAAGAAAGCTCTATGTTCTTGAAAGGTCACTTACAAGGTTATTTATTTGATGGAAAAGTGTCTCCAATACCAATGTGTGTTTCTTGTAGCTATTTCACACTTACAAACAATCATTATTATTAGTCTAGGGAGATAAGTATAGGAAACTTAGAAATTTTAACTAAATGTTTCTCTCCTTATAGTTATTATTGCAAACCCTTATCTGAGAGGTTATAACTCAGACCAAAAAGTTATCTAGAGTAGCTAGAGCACAAGCTTAAAAGACTATACCAAAAGGAAATACTCCTACACACCTCATATTTTCAACTCAATCTATATTAATTGCTTATAATAATGAAATTTACCAATATTCAATAGTTATTACACATCTAAGAATAAAACTCATCAATTAAAAAACTAGATTCATTTGTATCATTAACACACTTCAAAATAATTAAGTTGATAGAGATAAGGAAGCTAAAATTTAAATAACGTAGAAAAGGAAGAAGAGAGAACAAACATAGTTTCATGACCATCAATAAATTAATTTCTTCCTGTATATTGATAAAAATCCAGCCCTTTGAAATAGTTTTTTACAAGTATTTAAAAGACTCAGGGAAGGGGTAGCCTCATCCTCCAAGTGTAGTGAAACTTAAATTTTCATCAAATTTAATTGAACCTAAGTTTTATTTCAATACAAATTGTATGTTAAAACTCATAGATTACAATATTCATGAAACATGTGCATTTTAGAAAAAATAATTTGTTTAATTATAACATGGATGTAAACTAAACATAGTTAGTTTAAATAAATACACACAAAATTTGTATACAAAATTAGCCTTCAACTAAGGCTACCTTAGTGACTACATGACACTACTCATTATTGTGGTTGTAACTGAAGTAGTAACTGGAGTTGAATTGGTAGCTTGAACTAAATTTATATTTGTACTAGAGGTTGTAGATGGAGTTGAAGTGGTTGGTAGAACTAAAGTTGTAGATAGTGTTGATATTGGGACATTGGGTGGAGTCTAAGTTGCTAAACTAGAAGATGGTGCTAAAGTAAACTTTTTCTTGGTCTCTAGCTCCTAATAGTGTTTGTATCCACTAGCATGTTACATATGTACTATGATCATATCTAGAAGAGGTGATATTTTCACCCTGTCTATTTATGCCATCATCTTTGCATGCTCAATTTTCATATCTCAGAATCCTACTTGAAATACTTCTACTTTATTAGCCTTTTTCCTCACTAAACTCAAATTTACTTCAATATATTCTAAAATTAATCCTTGTAAACTTTAATTGAAATTATCTAAAGCTTATTATAACATCTAGTCAAAAATAGACATAGATGATAACCTCAAATGGCTATCCCATGCATCCGTCAATTATAGTTCATTCAAAATTTTCATTGTGTGCTTCTCTTATTTGGTGATCTTTGTAACTAAAGCATTAGTATAATTTAACCATTCTTGGGTATTTTTGAGTTGTAATGAACGCTAGATTATATACATTTACTTCCTCCAAAGGTGGTTCATCAACTTTAATTGGTTGAATGCCTTATTGGTAGTATATAATACCAAAAAATTGATCTTATTCTCACCTTCCTTGATAACCTTAAATAATTTAGTTATTATGGTTGTATGGGGAGCTAATTATGCTCTCAAAGAATGAATTGTATCTAGTGTTTTGTATAGCCTCAAGGATACATTTTGAACATCATTTTCTATCTTTGAAGGAACATGAATCACATGTTATTATTTCCAAAGGGTTTCCATGTCTTATTCCAACTCTTTTATTTCCTACTATATGCCTTCATAGATGGTTATCCATGCTCTAGAGTGGGTCTCCATGTAGAACTTAAAGCCCTCAATAAAAGGGCATTGGGTCTTTTTATTGTCTTGTCTCTTTGAAAGAGAGTAAATATCCTCTCTTTATTAAAAAATTATACCTTTCTCAATCTTTTCTTCTATCTTACTCTTCCTCACCCTTTGCATGAAGCCAATTGATTTATCAAAGAGTGACCTCATAATGGGCAACTCAGTGATTTTTAAGTCTATCTTCTTAAAAGTTGATGATCCTAATTCCTTGACCCAATTTGGAAAATTAAATTTTGATGAGTCTAGTGGTTATGCCTCTAGTTGGGTGTTTTTTTAGGCTCAGTCTTAGGGGTTGGCTTGGACATTGATGCCATATTATTTTAAACTAATCTACATTCTCTAGATGTGGCATCAAATAGATAATCTAGACTTATTTCTTCTTTAGAGCTCTCTTGGTGGCCACTATTATTTTGGTTTGTAATAATATTAATTAGGGTGTTAGTAAGCCCAATTTAGTATAAGATGTTAACAGTAGGGTGATGGGTTGACTAGTGATAGTGGAAGTAGAGGTGGAGACTAGTAGAGTAGTTACAAAAATAATTGTGAAAATAGGTCCAAAAGGATATGATAACACATGAGGAAAAGAAGATATAATTGGAAATGAAAAATAAGAGATAAATATGATATAAATAATAAGATAATTGTCTAAGGGAAAAGTAGTTGAAACACCCTCACCTGATTGGCCACCCTCAAGGGGTGCCTTCCCTTATAGAACTTTAGCTTACTATAGTTCTTCTTTATCCACCTTGTGGCTTGGCTCACCTTCATTTTAAGGTTGTGTTTACTCACTTTTACCCTCTATGGATTGGTCCTAAGGCCTTATTTTTGGCCATATGATGTCATTTATGTCAAAAGGGTCATTATATATGTCATTGATGTCAAAGGATTAGGCAAGATTGATGGAGAGAAGAGCATGTTTTATAGTTGCATAGTGCAAAGTTGTCATGATTTTACAAATACCATTTATAGACCACTTGAAGAGAAATTAATAGAAGATATATAATGGGTTTTTTAAGAACATCTTAAATATATGGTCTACATGTTCAGTTGAGAATAAATAAGCTCATAATTGATTTATATTTACTCTCAAACATTGTAGGGTTTCACAATTAAACCCTAAGGGTTTAGGCCATGGTGTTTATAGGCATGTTATATTTTTATTTTTACTAGCTATAGATAGGAATTGGTTACTTCATTTATAACTTAAGTCTATCTCATCATTGTGCAACCAACCCCTTTGACCTAGTAATTACCATCTTGGGTAATGTTCTAAGACTATATAATTCCTAAGTCATCAACTTAATATTTTTCCTAGCTTGATCAATGGTTAATGCTTGATAATATGCTAAAGATCCAAAAAATCATGGCAAAGTTAATTTATCAAAGGCACCTCTGAGTAAATGTGTTAGTGAAAAATTTCACAATTATGGAGCTTTCACAATAAATATATGCACAATTTAAAGTCAAATGGTCAAGGATTAACATGAGGATGCCAAGTGTCTCAATATAAGGAAGTACCAAAAAAGGTACAAAAGGAATGTGAGGGTACCAAGTGTCATAAGCACATGCACTAACAATAGTTTACAAAAGGCATGAAAAGATGACAAGTATCACATTTAGCAAGCTTATTAGAGATAAAGTTTGATCTTGTTAGAAGATTGAATGGTGAGCATATGATCATGTAGTGAATATTTAATGAAGTGAGTGAACTTAATGGGATCAAGTGCTCAATGTTTAATGACACATAGGTGAGTTAAAGACTGACCTAGTTTGATGATATTGATGTAGTGTATTTGTTTTAAATACTCAAGAAGTAGCAAGATGAGATTAAGAGATCAATGATTAAAATTAGATAGAGGTAAATTTCATACAACTTTGAAGATTGAATGACATGCGAGAGCTTGGATCAATAAATCTAATGGATGCATTTTAAATTTTAATCATTAAAGATTAAAATTGTACAAAGATCTAAAAGAGTGCATGAGCCTATCAGAACTTGATCTAATAGATGCATTTTAAAGTTAATATAATTAAATGAGGATCATCAGATCATGGTCTAAAACATAAGATCAATGGTTAGTATTCAACAATTCATTTATCATAATGGTTAAGTGCAGGAACATGTAGGTAAGCCATAAAATACAAAATAGATAATGAAATAAATTACAATGATTGATCAATTTTTTTAATATGGCATGTGCATCAAAACTAGGGCCTATTATATGTTATAAATAGTAATGAGACCAAGAATCATAGTGGTGGATCATGAGTTCAAGAGGCAAGAAACATGTTCAATAAATAAAAATTGAGCCTAGAATTGGTGTGATGTGTTAGTAAATAAGTATGAACATAGAGAAGATGCAAAAACTTAGATAAAATGACTATAATATGTCATGTATGATATATTAATTATGTTTTTTGATTTTACTATTGAACATAGTTGAATTGAGAGAGAAAGAGAGGTAGAGAGCAATAGATTGATGAAGTATGTCAAATAGAGAAATATAAAGACAAAAAGATAGAGGGGTGGAGTGGAAGAGAAGAGAAGAGAGAGATGTGCAGAGCATTAGAAATTTAAAAATAGACATATAATAGATAATTGAATTGGATTAATTTATGAACCAATATTATAAATGGAGTTGTAGCTCTATATTTTGAATATATATCTAATTGGTGGGTACAATTAGATAAGTTGAGTTGGTTCTCAATTAAGGAGTCAATGCTTCCTTATATTAGGTGCTCTTTAATCAAGGGATTGGCGTATCCTTAGTGTTGGTACCCTTAAACATTATAACTATTGAGGTTCTTAATTATGAGGTTGCATTAGAATAGTAAATTCTAAAAACTATTCTCATTGTGGTTTTTCCCATATTAGGTTTTCCAAGTATATTTAATGTTATGAATCTGTGTGTGTGTGTGTGTGTGTGTGTGTGTGTGTGTGTGTGTGTGTGTGTGTGTGTGTGTGTGTTGTGTGATATTTGCATGTATTTTTAGTCTACTTTAATTTTCTTTTAAAGAATAAATTAGTCATTGTATTGATTCACCCCCCTCTTAGTAGATATTTGTGTTCCAATAATTGGTATTAGATATATGGTTCCTTAGAAGAAGCTTAATCATCTCAGCTAGATATTGGATGGTGACCACAAATGGATAGTCAAGAAGGCTCTTACTTAAACAAATCACCTCTCTTTGATGGATAAAACTATGCATTTTGAATCATTAGAATGAAAACATATTTATCTTCATTAGGGTTTGATGTATTGATGTATGTTGTAAATGGATATATAACCCCTACTACAAATCCTACTAGTCAGGCTTTAAAGAAAGTATATGAGATAAATGCTAAAGCTAATAATGATACTATATGTGGATTGTCTAATTTAGATTTTGTTAAATTGGCATTGTCAAAATGCATAAGATATCTAGAAAAAATTAAAGAGCTTCTATGAAGGTGATGACAAGGTAAAGCAAGCCAATATAGAAACATTCAAAGGCAAGTTTGAAAGCCTTAAAATGAATGAAGTAGATAAATTTTTAGACTTCCTCCTCATATTAGATGAAATATTCAATGCAATCAGAGGCATTGGAGAAGAGATGAAAGATTATATCATTATCAAAAAGGTCCTAAGATCTTTGCCATCAAGTTATGACTCAAAAATATTTGAAATAGAGGAAGTAATAGATCTATGTAAACTTAATGTTGGTGATTTTTGTGTAACATTTATAGCTTATGAGATGAGAATGGGAGAAACATATACCTTTAAGAGAGAAGTTTCAGTCAAAATATCTAAACCAGTAAAATAGAAGCACCTACATCCAAATTTAAGGAGACTAATGAATAAGAAGCCAACTTTATCAGAATATTAAAGAGAGGATCTAAAAAATATAAATGTAAGTTACCTTTTAAATGCTTTACTATGGTAAGGTAAGACATTTTGTTTTTAAATGCCCTTATATTAGAAAGGATAACTATGAGTAACAAGAGGATAGTAAAAAGGTGAAATCCCACTATTTCAAGAAGAATAACTTATTCAAAAACAAGAAAGGCTTATACACAAAAGAATATAGTGATTCATTGGAGCATTGTGATAATTATAATGATGAACATGATTGTGCCTTTATGGCCAAGGAAAAATAAGTCCTTTTCATGGCATTAATATTAACTTCTATGGATCAAGAAGTTGAAGACTTAGATGAAGAAGGAGAAGTAGATCTTGAGTGTGAACTCATTTGTAAACTAGATGAAATTGACAAGTTAATAAAAGATAACTAAAAATATAAGAAGCTTGTATAAAAGGAGATTGAAAAAATGACCAAAATTCTTGAAAAATATTATTAGATAGTGTTTAGCCTAAAGACACAAGTTGAAGAGGCTAAAATAATAGGAGATGTAGTCAAAATTTAAATATAATCTAAATCTAATGAGTGCATGAAATTAGAAGTAGAGATAATGGATTTGAGAAAATAACTTTAGAAAGATAAAGATCAAATAGATAAAGGTCTAAAGATTAAAGGAGGATCAAACATACTTGATGATTTAATCAACTCTAAAAGCCTTCACAAAAGAGATCTGGTCTTGGTTATGAAATAAGAAATAGTTCCATAACTAGTATATCTATTAACCTATATGATAACCTCAAAGTAGAAGGAAAATCAAGTGTAAGTAAAGAGAAATATTGCAAGGATACAAAGATAGACACAAGCACTGCTGATGTGAATAAATTTAAAGGAGAAAATAATCCTAAAGAAATGAAGAAGGGCAATGATAAAATCTCTGCAAACTCAAAGAATATATAGAACACAAAGTTAGTTGATGCAAATGGTTGCATATGAGTGAGAGACTTGAAGAAGCTAGAATTTATAATATCTCCTCATCCTACACAAATAAATGCTATGACCAAGTATTCCTAATCTTTCTAAGGTTATTATTATACATATAATCAATTTGGTCATAAGGATAGTGATTTTAGAGTTTTACCTAAAAAGAACAAATTTTGTAAGAAAAAAATCATTTTTTCCATTGTTAGATACAATTGTAATATGTTATAATTACAATAATTTTGGTCACATAGCTAGACAATGTACAACAAACTATGTAAGATCAGTAATACAAAGTGAAAAGAAAGACATGCCTCCCAATGTGAACAAAGGTTCACAAGTCTCTAAAAAGGAGAAAAATAAGACAAATAAGAAACCCAAGGATATGTGTAAAGTGAAAGATCTATCTATGATTACTCAAAATTCACTCCATAATAAGGAAAAAAATTATGGGTAATAGATAATGGTTGCTCAAAACACAGGATTGGTGACAAGAACAAGTTCATCACATAGAGAAAATGTAAGGAGGGATATTTTAACTTGGTAGGAAACACTTTAGTAAATATTTGAGGTAAAGGAACCTTGAAAATAGATAGAAAACTACCTACACATGATGTCCTTTATGTTGAAGGTCTAAAACATAATATATTAAATGTTAGACAAACATGTGACAATGGATATAAGGTCACATTTAATGCAGAAGGTTGTAAGATAAGGAGATCTAAAAGAGTAGTTATTGAAGTAAAAATAACTAAAAGTAATATTTATAATCTTAGTGAAGTGAATGGTCATAACTACTTGATAAGAAAAAATTATGAGAGTTGGTTATGGCATAGAAGAATGGGTCTGTCAACTTTGATAGCCTATTCAAAGTGAGCTCAAATAAGTATGTTAGACACATCCCTAAGATAACCAAACCTATAGACACTATTTGAAATGAATGTTAAAAAGGTAAGAAGACAAGAGTTAGATTTAAAGAAAGGAGTGTACAACTAAAATACCTCAAAAATTAGTTTATATTGATCTTTGTGGTCCTAATAAGACAACAGGATCTAAAGGAGAAAGATACTTCATTTCATTTTTAGATAATTACTCAAGAATGACACAGGTAAACTTTTTCAAGGATAAGTCTTAGGAATTTGAAAGATTCAAGATCTTTAGGGCCATGGTAAAGAATTAGATTAGATGAAAATTCAAATGCTTAAAATATGATAGAGGTGGAGAATTCACCTCAAATGAATTCATATAGTACTATGAGAATCATGGATTTAAAAGGCATTACTCTACAACAAGGACTCCATAGTAGAATGGAGTTTTTTAAAGAAATAATAGGATAATCAAGGAGATGGCTAGAGCAATGCTAAAAGAGACCAAATTACCTTATGGATACTAGAGAGAAGTAGTACAAATAACATTATATACCTTGGATAGAATTTAACTTAGGGTAAATAGTGATAAAACTCCCTACAAACTATGGTATGGAAAACCTACCTCTATTAAGTATTTTAGAGTGTTTTGTAGCAAATGCTACATCAGGAGAAAATCAGACAAAATGAGAAGCTTTGAATTAAGATGTGATGAAGGAATATTTCTTGGTTATTCCACCTAAATAAAAACATACATATGTTATAACAAAAGGCTATAGAAGATTTTAGAGATTATCAATGTCAAGGTTGAAGAAGGCTTGAAACATGTTAAACCTAACAAATACATCGATTAAAAAGAATCAGAGTTTCAAGAATAAGTAGCTATTGAATAATCTAATGAAGTAAATGAAAATCCACCTAGCATATTTATTCAAAAGTATCATCCTATAGATAAAATTATTTTCAATAAAAATTAAGAATTTCAAACAAGGAGAAGAGTTGTAATGAATAAGGATCAAATAAGTTTTACTCTAATGTCTAAAATTGAGCCTAAGAGCTATGTTGAAGCTAGAAAGGATGAGAATTGGCTAAAAGCCATGGAATAATAGTTGATCCAAATTGAAAAGAAAAGGACTTGGGAATTAGTTACAAAACATTCAAACAATAATGTAATAGGTACAAAGTGGGTCTTTAGAAATAATCTCAATGAGGATGGAACTATTATAAGGAATAAGGCAAGATTGGTGTGAAAAAAGATATGCAAAAGTTTAGGGCATATGTTTTGAGGAAATATTTTCTCAATTTTCCATATTGGAAGCCATAATAATATTTCTAGAATTATTTGTTTATAATAAATTTAAAGTCTATCAAATGGATGTTAAGACTACTTTATTTAATGGGAACCTAGAAGAGGAAGTCTACATAGAAAAACCTAAAGGTTTTCAGTTGACATAACAAAAATATTATGTCTGTCGACTAAAGAAATAGATGTATGTTCTTAAATAGGAACCTAGATCATGCTATTCAAGATTAGAACAATACCTAAAAAAATTAGGATTCAATAAAGGATGTGCAGATAATAATCTTTACTTAAAATCAAAAGGTGAACATATGTTAATTGTTGTTGTATATGTAGATTATATCATTTTTGGTGGTAGAAAAAACATAATGTGTAAATAATTTTCTACACAAATGTAAAATGAGTTTGAGATGTCTATTCTAGGAGAACTTTCTTTCTTCCTTGGTATATAGATATCACAAACTAATAAAGGGATATTTATAACTCAAACAAAGTGCGCTAAGGAAATGCTCAAGAAGTTTGGAATGGAAGATAGTAAACTAGTTAGTACTCCCATGATAATTGAATCTAAATTAAGCAAATAGGATGAGTTCATTGATGTAAATTAGACTATCTATAATAAGTGATAGGTAGTTTGTTATATATAACTACATCAATACTTTATATAATGTAAGTGGTGTGCATGGTTTCAAGATTTCAAGATAATCTTAAAGAATCACATGTTAATGTAGTGAAAAGAATATTTAGATATATTAAGAACATAATTAACTATGGAATATGGTATCATAAAAGTGAAGGTTTCACTTTGATAATGTATAAATATGTTGATTGGGAAAGAAGTGTGGATGACAGAAGAAGCACTAGTGGTGCAAAAACATTTCTTGAAAACAAACTTGTTTCATGGTTGAGAAAAAATCAAGAGTCAATTACTCTTTTTTAAATAGAAGTAGAGGATGTTGTAGTAGTGGTGTGTTACACTCAATTATTTTGGTTGAATAAAACACTCAAAGACATCAAGGTAGAGTATAAATCACCTATCTCTATTATTTTTGATAATTTCATTGCTATTAACATATCAAAAAATCTATCGATGCATTACAAAACTAAGCACATGTCAATAAAGTATCAATTTTTAAGATAAAATGTTGAAAATCAAGAGTTCAAAATGGAGTATGTGCCAACTCATGATAAATATAAAAACATATTCACCAAACCTATTCCTAAGGAATAATTTGAGTATCTAAGATAAAAATTGGGAGTGGTGGCTCCTACATTACATCACTAGATCCTAGTGATAGGGCATGAGTCCAAGGAGAGTATCATAGAAGTATTGTTAATCCTTGGAAGAAGAGAGAAAAGGTAACTTAGGCATGCATACTTTTGAAAAAAATTAATAATTTTTTAGTTGAAAATTATTAGACAAACTCCTTTATCTAATAAAGGGGAAGAAAAATTTTGGGGAAACTCTTAGAAAGTTAGAGTCCATTTGCCATTGATGTCAAAGGTGGAGAAAAATTTAAAATGCTCCATGTAAAAATTTGAAAGACTAGATCATGTGTCCAAGTTGATTTTAGGAAAATGTTCCATTGACTAAGGGGGAGCAAGTTTGGTATGAATAATTTTAGCTCAAGTTTAGCAGAAGCCAATGCAAACAATACTAGAGAAGGAGCATAATATTATAAGATAAAATCATTTAGTTTTCCATCAATGACAAAGGGGGAGATTTTTATCCATATTATTGTCATTGATTTCAAAAGGATCATTATGGATGTCATTGATGTCAAATTATTAGGTAGGATTGATGGATATAAGAGCATGTTTTATAGTTACATAGTGCAAATTTGTCATGATTTTATAGAGACCATTTCTAGACCACTTGAAGAGAAATTAATAGAAGATATGTAATGGGTTTTTCAAGTGCATCTTAAATATATGGTCCATAGGTTCAATTAAGAAGAAATGAGCTCATAATTGATTTATCTTTGTTTTTTAACATTTTAACTTTGTTAATTAAACCATAAGAGTTTAAGCCATGGTGTTCACATGCATATTCTATTTTTATCTTAACTAGATATAGATAAGAACTTGTTACTTAAGTTATAAATTAAGTCTTCCTCATCATTTTACAACTAGCCCCTTTGACCTAGTAATTATTGGCTTGATAAATTCTCTAACACTTTATATTTCCTAATTACTTGACTTAATATTTATCCCATCTCGATCAACAATTAGTGCTTAATTTTATGTTGAAGATCCAATGAAATGTAACAAACTTAATTTGTCAAAGGTACCTCTAAGTAAATGTGCTATTGACAAGTGTCACAATCATGGAGCTTGCATAGTATACTTACATAATGGTTTAAATTCAAATGGTCAAGGATTAACATGAGGATTTTAAGTGTCTCAATAGCAATAATTGACAACAAAGGTGTAGAAGGCATGAAAGGGTGCCAAGTGTCATAAGTGTAGGTACTGACAACAATGTACAAAAGGCACATGAGGATGCCAAGTGTCACATTTAAGGAGCTTATTAGATATAAATTTTAAGATTTTTTGAAGATTTATTAGTGGGTATGTGATCTTGCAATGAAGATCTAATGGAGCAAGTGAACTCAATGGGATCAAGTGCTCAATGTTTAATGACATATAGATGAGTTAAAGATTGAGCTAGTTTGGTGAGATCGATAGAGCATATTCATTCTAAGGACATAGGAAGTGGCAAGATGAGATTAAGAGCTTTATGTTTAAATTTATATAGAGGCAAAGTTCATGCAATTTGAAGACTAATGGCATGTAGGAGCTCATATCAAAATATACAATAGATGCATTTTAAAGTTGGAAGATTAAATCCCAGAAGTATACAAGGATCCAACAAAGTGCATGACCTTATTATAACTTGATCTAATAGACACATTTTACAGTTGAGAAATTTAAATGAGGATCATTAGGTCATGGCATGAAACTTAAAATCAATGGTTATTGTTCAATTTTTTTCATCACAATAGTCAAGTAGAATAACATGTAGGTAAGCTATAAAATATAACATAAACAACAAAATAGATTACAAAGATTGATAAAGTTTGTGTAATATGGCATGTGCATCAAAACAAGAGCCTAGTATATGCTAAAAATAGTAATGAGATCAAGAATCATGGTGGTGGAGAATGATTTCAAGACATGGGAAATTATTGTTCAAGAAATATAAACTAAGTCTCAAATTGGCATGATGTGTTAGTAAACAAGTATGAACACATGGAAGATGTAGAAACCTAGATAAAATGCTTATATATATTTCATCTAGGATAGAGTAATGATTTTTGTATTCAATAATAAATGCATCATGTCTGTGAATTAATCTTAGATTAGATAAGGTATATCACACCTACACTTTCGATTAGGGATACACTTATTAAGTGGGAGCATGACCAATATGGGGATCTGATAGACCTGATTAGAGGATCACTTGTATCACTTTTCATAACATATCATGATAAGAAGGGTTCTAAAGCCTAAATTCTAACATATTCACACAATAACCCTAATGAAGGCCTAAGGTTTAAAACATTCACTTTATTCTAATAATAAGAAAGAAAAATCTAATCTAGTGCTCACCAAATCTTGTGGCACAAAGTACCAGTTACAAAAAATAAAAAAAAATGTGTATAGAGAACATTAATTAAAGTAAGTGTGAGTAACACCCTAATACATAAAATATAGTATTATTTGAGCTGACACTTATGCTACATTTATCTACTAAAATAGAGGAGAACAAAGTTAGAATATACTTATCTAAATATGAATTTGTCAAGACTCAATCTTTCCCTTATCCAAAGGGGATTCACAAGAGGTTGTTTTGGTTTTTAAGGATCTCTAACAAAGGCCAAAGCATCTAAGACTTATCCACAAGACTATATTCTCCAAAATAAGAAACCTAAGATAAGTCTCCTCAAGTAGAATGGTGGAAGATAAGATTGTAAAGAAGCATGAGTGAATAATAAGCTATGATTACACATAGTAATAATGACTAAAATGATCTTGTATATATAGGTAGATCTTAACCTAAATCCTTCTAGGAATGTCAAATATAAAGGGTTGACCCAGTTAACCTAGTGTTTTTTTTAGGATAATTCACTAGGTCTGAGCTAGGTTGATCGAAAGGATAACAAGCTAAGAAAGTGAAAAATATGCCTAAACTATATTAGGTTAACCTAGTACAATCAATAATAAAAAAGGATGTTAAGGTAAGAAAGGAGGGATGGAAAGAGGAAAAGACTAGGGAAATGCTCAAGGGAGGAGAAATAACGTAGGTAATGGTTTTGGGATCTAGTTAGACTGGTAATAATGTGTAAAAAAGGGACAACAATCCTAAAAATCACCAAAAGTATACCCACCCCTTTCCCAATGCACCCTTTAGGGTGTGCATGTAGAGAGATTGAATATTGACAGGTTCTTACAAGATGTAAGGCATAAATATTTGATAAAAGTTTAAAAATATTATGTGTATATATATTCCTCACTTTAATCTCATCATGTGTCACTAAGGTGCAACATAAGATGGTGCTTCAAGAAAGAACATAAGGACATACACAATTTTGACGGTAGAAAAAGTTATAGTATTTTAAAGCAAAAATAACTAAATTTAAATGACTAAAAGGGAAACTAATCTAAAAATTAAATGATTGAAAATTAAATAACTTAAAAATTATATGTAATGTGTACCTTGACTTACCTTTATCATGGTATGGTTGTCTATTATGTTATTTGTTTTGATTGTGTAGGGCACAGAGACTGCTTTTGACAAACCCAAAAATATAAAACTAAAGAGAAAAATCAAACAAATGCAAGAAAATCCAATATTTATGGTGCTATGAGGATGGGACATACTTGGTAAATTTATCAATATGGGGTGAAAGTGTTATGTTAGACCAAATGACCAAGTTAAAAACAAGAGTAAATTGGGTAGTAAAAAATCCAAGGTTACTAAAGACCAAAAACCTCAAACAAGTTATGCTAAAGTAAGAAAGGTAAACTCACTAAGTCAAACAAAGGATACATGTCAAACAAGATGATAAAACAAAATGAAAAAAAAAAATTGTAAAATACCTTTAAAAATGGTAAAAAAAACATTGATGAGTGAGCAGTAACAATCCACATCTCAATTATTAATGCAAATATGATGCATAAAAGGGAAAACAACATTTTTAAGTGAGAAGTAACAATCCAACCACACTCAAAAATAAAATAAATGGTATGAACTTAGGTGTCCATAATATTAGGACAACATAATTATGATAAATGATAAAAGGAAGGTAAAGTATGTCTAGGAAATGGAAAGTGATGGTGTAAGGAAAGAAATCCATAATTTCTCAAACAAGTTGTTTTGATCTAAGGATAGATAAAACTAAAATAAAGTAATACTAGCATGTTTTTAAGAGATGAAGAAGAAGGAATTAAATAAGATGTAAAACATATTTGGAATCATAATTTGTCTATCAAGGGGGGAAAATGAAATGGGTGGATGGGAGAATGAAGGAAAAACCAAGGTAGAGGAACTCTTTAACAAAGTCTAGACACTCAAATTAGTTAAGGACTCTAAAGAACTTCTCTTAACCACACAAGAATTAGGTAAAAAAATGGAGTATGTAGATCATCCCATGAATGATATATGCATGAAAATTAAAATGGAGCTACCTCCCCATGACATGTTTCCCATTATTTAGGACCCCTTATAGACCTATCAGTCTACTACAAAGATTGGGTACTTGCATGAGAAAGTAGGTAGCATAATAAAGTTTTTTCAAATCCCCTATTACAATCTACTAGCCTACCACACCCCAAAGTACTTCAGCTCTATGTGAAGTTGTGGAGTTTTAGATTCAATTGGAGATAAAAGATGCACTTTTAATCATGTCTTTTGGTGTGAATTTGACTTTTGATATTTTTATGTTGCCTTTTAGATATCATTGCCTTTTGTTTTAAATGATTTGTCTTTTAACTTTCTTCATGGATTTTTCTAGATTCCTCTTTTATACAGATTTGGAAAACCAAACATGGGTGCTAAAGATGACTTTCATTTGAATACTTGGGACAAGGTTGCTAAGAGAGATAAATTCAAATAACATGGGGTCTAAGAGTCTTGTAAATCTAGGTGAAATAAAAGTGTTATCTTGAGTTCAACCTTGTTTTGTCCAATGTAGAGTGAAAAGAAGGGGAAAAAAAGAGGAAAGACACATGGAATAATATGAATTACTTAAAATTGTAAAAAAAGTGACAAAGGGAAAAAAGAGGATACAATGATAGTAAAGTGTGATTCCTTATCATAATAAGGAGGGAAATTGAGGAAAACATGCTATTATAGATTGTTATGAAAATTACATATAGTAAAAGAAACAAAAGCTAAAGTTGAGAACAAGGATTGAGAACATGAAAAGATGGTAATTTTAAGAGGATGGATAGAACGTATCCATGGTATTACAAAGTAAATCATGAAAGAGAAACCCAAGGGGTGGCACAAGCAAGATAAATATAAAGCGAGGGAGAGCCTTCCTAAAAATTAACCCACAAAAGAAAAACCCAAAGGATGACAAAATAACATTGGCAAGCAAAAATAAGAGAAAGAGAAATTATTAAAAGATGGTGGTTTTGTGAGGGATGATGGGTTTTATCCATGGTCTTACAAATAAACTTACAAAAGAAAGACCCAAGGGATGTGAAAAACAAGAGAAAATGCATGAAGATAAAGAAGACTATGGTACATCAAGAAACCAAAAGACCAAATGGGAGGACTAAAGGTTTCTAAAAAATAGGAATTTGATATAGAGGGTTAGACTCATGTTCAGTAACCTAGAAAAATTGTTAGAAAGATATACATAGAAAGCATGAAAATAAGGAAATGTTTAGGAAAAATAATTTTTAAGGAATTATGCATTGGTGGGATATTTGAAAACATGGCTTTCATTAGTTTGAAGATGGTAAGTGTTTGGACCAAGAATATCTTTAAATACATATGGGCCCCACCATTTTTTGACATATTTAACTTATTTATAATAAGTGTAGTCTTATTTAAGGACAAGATCACCAACATTAAAAGTGTAGACTTTAACATGTTTGTTATGTTTTCAAGGCAATACAAGCCTTGTATTGGTGGTTATGTTACAAGTCAAAAAGATGATGTTCATCAATAAGATCAATGGCATGAAGGTGAAATTAAAATAATTATTCATATGTAATAATACCATTAAGAGATATACAAAGAGAGGGAAGCTCAAATTGTAATGGAAGAACTGACTTAGAACAATAGACAAGCAAAAAGGGATTTGCCCCAGTGGTAATAGGTATGCTAGTCTAGTAGACCCAAAGTGTAGGGTAAAGATGAATATGCCAATCCATGTGGGTTTCATGAATTGTCTTTTTAATAATGTTATTTAGAATTTTATTGGTGGCCTCAACTTGACCATTACATTATGGATGATAAGTCATGGAAAACTTGTGATTGATTTTGAATTTAGTGCAAAGTTGTTTAACATGTTTATTTTTGAAATTACCACCATTATTTGCATTGATGGTATGGGGAATGCCAAAGTATCAAATGATTTGGTTAATAATTAATTTAAAAATGGTAGGACTAGTGAAATTAACAAGGGGCATAAATTTTACCAACTTAGTAAAATATCTTGTAATGGTGATGATAAAGACAAGCCTATCTTTGAAGCGAGGAAGTTTACCAATGAGATCAAATCCCCATGTGTAAAATGGCAATGGGATTCAATATTTTTAAGATTATAAGGATGGGAATGGATAACATCATTACGAATCTAATAAGGATTAAACTTTTTATCATATTTGATTGCATCCTTTTCAAGAGTAGACCAAAAGTAACCCATACTAGGCATTTTCATGTTATAGCATGTCCACTATAGTGACCACCACAAATTTTGCCATGTTCTTGTTAAATAAGAGGAGGGACATCATCTTACATAACATAATGAATCAAGGTACATTCATCATTGTGATAGTAAATGATGTTGTGTCTCAATACATACTTGAATTCTTATTTATGAATGCATTTGTTTTTATGAGTGTCTAAATTAGGAGGTTAAGTTTGGTGTTATAAGAATTGAATGATGTCTTGGTACCAAGGGATTTGTCAAATGGTAATATCCTTGATATGATAAATAAGTGAAATTTTTGGTTGAGTAGAGGATGGAGATTTTATTATTTTTATAAGAAAAGAAAGATTAGAAAGAACTTGGTGTGGATGAAATATAGAAACTGAAGAGGAAAGAGAATTAGAAATGGAAATTTTATCTTTAGAAATAAGCTCAATAGTGAAAGAGATAAAATTCTTAGCAAGAGTGGTTGCAATTATATGATATGTAATTAGGTTTTCACTGTTACATTAATAATCACCACTAACTTGATGACAAATAAGTTAAAAATCACCTAAAGCATGAAGCTATTGAATATCTAAATCAAGATCATCTCTCATGCCTAAAATAAGATATTCATAGTCAACCATATTATTAGTGGCATCAAAGGTGAAATGAAAATCTAAACGAATGGTCTTAACGGGAGGACTAGTGAGAATATACCTTGCCCCAGCTCCTTGAAGGCATTTATCATCATCAAAGTAAAGGGTCCAAGTATCTTCATATAAGTCAACATTAATTTTAGGGAGATCCTTGATAAATACATTTGGTTTAGTAGTATCAAAGGGAGTGGAAGATTATTCAAGATTATTGGCTTCAAGATTGATGATAAAGCTATGAAAGTAACCTTTAAGAGATATAGCTTGATTAAGACCTTTAATAAAAAGAATATTATCATCAAGAAGGTCAGCTTGAAGGGAAGAAGTGGCTAGAATGGGAGCTATATCAGGTTGATTAGATATGACATGTCCTTTAACAAATTTTTGCATGATGATGCAAAGACACAATTCCATAAGACCATCCATTTTCCAAATCTATCTCTAGGAAAAAAGGCTTTGGAGAAGAAATGATGAAGGGGGTCAAAATGAATAATGACATAAGTAGTTTGGTAAATCATATAGTGATAAATATTTTCATTTTCAAAATATATGGCAAGGTGATCATGCTCAATTTTGGTATAATGTGTTTCATAATCAATGAGGTCTTAGCTAATGTAATAGATAACATACTCTCTTCCTATATCATCTTGTTGGGAAAGCATTGCCCCAACAAAAATAGGTATGGAATAAGTATATAGAATCAAATTTTTTTCATTATAAGGAGGATGAAGTGTGGGTGGGTGAAATAATGAATCTTTCATGTTATCAATGGATTTTTGACATGGATCCATCCATTCTGAGGTAGTACCTTTCTTGAGAAGGGAATTGATGGAGTGAATTCGATATGCCATTTTAGGGACAAATCATCTAATTTCCCTACGCTTGCCTAAATAAGTATGAATTTTAGGAATAGAATGAGGAATAGGCATATTAATGATAGCACTAATTTATGGTAAGATCAACATTGATACCATGAAGAGAGACTAAAAATCTTAATAATTTTCTAGATGTGACTCTAAAGACACATTTGTAAGGATTAAGTCTACCTTTATATTTAAGAAGATGGTCAAAGATGATAGTGAAATTAGAAAGATGATTCTTAAAATGTTTATATTTATCAATAAGATCATCCACATAGGTTTCAACAATTTTGTGAATGAGATCATGAAATATGTGAGTCATTGCACATTGATAAGTGGCTCTAGTATTCTTGAGATTGAAGGGCATTTTGACATAGTAATAGGTGCCCCATTACATGGTGAAAGTAGTCTTATATTGGTCCTCAAGAGTGATATGAAGATTATTATATCCTGAGAAGCCATCCATAAGAGAGAAAATTTCATAATCAGCCATAGAATTGATGATGGCATCTATTAAAGGTAAGGGGAAGTTATCCTTGGGACAAGCAAGATTAAGATTATGGAAATCAATGAAAATGTAAATTACCATAGTAACTTTATTTCAAATGGGAACAATGTTATAAACCCATTTAAAATAATCCACCAATTTGATAAATTTAGCATTGAGTAATTTGATGATTTCCTTATGACATAGAGCTGAAACTTTAGGTGGAAATTTTCATTACTTTTGATGCATAGATTTGGGATTGATATAAGTAATGATATGATACACCATAATGCTAGGGCTAATGCCAGGCATGTCCTCATAGGACCAATCAAAAGTCTCATTAAAATTTTCAAAGAATAAGTTAAATTTGTCATAGTCAATTGGTGAAAGCTCTCAAACAACTGTAATTAGTCAGGGAAAAGATGGAGTACCATATTTGATACAAGTAGTTTCTTCGATAAGCATGGAATTGTCATCATGAAAGTGGTATGGTGCATTAGGCAAGGCTAAAATTGGATTTATCTTACTATCAATGTTACAGACAAAGTTATTGAGTCAAGGTGTTTTAGTCTTGAACTTTCCAAGTTTTTGATGTTGCTAAGGAAGTTGAGGTTCCCGAACATGAATTAAATCAATAATAGATTCATTGCTAGAAAATGTACGAAGAGGACCATGATATTTGACATCTAATTTAGCATCTACAATTTGATTTCTATGTTTATCATACTCATAATGAATCTAATGGACATCAATTTCCTTGGCATCAAGTTTAATTTTAGGAGTAGATGAAGCAGATGGAATAGAAGAGATGATAGTGCTGGTGGATTCAATGTTGGGAGAAGGATATGATGGAGTGATATAATCCAAAGGTGTGGGAAATTTTGGAGGTTTAGAAGGTATAATTTATTTTAACACCCAAGGAGTATCAATAAGAGAAGGATTGATGGGAGGCACATGACCTTAAAAATCTAAGGTACAGTTTAAAAAAATGGTATACACATAATGATTAAAAGTATGGATTTGGGATAATGTTTTTTGGTAATGATAGACATCCAAATATGTATATGAGCTTGGGCCATGATATAGTTATCATAATATGTTGGATAAATTATAAAATCTTGAGAATCAAGGGGAGTTTCAGAAGGTGAATCCCGATATTGTTAAATGTATAAGGAGACATGATGAGAGGATCTTGAAATAATTTAGCCACTCCAAAATCATTGCAAGTGAAGACATCTTCTAGTAAAGAAGGATCTTAAGCATTCTAAGAAGGTAAAGTTGATAATCTCATCAATAAGAAGAACAATATGATCTCTTGGTAATAGAAAAGGAAGGATCCATTATGAAATATATGGAGATAATTTGGTATTATTACAAGTGTGTTACAACTCATTGGGCTCATTATCATCTTAATCTGCAAGAGTAACTTGTAAATCAAGACTCATGTTGATGAACTCAAGTAAAAGAGCATTGTTAATTTTAGGATTCATGAAAATAAGATATTGAGGTTTAGGATTAAGAAGTTATATGCTCCATGGATCGAGATTGGCTTCATGCTTGTATCATTTCCCATTATGTAAAAATTTAATACATTGACTACCAGAAGAAGTAATGGCTCTCATGTGATGAGTCCATGGACAATCGAGAAAGATATTGTAAGATAAAGGGAGATCAAGGACCATAATATTGGTTCAAATATTATTAGGTCCTATGGTTAATGGAATCCATAGACAACCAAGTGGTTTTTTATTAGTCTTATTAAAACCATGGCAAGTGAGATGGGTTTGTTTGAGATGATCCTCTTTATAACCAAGTTATTGAATAAGCCACAAGAATGTCACATTAATACCAAGGCCTTCATCAATTAAAAATTTTTAGATAAGAGTGGTATTAGTGTCTATTTTAATAAACAATGGTAGATCATCGAAATCAAAAAGAATTTCATCATTCATCATGTCCTCTTCAAGAAATTAAATGGAAGGTTTAGAAGAGGGACATAGGGTTTCAATGGTATTGACATTAGTAGGTTGGGAATTAATAGAAGGTGGTTTTTAATCCATTGAGTATGGATCTTTAATTTCTTAAAATTGTTACATAATAAATTTATGATGATAAGATGAAGTGTGAACCAACTCCATAAGAGGAATCTTACAAGGCATAGAGTTGAGTTCTTCAAGAAAACTCCAACAAGATTTAGAAGAACTAGTATGAGGTTTAGAAGTTAAATTCATTTCAAAAGGTATAGATGTGGTTAGAGGATGAGAAGTAGGAAGTTATTCCTCAAGTGCTTTAAAATCAATATTATACATGGTATTATCTTTAAGAAGTTGTTCTTCTAAAGATGGATTTTTAGGCTTGGTAATCAAATCTTTGTGAGCCAATTTATGATGATAATTGACCTTGGTAGTATTGACATATTGAGAGTTTTTATAATATTGGTCATAATCAACATCGATGGCACAAACATCCTTGACATGTTCTTGATTATAATAAGAAGTTTTTTGGTTATTGGAAGTAGAAGCTTTGAAAGTTTATCATTTTTGAGAAGTGATAGTGTATTCTTGATGTTGAAGATTGATCATAGCTTTCTGATTAAATAGATCACCAAGCATATAGGAAACAACAAATTTATTGATCATTCTACATGATTCATGAGAATGTCTAATGTCATCATGAAACCAATAAAATATATTGGGGTCATGCCACCTAGGAGGAGCATTGGGATAGATGAAAGATTTTGAGGGTGGTAAAAATTATTTCATTTTCTAGACCAAAAGAGGTGTATGAGAAGGTGAAGGAATATCACTCCTGGTAACCCCTTATTTGGTTTTAAGAGAATTACTAGTGATAGAATTAGATTTTTTGAAAGATCATTTAAGACATTTAAGATTAGGTTTTAATTGCTTCATAATAAATTCTTGACACTTATCTTGATCAATAGTTTCATTAAGTGTTTGAGGAGCAAAGTTTCAAACCTTATATTGAAGAGTTAGAGTTAAATGCATAATAAAGAGTTTTAATAAGTTATTATCAGTCATGGTCAAATTTATAAGCTAAATATTCCCATATTTTAGTAAAGTCATGAGTTGATTTATTTGGAGATTAATTAGCATTGATGAAATGGTTAAGACAACTTTCAGGAAGATCATTATGTTGAAATTATTTAACCAAAGGATTGACCAAATTTTAAAATTTCTAAATAAAATGGTGGGGAATTTGATTATACCATTCTAATAAATCACCAATGAAATGTTTTACTAAGATCTTAATGGTGGAGAAGGTATTAGTTTGGATCCATTCTTTGTAAAGGTTTCACAAGGCTTTGAGAAATGAGGCAGGGTCTTTAGTCCCATCATATGTGATAGTTGGAGATATGTTACTAATATCAATAGAAATAATGAAAGAAGATAAAGGCACATTTTGGATATTTTAAAGCATCTTGTTATTCATAATGGATTGAGGGATAAAATTACCTATGGCATCCCTAAGATATGGAGGAATGAAATTAGGATTAGTTTGAGGATGAGTAGTTGGAGGTTGGTTAGCCACATTGATTAAATGTTAATGAAGTTACATCATTTGGTTGGTGTTAGAATTTTGCATAATGTTCATTTGTTGAATAAATTAAGCTAACAACTAAGTTGTATCAAGTAGTGGGTTGGTTTTGGTAGGAGCACTCCCTGAATTGGTATTAGGGAAAGGATTATAAGAAGATGGATTACTAGGATTACTAGTGGGATTGTTAATTAAAATTGTATTAATTACTCTTACATTGGTTAGAATGTTTTAAAGATGAGAGGTTTATTGGTAAGTAGAGAAATGATTAGACCAATAAACTTCATCTTTAGGTGTTATTTGCACCATTTTATATTTCATAGATGAAGGAGGATAGCAGGTGCCCCAAGAGTGATGGTTCTCTTGGGAGGAAAAGAGAGGAAGAAATGAACATCCCATATAGTACCTAAATGGATTTAGAATATCTAATAAGATTTTGATAGGAAACTTAATTATGATTAAAGAGAGATGAATAGAATGAAAAATTATATATATGGTAAATTAGATTTATGAACAAGGAAAGCAAAAATAGTACATGGTTGATTGAGTTGATCTAATATAGAAAATAGGGCCTATAAATTATACAGGGTCGATTGGGTCAATCTAGTACACTGAATAGAGGTAGGAAAAATATGGAAAAAGAGCTTAAAACTATCTTGGGTTTATTGGGTCTATCTAGTATAGTGAATATGGACTAAAAAAGATAGTAGGTTGACTAGGTCGATCCAATATAGTAGACAAGGAGAAAGAGCAAGATAACAAATTATGTATTAAAACAAGATAATTTTTAAATTTAATGTAATAAAGAAAAAGTTAAAGGGAAATAAATAGTCAATTAGATAAATGTTGGTCAATTTAATTAAGATACACAAAGTAAAACCTTACACCATTCTAGTTAATGCAAGTTTTTACATACATAATTGAGTAAAGAGCAATCAAGCAACTTGAAAAGTAAAGCTAACTAATTATTCAACTTGATTGTTAATTAGATTATTAAAATATGATTTTTAATGTGATTAGAATTTGGTTATAAGCAAGGTAATAGATAACAATCTAAGGATGGTTTCATGTAGTTTGGGCTTAAAGGAACTATAGTGACAATGATAAAAGATTGGTATTGTGGCCTACCCCCTCACTTCACACACCACAATGATAAAGGTTTTAGGAGCTTAGCTAGAATACACCATTAACCATGCTTTATACTTGACCAGAGCATCAAGTGAGCTTCACCCTTGGTGATGAAATCTAAGTAGGTTGGCCTAGGGTAGAAAAATGTTAGAGTACTTGTTTATGTTATGTTATTTGGATGTGTGAGCATAAAATATAAATAGTGAAACCAAGTGATTAATTAAAAATCCCCTAACTAAACTATGTGAACTATTCTAAGTATGAAAATAACAAGAAAAAAATGTGTGAGCTAATTAATAATAGATATGAGGTTAATTTCAACTTTGAAACAAGGTATAATGTGAACACTATATTCAAAAAATATATAACATGGTCAATAGGGTCAAACCTATAAAATGGAAGCAAAGTATAGAAATGAACTAGGTGCTCTAATTATTTAAGATAGCACACAAAACATAGAAATGGGTTGATAGTGTCATTTCAACTAACTATGCAAGGGTAGTTTTGAAGACTATAGCCTATGAAATGAAATATAGAAATAAGTAAATAGAGAAGTAGAAAGGAACCTTGGTGGATCAGATATGTAATGAATAATATTGCTAGTTTAGAACCTAGAAGTATGCTTGAGAAACCTACAAATTGGGTTGATAGTATCGATCAAGCTTTACAAGAACCTAGTAAAAAGTGTTGAAACTATAAGCGGTTGATTGGGTCAACCTAGTATGCTAAATTAGGTGTTTTAAAGGCTATAAAGCTATATTGGGTCAACTAGGTTGATCAAGTTTCTTATTCCTAGAACTTGTATACAGAGATAACAAGTTGGGTCAATAAAATTGATCTAGAATGACAAAATATATGATAAAAATGATGATCAAAATAAATGAAATAAATGAAGGAAAAGTGAACAAATATTGTAAGGGTTAGTTCACATTGGGTTCATCAAAATGTATGTAATCAAAAATGCAACATGTCCAAGAATTAATGTTAGATCAGATAAGATAGATCACACCTACACTTTTGATTGCAGATACACTTGTTAATCAGTAGCATGACCAATATGGGGATCCTCTAGACCTAATTAGGGGATAAAATGTATCAATTATCACAACATATCATGATAGGAAGGGTTCCAAATCCTATAGTCTAACACAATCACACAACAACCCTAATGGAGTCTTAAGGTTTAAACGTTCACTATATTATAATAACAAGAAGTCAAAATCTAATCTAGTGCTCACTAAATCTTGTGGCACAAAGGGTTAGAACTAATAAAACAAATGTGTACAAGGAATAGTAATTAAATTGAGTGTGAATAAAACCTTAATACATGAAATATATAAAAGATAATATTATTCAAGCTAATAATTATGCTACTTTTATCTACTAAGAAAGAGGAGAACAAAGTTAGGATATACTTACCTGAATGTGAACCCATCGAGACTCAATATCTCCTTAGCCAAAGGGGATTTTAAAGATGTTTTGGTTTATAAGGATCACTAAGAAGGGCTAAAGTATCTAAGACTTATCCAAAATACTATATTCACTAAAATAAGAAACTTTAGCTAATTATTCTCAAGTAGAATAGTGGAAGAGTAGATTATGAAGAATCATGAGTGAATAATAACTCTTGATTGAACATATGAATAGTGACCAAAATTATCTTATATGTATAAGCAGATCTTTCCCTAAATCGTTCTAGGAATGTTGGCTGTATAGTGTCACCCCAGTTGAGCTAGTGTGTTTTTAGGGATAATTCACTAGGTTTGAGATAGGTCAACCAAAAGGTTAACAAGATAAGGAAGTGAAAAATACCCCTAAACTATGTTGGGTTAACCTAGTCAACCCAGTACAAGTGATATTCAAAAAGGGTGTTAAAGAAATAAAAGAGGGATGGAAAGAGGTAAGACTAGAGGAATACTCAAGGGAAAAGAAATGATATAGGTAATGGTGTTGGGATTTGGTTGGATTGGTAATAATGTGGTAAAAAGGGAAAATAATATTTCAAAGCACCAAAGGTATTCCCACCCCTTTAATATTACACCCCTTAGGTCATACACTCAAAGAGATTGAGTCTCAATGGGTTATTTCAAGATGTAAAGTGTTAGTATTTGATAAAAGTTTAATAATAGTATGTGTATACACTTTATATTTTTGTTTCTATTGAATAGAGTTGAATTGAGAGAGATAGAGATAGAGAGCAAGAGATTGATGAAGCGTTTCAAATAGCTAAATATAGAAACATAAAGACAAAGGGGTAGAATGAAAGAGAAGAGAAGAGAGAGATGTGAAGAGCATGAGTAGTTATAAACCAAAACTATAATAGAGAATTGAATCAAATTCATTTATGACCCAACATTGTAATCTAGAGTTGGAGTTCCATATTTTAAATATAGATTTGATTGGTGGGTGATATCAGATAAGCTTAGTGGGTTCTCAGTTAAGGATTTGATGCTTCCTTAAATAAGGTGCTCTTAAATCAAGGGATTGGTGTCTCCTTAGGGTCATTACCCTTAAACATTGCAACTAATGAGGTTATTGATTATGAGGTTGGATTAAAATAGTAGATTCTAGTAGCTATTCTCATGGTGTTTTTTCCCATATTGGGTTTTCCATGGTATATCTAGTGTTATGAATATTTGTGTGTGTCTGATCTCTACATATATTTTTAGTCTACATTAATTTTTTTAAAAGACTAAGTCAATCTTCTAATTTACCACACCACCTTCAATAGATAGTTGTGTTCCAACACTTCTTACCCTAGTTTTTCTCTTATAAAAAAGTATTGTCTTCTTTGCTTAAGGAGTGGCCAATTTTTGGTTATTGGAGATCCCATAATATGTGTAATTTATTCTTCATTATAGGACTCTAGGTAGATAATTCCTCTTCTACCCCAATAGTGTTTACCTTTTCCTTTATTAGTTCTTTTTCATGTTCTTGTTTTACCTTCCTTAATTAAATAGTGGACATTTAAACTTGAGGAGTCTATTCTTCCACTTGTATTATAGTAGTTGATGTTTCCCCTACACCTAACTCTTTATCTTTCTCTAGAGTTGTCATCACATTAGGTGGATTTTGGGGGTCCTGGATCTAATCTTATGGCTTTTAAAAAGGTTTTTTTATTCTATAAATCTCAATATGTCCATCCCTTAGTGGTGGGATCCTAAATTTTGCTTGTCCTAGTGTGAGGAAGGGATTGGCTTGGTTTAATTTCATCAAGTCCTCTTTCATACCAATAATACTAGCCCTTTCTTTGACTTCTACATCATCCTTTGCATTGATAAATAATAAGTCATGATCAAAAGTCTCATGTTTATAGGGAATATCTAGGTTTTGAACTCATTATTGTAATCTAAGATGGGGATCCCAATCCATTTAGGGTAGAGTAGTTAAGGCATAGGAATTCATAGCACAACCATCCTCTCTAAAGTATATGCAGTATATATATAAAATCCTCCCAATTATGAAATGGGAGCCATGGAAGGTCTTATTGTTTCTCTTAGTTGGGTCCTCATATATCTTATTTTCTAGTTCTTATGCAATATATTTCTTGACAACCTTGTCTAGGATGTATTTGGAGAGATGAAGAGGGTCAACCTTATGTCTAAGGACCATGATAAAAATATATTTTAGGTACATCCACTAATCACCCAAATTTATGCATATATTGGAAATGTTCTTGGATTTATTGGTCAATGGTTCCTAATGAATTACCATCTAAACTTGAGGATAAAAATCCTATGTGATTTTTGATATGTTCCTCACTTATGCATAATATGAACAAAGGAGTAGACATCAAAAATTTTAATTTTGATGTATTTTAGGTTTGGACCCCTCAAAAAACCATTATGTTTTTAGACAGTCCCCATGACTACATCCAAAAGATATGACATCATGTAAAAATTTCCACCTTAGGGCTCCCTTTCCTTATACAAAATCAATGCTTGCAAATGGGAAATGATAATATACCCTAGTGCATAGGTGCACTCTAAGGTGATTAATAGATTGATCAATGGTACCCACTCCAAATGAAGTAAGTGTATGCTCAAGTGTCCAAACAAAAAAATTAACAATTCCATACCAATGGAGATTCTCATATAAAACCTAGTAATGGGAAAAGGGCTCTTGGTGGTTTATTTGAGTGCGAAGGTCTCTCTTAAGAGAATCCATTTATTTACTACTTATTCTATGTTGTTATTATTATTATTATTATTGCAACCAACCACACTATACAAATCAAAGGTAGTGTTTCAAATGGGTAAGCATAAATACCTCACAAATGCATTGACTAATATATATGTGATGATGGTGTTATTCCTAACATAGTAGAGGAAACCACCATATACAATCATCCCTTCAAATAATAGGACTCACAATAAGTCAAGGCATGACATGCCATATGCATTATCAACTACATAATGGAGTTCTTGGCATTTGAAGGGAAATAAGTCAATTTTAACTCATTGTTCTTCTAAAAATATATTTTCCATTTAATTAAATGGGTTGATGTTATATATGAAATTCCCTAGATATAAGTAAATTTTGTAGAGACGATCAAACATTATTGCATCAAAAATTATATCCAAGTATTTTATTGAATCCTTAATGGAGAATCTAGATGGTGTTTGGGATCCTCTGTATGTTTTAGATGAATATGTCATCATTGGTCCTCAATGCTGGTAGGTTTAAAGCTCTTGGTGATGGTGATTTGATTGTTTTTTATATAAATTACAACTTGTTTGAACATAGTTAGGGATTTGAAATTATATAAAGTAATATATGCTTGACCTTGATGATAATCAATGGATGTGAGCTTAGTTAGTGGCTTGATGTTATAGTATTTTGGCATTCATGTTCAGTTTGTGTGCCATTAATCAACAACATCTACAATCTAGTCACCTTAATTTAATTCTAATTGGACTACCTAGGCCTAGTGGGCATTCCATGTAGGATGTTTACTCATTCAGGGATGCCATGGTGTTACTCCTTTTGACACTTTTCAATATATGGTTTATTTGGGATTTAAAGATTGTGTTTAAGATAAATCATATTATTTTATGAGACCAAAGTCCCAAATGAAAGAATCCAAAAACCAAAATTTTATTCAGAGAGGTTTATGAAACTTTTCCCAAAATCCAAGGTGCCAAACACTTTTCCCTGAAGACCAAATTATCATTTGAGAGGATTTGTTAGATAAAGTTGCCAAAGTTCAGAGTTCTAACCAAAAAGCTCTTGAATGAAAGACTCTAAAGGGAAAATTCCCAAAGACCAAACCTTCTTAAAGATAAGTTTATGTAATAAAGTCATTGCATAATATGTTAAAAACAAAATGATTTAAAGGAAAGTTGTCGATCGAAATAATGCTCAAAAGAATTTCTTGACTAAATATTCCAACCAAAAGTTCCCAAAGATCAAAATATTTTAAAGACTAAAGCATTAAATAGAATTTATCGAATAAAATATTTCAAAAACTAGAGTGTCAAGGACCAAACTTTTCATAACGCTAAATAAGTGAGACCAAATAATAAATCCAAAAACATGCTATACAAAGTAAGCTCCCATAATTTTCATTAATAGTTTAGTTCCAAAAATGCATTCTAATAAAAATGGATTAAAAGAGAACAATACATGAAACAAAGATGATTTAATACCAAATATTTTCCAATTTACATAGATAATGAAATAGGATAACATGGATGTATAACCATATAATAAATAATCCTTCTAAAATCAAAGGGGGTCCCCACTTTTCCATAGAAAATTCAAGGTGAGGGTCTATTGAATACAAAAATTGGTGACTCATAGGGGTAAATACTATTGAGTTTTAAGAACTCAAAATCCATGGTTTTACAATACAAATATCAATCATGAACCATAATATAAAATAAATTATTAGATCATAAATATGAAAGAGAGTCCTGATAACTCAATACAACATACTTAATTTACTCATACCTTAGACTAGTATGTGACAAAGTGATATATTTTAATCTTTGTCAAAGGATTTTATTAAATGCATGGGATGAGTTATAGGTTTCATTATGATTGGGCATTAAGCTAGCATAAATTTATGAAGCCCAGGCATTATTCTACTGCTAGTCAAGAATCTATAAACACTGATAGAGATACCTTTGATCACTCTTTTCCCTTTTATCATTTTTTTCATGATGCATAATATATTGATATTATTACAAAATGTAGGATTTTAATCCCTTTTGATTTTATTTTAAAATTTTGGATTATAGTTCTTTTCTTATTTCTTTGTTTTTTTAATGGAAGAAAGAAATAGATGACCACCTTGAGCTGGTCTTGGTACAATTGGGTTCATCAAAATGTCCCTATAAACTTTAATCATATAAATTGTTATTACCTACAATAAATATTAGAATTTAATTTGCATTTTATCCAAGGAGATAAGAAAATCTTTATAAATTTACCTGGAGCTATGGGAGAAACTTTTATATACCTAGTGAAATCATTTGCTTCATAACATCATCATGATTAACTCTCTCATTGCTTACCTAGATTAAGAATTATGATGTATAAGGTGTAATAATTAATGATTAAAGTTAGATTCAAAACACATATGCTATTGTTTGATTATACTAGGAGTGATCAATTACATTTCCATGAAATCAAAAGGAAAACTATTCTAGAAAGTGAGAAACTACCTAAAACAAACCACTATACTAAGCAAAGCAAAATGATGAAAAAGAAAAATAACTAATCTAGAAAGTGTGAACTATTCTATTGAAATAAATCACTAAAAAAATGAAACTAACTAATAAATAAAATATAATCTACCCTTATCTCTATTGGGACATCTGCTTTTACTTAGAAACATCTCCAGTTGGAGTAGCCATGAAGTAGTGCTTAAAAAATTATCCATTGACCAGATATATCAGTTTGTTATCTTGGAGGTCCTTAAAATAGAAATCATTATTACCCAAGATCTTAGAGATCTCATAATGTATTATACATAGTGGGGTAAAATTTTCAAGTTGTCCTTTCTTTTCATGGGATTTGTCCCATAGAAGAATTAGGTCAAAAATTTTGAATGATTTAGATTTCACTCTCTTATCAAACCATCTTTTGAGTATGTCTTGATGCCTAATGATATTTTTTAGGGCTTTAGTCCTAGAATATTCCATTTTTGTGATGTCCAATAATCTAGACTCTATCCTCTCACTAGGTTCTATGTATTCCTATATGAGCTAATATGTTGGTAACTGTATCATGATTGGAAACATTGGCTATCTCCCATATTCTAGTAGATATGGTGAGCCTTTTAGGGCTTACTTATACCAAGTTTTATCTACCTAGAGTGTGTATTTAAGTAATAAATTCCACTCTATGGGATTATCCATGTAGATTTCTTGATAACATCAATGATATTCTTGTTGGTTAATTTAATCAATCCATTACCTTGTAGGTAGTGATTAGAGGATGATCATATTGTGATCTGATTATCATGGGAACATTTCATAAATTAAACTAATTGAAATGTTGTCCCATTATCATAAACCAAATAAATAAGAGTACCAAACATGGTTGTGATATGTTATTTAAATAATTTGATCACATATTGTACTCTTAAATTCTTAGTGGATGTTATCTCAGTCCATTTGGTGTAATAATCTATATTGATGACATAAATTAGTGCCTAGTTGAAGAGTTTGGGTTGATAACACCAATGAAATATAATCCCCATTGGGTGAATGACTAACCCTTAATCAGAGGTTATATGGGAATTATTGTTTTCACCTCTCTTTTTTCCAAGACCTAACATTTATGGCATGTCCTTATGTGGGAATGAAAATATTTTAAAATTGCTATCTAGTATTATCCCATCCTATGTATTCTATGGGCTATGGTATTTCCAAATCGATGACCTCTACTAATATTTTGATGTAGATTTTCCAAAATCTCTTAGGCTTATTCATGTGATACACATCTTAAATACATGCCTTCATAGTTATTTCTATATATGATCCACTTCCTGATCATAGAGTGAGCAGCTTTGATCCTTAAGGCTCTCTTTTTATCTCTCTTGAGTTCTTAGGGACATGTTCTAGTAAATAATAGCTTAATACCATTCCTCTTTAGAAACCTTTATCTGGAAAAATTATTTGATGGTGATGCATGGGTTTGGTTTAGTCAACAACTAAAAAATACCTTATCCTCTAATGATCTTGGTAGTTTTAATATTAATATCAAATTATTTAAATTTTTCCGTCCATTTGCCCCTACATTCTTCCAACTTTTTTTTCCTAGCATAATCTTCATAGCAAGATCTAGTATAATGACAATGGTCTTGTTTCAATATATGTAGTGCTTAAACTTTTTAATTACTTTGATAATGCCAAAGATATATTTATCAACCAAGGATTATTTAAGGTCTACATACTTTAATTTAATGATCATAAAAGTGATAAGATGTTCACTCTCTTCCTTCTTTTGCATAAGTACAACAATAATGGTATGCTTTAAATCAAATGAGTATAATAAGTCCTTAGTGAAAACATAGCTTACCAATATTAGGGACTATGATATAGACTTTATTATGTCTTGGAAAAGATACTTAGATGTATGTGTCCACTTGACTTTGGTATCTTGATTAAGTATTGCATTTAGAGATCTGACAATCTCTCCAAATCCTTATATGCATTTTCTCAAAAACTTAATCTTCCTAAAGGACATGAGATCCTTTTTAATATTTTGGAACATTATGTTGGAGATTCCCTAAATTCTATCTGGGTCAATAGTTATCCTATATTTGGTAATAATATGGACCAATAACTTGCCTTTAGTAATGTTAAATATGCTCTTTTTGGGGTTCAGTGAGATACCAAACTTTGTACATCGTTCAAAAATGGACTGAAGATGTTTGATATAATCAACCCTATTCTTAGAGAAAATAGTTAGGCCATCCATGTAAATAATTATTCATTTGTATATTAGTCCTTTGAATGCATGATCTATAGATCTTTGAAAATTAGCTCCAACATTGATCCTGCTAAATGAAATTAACTTGTACACATAAGTTTCCCATTTTATGGTAAACATAATTTTCATTTTATCCTCTGATTCCACCAACACTTAACTATATCCTCAAATATACATCTAATAAAGACATCATTACATAACCACTCATAGTTTTTATCACCTTATATAATGAGGGAAAATGGTAATTATCTTTCTTATAATCTTTATTAAGGTTCATGAAGTCAACACACAGTCTAATTTTGCCACTCTTTTTCTTAATTGGAACTAGATTTACAATCCAAGTTAAATGTGTAATCAAAAAGAATATCTAGGCACTCAAAAAATTCTATACTTCCTTCTTGATCAATGATTCTAAAATAGGATTAACTAGTCCTTACCTCTACCTAAATGGATTATGGTCTAGCTTGAGTGGATCATATGGGCAATGACTCTAGATTGAATATCCTCAAGTCATCATATATCCATGAAATTACATATTTATATCTAAAGATAAATTATTTGACCCTTTTTATTTCATCAAGAATGCCACTTAAGCCAATATTAATGAGGTGTGGGTTTCTTTCATGACCTAGATTTTTTTATGTAAACTCATATTAAGTAACATTAAGTTGCCTTTGTTATTGTGCTTGAGGGTTCATATCAAAGGATTTTTTCAAGGTGAACATCCCCAATGGGAGATAGTTTTACTTCAGTTGGATGACATTATCTTCCTCTAATTGTCATGGCACATATGGATTCTTTCCCCATCATAAAACTATCTAGGATTGAAAATAGCCTAAATTGGTTAGAAATTAGACAATCTATTGATCATCATCAAACACTTGAAAATTATCAATATTATCTGGCACTAATGGACAAGTTACCAAGTCAATGGATAAATTATATACTTTTGACTCCTACAAGGGTGCCAAACTTCCTTCTAAATTAGCTAGTGAATCAACAGTTTTATTTTTTATCTAAAAATGGCCACTATATTGAAGGTCCCAAATGAATTGATTAAATCCTAGGCTCCATTATTATATTTCTTTAAGTATGAAAATTTAAATTGATACTTATTCTTGACCTAATTAATAATTAGTTTTGAGTCTTTGTATACTAGTAAATCCTTCATGTTGCTCTTGAGGTCAAACTATAATCCTAAAGTTAGAGCCTCATACTCTGCTTTATTATTGGTGCATAGAAATTAGAGCCTATATGCACTAAGTATTTATTTCCTTATGGATCAACCAAATTGATACCAAAACTTGATCCTTGATTATTTATTTCTCTATCAAAATGGAGGGTCCATAATTGGGAAGGGCCCTGCACTTCTTCCTGTGTTTCATGATTCATAGTAAATGTATAAATTATAATGTAACTTAGATTCTTACATGATTAAATTATTCTATCATAAGTACTACTATTTTATCCAACTACAAAAAAAGTCCTCTTGGATGGACTTATGATTACTCCAAGATTTTGGTAAATAGAAGTTTGCATCCTATTAGTTGAAGCTCTAGAATCCACCAATCAATTATGTATATTTCTTCCAAAATCTTGAATGGTTAGAAAGAAATGAGGGACCTGATGCCTAATTTTGTATATGAAATTTGTGTTGGATATTTTGGAATTTTTAGAAATAGACTTACCTATGATAGACTTCTATAATATGTCCTTCTACTCTATGATCTGTAGAAGTTCATGAAGAGTGATATTAGCCTTGATCTTATTCATATCCTCAATAATGTTATATTGTTCCTTATCTTTTATTCTCTATGTTAAGGTTGATCATTACATTTTTGTGGAAGAGGATTATTGTAAACTTTAGGATTTTGGGGGAAAATGTATTATTAGGAGTAGAAGTGGTGATAGGTTGTTTGTTCTTTAGATTCTAATTATTTCTATTGAACTATTAAAATTCTTACACTTCATCATAATTATCTTCTAAAACATTGTCATCTTCACTAGGGAAGGAAACTCATAAGTTTCAAAGACCATACACAAACTTGAGGGGTAAAACTCTAACTTTGAGGGGTAAAACTCATGAGGGAGATATGGAGGATTCATAATTTGATCCAATCTAATCATTTCCATTTTAAATATTTCAAAGGATACACATAACTCTACACAGTCCAATTTCCCGTGCTGTGATGTGTTATGAATCCTACACCAATTAGACAAAGTTATTTTCATGATATTGATTTCTAGAAACTTAGTGGACTATTGTTATTCTAAAATATTAGTGGGTTTATTGAAAGTCCCATTATATCTTATAAATCTATAATTTTGGTTATAATTCTAATTAGTGGTATTATCCATCCTTTTAAGCATATTCAAGAAGTCATTGCTCAACTTTTGGACCATTCTTTATATAGAATCCAACTCAACTTTGGTGGAGTCCATGCACTAAGTGACTGATGTGTTGGAGTGAGTTAGATGTTGATTTTTCTAGTTTTATTTATGGCAATTCTTTTTGCTTGATTATTCAAGAAACTATAATTCTATTTTTTTTCTTGTTATCATGAGAGGTAAAGTGTAGAACTAATTTTTGTGGAATTCAGGGGAATTTTGATTAACATGAAAAAATCAATTAAAATATGGAAATACATTATTTAACATTTGGGCCCTTGAAGTCTTAAGATTGAGCTACAGATTGAGTTGCTTACCAATGTTAATAGGTTATTGATGTGCCAAAGCTAAACTCTTATCTATGGCATCTCTCCATAAAAATACTATAGTAATGGTGTCAAGAGCATTCTTTTATATCTCAAGTTATATATTTATGCCAAACTTATACATGTCATTCTTCTGAGTGTACATATTTTAATATACTACATTTAATGGATGGATTGACTAATTGAGTTCCCTCTTTATGCTGGTGAAATGTTGATACACTAGACTTGGATTAGTAACTTAACTAAATTATGCAAGAAAATTATTTTGGAATTCATTTGATGAGGTGATGGATATTTCCTCAAAGTTAAGATACCAATCATAAGAAGAATATTGTAGATTAAATGAGAAAAGTCTACATGAATCATCCTTTAAGGTGACATTCATTAATTTTAGAGTAACCCTAAAAGATTTGATATGTTCTTCCACTATCATCCCACTTAAAGTGGGGAAGGTAGGTAAGTAATTCTATAGGTTCCTTTTAGATTATGTTGGTCTCCAATGGTAGAATAATAGATCTTACTAACCAAGGTTTAGACATAGGAGGGTTAATAAGTGAGATGTTTCTTAAGTGAGGTGTCCTGGATCAGTGTATCTTAGGTATGACATGTATTATTATAGGCCTTCTATGATTTATCAATGGTGAGACCAAAAGGCTAGCTTGGGATCTAGAATTTTTTATTCTCATAGGTGTCTCTAGTGCAACTCTATGCAGTGACTAACCTCTACTATTGATAAAATGCACAAGTGTGCCCTCTTTCTAGTGCTAGCTTTTTCTTTCCTATTGATGTGGGTTTTATGTAGACCATAGAAGAATGAATGAGTTAGCCTATAACATTTTAGGATATCTATTTAACAAATTTTTACTCTAGGGTACAAGTTTTAGGTATGTTGTTAAAACAAATAGTTGGTGGAATAGTAGGTTGAGATTACAAGTTTTTTTACTAGGTTTATGGATGGATGTGTGAAATCTGATTGAAAGTAAACATTAAGTGTGTTTTATGGGTGGACATTTACTCTATTTCTGGTATATCTCAAATAAAATCAAAAAATGAGGGGAAGGTAAGGAAAAAAAATAAGGCTTTATGTTCTTGAAAGGTCACTCCCAAATTTTTTTCTTTGGTGGACAAGTATCTCCAAGACCAATGTTTTCCATGTGTAGCTATTTCACGCTTATGAACAAGCATAATTAATAGTCCTTGGAAATAAGTATAAGAAAATTAGTGATATCAACAAAAGGTTTCTCTCCTTAGATTTATTGTTTCACACCCTTATTTGAGAGATTACAACTTAGAACAAGAAATTATCTAGAGTAGCTAGATCACATGCCTAGAAGACTATACCAAAAGTAAATACTCCTACACACCTCAAATTATCAACTCAATCTATACTAATCACTTAAAATAATAAAATTTACCAATCTTAAATAGTTATTTCACATCTAACATCAACATTAATCAATTAAAATAACCAAATTCATATGTATCATTAGCACACTTCAAAATTATTGAGTTGATACAGACAAGAAAGCTAAAATTTTAATAACATAAAAAGGGAAGAAGAGAGAAAAAACATAGTTGCATGACCATCAACAAATTAATTTCTTCATGTATATTAATCAAAACTTAAACCCTTTGAATTAAGGTTTTAAAATTACTCAAAAGAATTGTTGAAGGGGTCACCTCATCCTCCAGTGTAGTGAAAATTCAATTTACAACAAAGGGAACTGAACCTAAGTTCTAGTTCAATATAAAATATATGTTATAACTCATAGATGACAATAGTCACGCAACCTATGCAGTTGGTAAAAACAAATTGGTTAATTGTAAAATGGATGTAAACTAACAACAATTAGTTTAAATAAATACATGAAAAATTTATATACAAAATTAGCCTTTGACTAAGGTTGATTTGGTGTCTACATGGCACTACTCATTATTGTTGTTGGAACTAAAGTAGTAACTAGAGTTGAACTAGTAGCTTGAACTAAAGTGGTAGTTATACTAGAGGTTGTAGCTGGAGCTAAAGTGGTCGGTAGAACTAAAGTTTTGGGTAGTGTTAAGACTAATACATTAGGTGGAGTTTGATCTATTAAACTGGAAGATGGTGCCAAAATAGACTTATTCTTGGCCTTTAATTCTTTATAGTGTTTTTATCCATTAACATGTTATGTATGTACTTTTCTCATGTCTAGAAGAGGTAGTCTATTCACCCTATCTACTTTTGCTATCAACTTTACATGCTTAGTTTTGGTAGCTTGGAAGCCTACTAGTATTTCTATTCTAGTGGCCTTCTTCCTCACCAAACTCATATTTGCTTCAATATATTCTAAAGTTAATCCTTGTAAACTATACTTCAAATTATCTAAAGCTTTTTGAAACATCTGGTCAAAAATAGACCTAGATAGCAACCTCCTAGTTCTATACCATGCACATGTTAACTTTAGTTCATTCAAAATTTTCATCATATGCTTCTCATGTTTGATGCTCTTTGTAACTAAATCATTAGAATAATTTACCTATTCTTGGGCTTTTTGAGTCCTAATAATGCAATATTTAGTACATTTGATGCCTTCAGTGGGGTCATCAAATTCCAACTTTGGTAATATGCAAGACTAAATACTTGAGCCTATTATTGTCTTCCTTGAGAACCTTAAACATGTTAGTTATTATAGTTACATGGGGATCCCATTGTGCTCTCAAATAGTGAATGGTATCTAGTATTTCATATAGCCTCAAGGCTACATTTTGAACATCTTATTTTATCTCCAAAGGAATGTATATCATGTTGTTTTTCTTTAATGGCATATAGATTTTGTTACAACTCTTTTCTTGACTACCATGTACCATCATGAATAGATATTAATGATCCAAAGTGGGTCTCCATGTAAGACTTAAAATCCTTAATAAAAGGGGATTTACCCTTTTTCCTTTCTTGTATATTTAAATGAGAGTAAATCTCCTCTCTTTATTCCAAAATTAAACCATGCCCAATGTTGTCTTATATCTTCCTCTTCCTCACCCTTTACATAGATCTAGTTGGTTTATCAAAGAGCGATCTCATAATGGGCAACTCAATGATCTTCAAGTCTATCCTTTTAGAAGATGATAATTATAATTCCTTGGCCTAATTTTGAAGAGTCAACTTTGATGGATCTATTGGATATGACTCTATTTAGGTGTATTTTATAGGCTTAGTATCAAGGGTTGGATTAGAATTACAAGCCATATTATTTTGTACCAACTTACATTCCTTAGATGTGGCATCAGATGAATAATGTAGACTAGTTTATTCTTCAAAGATCTTTTTGTGGCCACTACTATTATGGTCTATATTACTACTAATGAGGACATTGTTGAGCCCAATTGAGTATAAAATTTTAAAACTTGGGGGTAATGGGTTGACTGGTGATAGTGTAAGTAGAGGTGGAGACTAGTGGACTACTTATAAAAATAATTATGAAAATAGGTCATGAAGGAGATGATGACACATTAGGAAAAGAAGAGACAATTGACAATGGTCAAGAAGAGATAACAAACAATTAAATATTTGGAGAATGTTATAAGGGAGTATTAGTTGAAACACCCTAATATAATTGGCCACCCTCAAGGGGTACCTTCCCTTTTAGTCCTTTCAATATTAGAACTTTAACTTGTTGAACTTATTATTCATCAACCTCGTGTCTTATCTCTCTTTCAATTAAATGTTTTGATCGTTCACTTGGCACCCTTATCTATTGGGATTGAGGCCTTCCTTCCCTAATTTTTTGTCTTATAATAAACTATTGTCTCATTTTATTGAGTAGCATCCACTTGTTGGGTAGGAAGAGGGAGATTTATGCTAGATGATATGGTTTTTGGAGATGCCACAGTAGGTGCAATGTCTTATTCATCAAAGGAGTCTATTAAAGTAATATCCTCTTCTCCACCAATAGTGATATACTTTACCTGAACTAGTTCTTTTGCCTATTCTTATTTTACCTCCTTAGTTCAATAGTGGACATTTAAACTTGACGAGTCTATTCTTCCACTTTTAGTATAGCAATTGATGTTTCCTCTACACCTATATCTTACTCTTTCTCTAGATTTTTCATCATAATAGGTGGATTTTAGGGGTCCTATTTTTGATATTATGGTTGTTAGAAGGGTTTGTTATTCAAAAAATTCATAAATGTCCATCCCCTTTGTGGTAGGATCCTAAATTTTGATTGTCCCAGTATGAGGGAGGGATTGACTTGGATTAATTTCAAGATGTCCTTGCTAAAACTAGTAGTCCTAGACATTTACTTGACTTATTCTCATCCTTTATGTTGGAAAATAAGAAGTCATGATCAAAAGTCTCATGCTTATAGGGAATATATAGGTTTTAAACTTGTTATTGCACTCTCTGATGGGGGTCCCAATCCCTATGGGAAAAATTAGCTAAGGTATAGGCCTTCATATCATCACCAACCTCTTTAAAGTGTCTACAATATTTTGAGCTCATCCTCCTAATTATGATATGGGAGTCATGGAAGTTGGTCTTTTTTCTCGTAGTCAGGTCCTCATCTATCCCATTCCATACCTGATATGTAATATCCTATTTATAAACCTTGTCTAGGAAATATTTGGGGAGAGGAAGAGGGTTGAATTTATGTCCAACAACCATGATAATAGTATAGTCTAGGTATAACCAATAATCACCCAGAGTCATGAGCATGTTGGCAATGTTCTTGGATATCTAGACCAGTGATTCACCATGAATTATCATCTAAATTTGAGGATACAAATCCTCTTCAGTTCTTGATATGTTCCTCACATACACATAAGTATGAATAAATTAATAGACATCACAAATTCTATTTTAATGTATTTAGTATTTGGATCCCATAAAGCCCCACTATGTCCATAGATAATCCCCATTACCACATTCAAAATATATGACATCATGTAAAAATTGCCACCTTGGGGACTCCTTTCCTTATGTAGCATCAACTCCTATAGATAGGTAATGATAATCTTCCTTAGCACATATTTGTGATTCAAGGTGATTAATAGATCGAGCAGTGGTGCCCACTTCAAATGAAGGAAATGGATACTTAGGTGGATAAATAAATTGTTTAGTAATGATATACTAATGTGAATTCCCATACAGAACTTAGTAATGGGCATATGGTTATTAGTGGTTTATTTTAGTGGGAATGTCTCTCTTGAGAGAATCCATTTATTTACTTCTTGTTTTACATTATTATTATTCTTCAAACCAACCACACTATGTAAATTAAAGGTAGCATCGAGAATGGTAAACATAAATACCTAATGAATGCATCACCTAATATGTATGCAATGATGATGTTGTTGTTAGAATAATGTAGTAAAACACCATATACAACCCTCCCTTCAAATAATAGGTCTCTTAGTAAGTCAATAAATTGTATGACTTATGTCTTAGTAGTTGTATAATGGAGTGCTTGGCATTTAAATGATAGTAAGTCATATGTAACTTAAAAAACATTTTCCTTGCAAGTGAATAGGTTGATGTTATCTATGACATCTCATAGAGTTTATTAATTTGTGTAGAGACTATCAAACACTATTGCATAAAAAAATGTATCCACATATTATATTCAATCCTTAATGGAGAATGTAGATGGTGCTTAGGCTCCTCTATATTCTCTATATGAATACATCATCATTGATCCTCAATGATGGTAGGATTTGATATCTTCGTGATGGTTATTTGGAACATTTTTACAAAAATTATAACTTTTTTGAACATAATTAGGGTTTTTAAATCATATTAGGCAATATACTTTAAAACTCTATGAAAATAAATGGATGTGAGCTTGGTTAGTGGATCGGTATTATATCTTTTTGGCATTCATATTTAGTTTATGCACCATTAAGCATCAACATATTCAAGATAATCACCTTCATTTAATTCTAAATTAACCATCAATGCCTAGTGAGCATGCCATATAGGATTCTTACTCATTTAGGGATTCCACAATGTTACTCCTTTTGACACTTGTCAATATATGGATTAGTCAAGAGTCATAGATTACATTCATGATGATCATCTAATTATATGATTTGAAAGTAACAAATGAAATAATTCAAATACAAAATTGTTCTTTGAAGAGATTCATGAAACTTATCCTAAAATCCAAGGTGCCAAACACTTTTCCTTGAAGACCAGATTTTCATTCTAGAGGATTTGTTAGAGAAAGTTGCCAAAAGTTAGAGTTTTGACCGAAAAGCTCCTGAATGAAAGACTCTAAAGGGAAATTTATTGAAGACAAAAAATTCCCAAAGACCAAAGTTTCTAAAATAAATGCATTGCATAAGAGATTCTGAACAAAATGATTTGAAGGAAAGTTTTTGATCAAAATTTACCAACTAGAATAATGCTCGAAAGAATGTTCCTGACTGAATATTCTTGACCAAAAGTTCCCGAAGAACAAAATATTATGAAGACTAAAGTGTTTAATATAATTTCACAAATAAAATATTTCAAAAATGAGAGTGATAAACACTCAAATCTTCATAATGTCAAATAAGTGATCCCAAATAATAAATTCAAATAAGTAAATTTGAATACCTATTATACATAGTAAGCTCTAATAATTTTCATTGACATGTTAGTTCTAAAAATACATTCTAGTGAAAATGGGTTATAAGATTAAAAAATGCAAAAAAAATTATTTAATACAAATATTATCCAATTACCATAGATAATGAAATAAGCTAACATGCATGTAAAATCATATACTGAACAAGCCTTCTAAAACAAAAGGGGTCTCCACTTTCCCATAGAAAATGCAAGGTGGGGGTGTGTTGAATATAAAAACACTTATATGTTTATGAATATATATATATATATATATATATAGAGAGAGAGAGAGAGAGACTACACACACACACACAACACACACACACACACACACACACACACACACACACACACACACACACACACACACACACACACACACACACACACACACACACACACACACACACACACACACACACACACACACACACACACACACACACACAAACACACACAAACACGTGCACGCATGTGCAGGCTAGGGAACACAAGTTGTGTACCATTTCTCTTTGATTATTTGGTCTTATGGGACTATATTACATTTAATATATGTTTTATGGTAGATTATTTTATGTATTTTTTCCTCTATGGAATAATATAAGTAGGTTGTATTATTTGGTTTATTAATTCCTTGTAAAAAATCTTGTATTTTGTACCCCAATTCATGCCCTTGTGCTTAGACCTTTGTAGGGTTGTATAAACATGGTTATACTACTTATGGTTACTAATTTTCATAAATTATGTTATGCTATGATTGGTTTTTGATTTTAACAAATGTGGTTATGATTTATAGTTATTGATTTTCATAAAAAATGTTATGTTATTTTTTGTTATTGAATTGCATAAATGTGACTATGTTATTTTTTTTCCATATTAATTAATACTTTTTCTTCTTAAGACTTACCCATAAGGGGGTTAAAGTTGTTTGATTTTTCATGTTGTAAAATTTATAAAAACTTAGGTCTAAAAGTAATATAAATTAATTACATAGGTATATGAAATGTTGAGAAAAAACCATAGTTTATTGGTTAAAGGTCTTGCAAGCCAAGGTATTGCTAGCAAGTGATAGGTCTATGATTTCTTGATTTACAAACTAGTCTAGTCTTGTTTATTATATGTTCAATATTATGGTTGAATATTATCACTAATAGTTTAGAACTTTTTTTAATCTAAATATGTTTTTTTTTTGTATGTATGATTCTTAATTTCTATAAATGATCAAGTTCAAATAAAAATTATTTTTTTTCTTTTACTTAGGAAGAACCCCCTATGTTTAATTATTCAGGTTCAGTCCCTAGAGATTTAGTAATATAATTATAATCAATGGAATTGTGTTATTTGTTTTATGTATTTAATGGATATTATTTAAATTTCATCTTAAAAATTTAAGTGAATTTAAGGTTCTAGTTTGAAAGCTTTCTATGTTGACTACTCAGTTATATTTTTAAGATATCGAATTTTGGAGTATAAATATGGAATAATTATGTTAATTTATTGTTTCCTGCGTATTATCATGGATTCAAAGTAAACTTTTATTTTATTAATATTAGCATGGACATGAAATTGGTATGTTTGTTAGTATATGTTATGTAATTTTGATCTAAAATAACCAAGCCTACACATATTATGGTGTAAATTAATCTTGTACTTCTTCTATTTGGATTTTTAGGGATATGTTTATGCAAGTGTGGATAATTGTTAAGAATTAATTATTGGATATTTTGGGTTAAACCTATGTATATTCCTTACTCATAAGCATGTGTTTTAGGTTTTGAAGGAAAATAATTGACAACATAAAGTTGGTCTATTATTGTTGAATGCATAGGATCTCCTTTTGTTTATGGACATATATTATGATTTTAAGGAAGTCTTATCATAATTTATATATGTTTATTTTATTTCTCATTCTTATTTTAAATTTGATTTTAGTTTCATGATGTTTTAGAAAACCTTATTTAATAATGTTTCTATAGACCTTTAAAATAATTCATTTGTTGTATCTAAAACATTAAGTAGAAAAAGACTCTTAAAAAACTTGTCAAACTCAACATGTTTGACATTGTTATTTGAATAGGACCATATTAAAGAATGGGACCATATTGATTTCCTCCTCGATGGATATTTTATAATTATTTTATATGATCTATCTTTATACTTAAATAAATTTATCTTATACTTCATTATAATGTTAAGTCATTTTTATTTGAATATTGACATAAAGGTTTATAACCAATTTGTTTTTTATAATATATTTTGAGATTTTTTCTTGTTGCATTGTGAAATTTGAAATAATTTAATATATTATGAAACAAAATTACAAGATATTATTAGGAAGGAATCACATTATAATTAATGGTTGTATATCCATTATTATTTATCATACTATTATTTCCTTTTACATGAATGACTCAAATGGTTGGACCATTAAAAATTTGGTTTAATAACATCATTAAGTAAGTTTCATGGATTAGGCATAAGAGGTGAATCTTGGTCTTAAGGATGCACAAAACATTGATGTTACAAGATGCTTATAAATTATAAATCCATGGGGACTTATTTGATTTTATATAAGGATTTATTTTTACCTTATTTATATAGACTTATTTTGTTACATTGTTATTTGATGGAATATTATTATAAAGTAATAATGAGGGAATTATCTCTAGAAGCATCTATTTATACTTGGGTTCATAAACTCTTATGTGATTCTCAAATTCTCTATGAAATAATAATTTGAATTAATATTAGTAGTATGAATTATTGGTACTTTACTAAGATTAAACCCTAGTGTAAATATAACACACATTTTAGGATACATGTATTGATTTAATTGAATTTATGTTTATTGATCATTTAGCACTAAGTTAAAATAACTTATTTCATTTATTAAGGTTAAACTATGTTGTAATGTTTTGGACTGGTCATCTGGGTTGAGTAATTAGTTTTAATTTTTTTTCAAGTCACTTATTAACCATAAAAATATATGGGAATACTAATTTGGACTATATAGGGTTAATAATACATAAATAATAATGAATAAGTGTGATATTCAGATCCACAGTAGGCCAATTGCATTCCAAACTAAGATAAAAACATACATTGAATTTCTTATGCCGAGAATAGGCTAAATATATAAAGTAAACTAAGTTATGTATGTAAATGACAATAAAGTAATATAACTAGTTGGTTCTTATTCTAACATAGTGTTGGATCTAAAAAATGTATAAATTGGGATGGAATATGATCCTTGAATAGTTGTTAGATTCTAGATCTAATGCTTTTGGAGCTTTGGACACTAATGACTACTTGGGATGGGTGCCTTAATGATACTATCTAGGTTTGATGTAAGTGTCATATAAAATATAATTAATTGAAAAGGATTATATAAGTCAGATGCTTATAGGTTTGACCTCACATTTACTCTAGTACATTCAAATATAGGTCATAGACTATCATTCCTCATAAATTTTCAAAACCCTATTTTGTCATCTTCATACTAACCTTAGGGAAAACTTAGTTGATATGAATCCAAAGACTCCTCTATTAGTGGGTAATACCTACATAGACAATACTCTCAAGAGGGACTCAGACTGATGTAGTTATTAGCTACATTTAATCTTGTGTTTGAATCATGTAATATGTTCAAAGTAAATACAACAATGACCTAGTTTTTAAGTTGGAAAATTGGGTTCTTGTGCTACTCCTTTAGTAATTCATACTTTTATATGTTTTTTTATTATCAATGGTATAGAAATATGGAAGTTTTGTTCAATTGAGTGCTCTTTGAATGCTAAGTATTATTCCCATATTGTTAGGTGAGTTATGAATGAGGTTTGATAATTTATTTACATCAATCCCTTTGGAGAATTAACTCACATTAAATAAATTATGTCAACCATTAAAATATGTTTCATTTACAAAATAGACTACTTTAGGGCACTAGATTCTTATGTCAAGTTAGGACACCAATAATAGTGCTAGTGTATGTCTTGGATGTTAGTGTCTATGGAGCAGTAAAGTAGGTATGTAATCAAAACTTATAGGAGTAAAATATAAGTACATTTCAAGAATTATAATCAAGATAAATGGACTAGGTCATCAACATAGGACTAGTTGGATTAAGAGATAGGCCAAGGGGCATAGCTTATAAAAGATGCGAGATTTGAAGTAATAGGAAAATATTCAAAATTGAGAGGAATAGCTAAGGTATTGATAATAAATTAATTCATAAAGACTAATTAAATGGTAAAAAATTACTCATATATTGATAAACAAGTTGTTCACACACACAATTCCTTTTATGGAAGAAATAACTCTATATCATGGGTCTTTTCATGGGGGAAACCTCTTATTAGAGAAAGCTCTAATTACAAATGACTTCTTCCATGCTTTACACTATCATATAAACCTTTATTTATACTAGTCCTCAAATACCCAACTCTTCATTATAATGCATGTGGGATTACTCTTCTAATTCATTACTATTACTACTATTACATTCCACTATTTATGATACTATTTATACTAGATATTATACTATTATACCCATCTCTAGGTACATTACATTCCATCCCCATTAAATATGTTTCACCTTTGAAACATGATAATAAATAAGAGGAGTACCAATTGAATGTTATACCGTACATATGAGAATAGGTTGAAGACTAGATAGAGGCACATCCATGTGTCTTTTTCTAATTCCACTTCTTTCACATATGCAAGTATAAAAACATGTACATCAAAAGGGTGAACATGAGAACTATAACTAAAGGTTGAACTGCAATTTTTTATGATCATATCTTTAAAGTGAGAGAAAGGGTGATGAAAATGACTTCCAAAAATAATGGGGAACTCCATGAAAACTAGATAGTGGATGTTATTTTCAATTTAAAATGTATCAGTATAATGATATGGGTCAGAACATAATAAGACATACTCAATAAAAAATGACTAGACTTGATGATATTAAACTTAAGGATGATAATACTCACACCAATGAAAGACTAACCACTAAGTATAGTTTACACCTAATGACCAATATTTGACTCACATGATAATATGACCAATATTATGAAAAATCACTTTAAATTAACATAGGATCAAAAACTAAAAAAATAAAACAAAACATTAGGACATATCTAGTAGACAACATAAGCTATTTTAAAAATAATGACTAAATAATCACAAAATAACATAAAAGTATTTTGAGACTAATGCAACATAAACGTGGAAAAAAATACACATAAATGGATTTACACTACTTATAACACTTGATATTGACCTAAGAGATATATAATGACACCACTATAAACAAATAAATTATATTTTTAATTGGGATTAGAAAATTAATACTAAATACATGATAAAGTGTATAAGTAAAAATGAATTAAGGAATTACCTATGTAACATTGACACTAAATATTAAAAGACAAAATACCACTAAGATAAAATTACTAACCACTAAGGATTAATATCAAAACATTAATCACACTAAACATGAGACCTAATAAATGCCACACAAACCCTAAAATTAAAATTACCACTTTAAGGTTGAATAAACCCATAGCTTCCAAGAGAAGTGGTTTCAAGCTTACCCAAGTGCCAAGGAGCTCATAGAGAGGTTTATAGGATCAGAGAGGTGAAGAGGAGTGTTGACCATGGTTTATTCTATGATGTGAAGATGTTGGGTGAGGACTATGAATTAATATTTCATCATGGACAAGGGGTCATGAGAGTTCATTAAATAAAATACCACCAATGATAAGAGAAAACCATAGTTGTTATGGTGTCACTGAGTGGAGAGAGAGCTTTGCTAGAGGTGTTAAACTAGTACAATGCAAAATAGATTAATTTAAGGCCATGTGTAAACCATAATGATAATAAAATGGTATTAATATATGGTGAGGGAGATCCAATTGAGTGTAGAAAAGAGACCAAATTGGATATTAGTTATAATGTATGGTTGGTGAGTTGAGATTTGAGGCTGAGTGAAGCTAACTTGTGGCACCAGATAACATCTTATTTGATGGCACCAATAACCCAAACCATCGATGTAATTGGTATAAAATGTTGAGTGAATATAGATCTAGAGTTTTGAAGGGAGTTGGGAGAGTGTGAGAAGCTCAATGCAAGAGCTTGGAATGAACATTCATAGAGTAGCCAAATGCAATAATATTAATGGCTTTGAAAAATAACATTAATTGATAATCAATAAAAATTGTATCAGATCGATGCATAGAGAAGTGGCATGGTCACTATGGAGATCTATAAACAATGGTTGAATTATAGGTCATAACATAATTGAGCTAGATCAAATCTGAGTCATAATAGGAAACAAAGTTATCAAATGTAAATTTATGAGTGGACTGAGGTTGTATGTAAATGGGAAGCCAAATTATAGATGTAGAGATCCTATCCCTTCAATGTAAATATCCAAACCCTTATACATTATATGAACTAGAATATTATAGACAATAATAGGTGATCGTATACAACAACCCAAACATACTAGACTAACAACTCACTTCAATATGTTGTGTTGGTTTTTATGCTCTCATACCTAATATAATATGCAATACAAGGCTATAAATTACTACAAACTAGAATACTACAATTCACTTAAACTCTCTAATCTCTCTACAATGGAAAAAAAGTAGCCTTGAAAAGTGCATTGATACCAATGATAAGAACCTCATTCCTAAAGACTAACTAAATGATAAAAAATCACTAATATATTCATAAATAAGTTGATTATAAACATAATTCCTTTTATGGAATGAATAACTCCATATCATAGGCCTTATTGAGGGTATAACCTCCTATTAGAGAAATCTCTAATTAAAAATGACGTCTTCCATGCATTACACTATCATATGCACCTTTATTTATACTAGTTCTCAAGTACCCCACTCTACATTCTAATGCATGTGGCATTATTCTTCTAATGCATTACTATTACTACTATTACATTCCACTATTTATGCTATTATTTATACTATCTACTATACTATAATACCCCTCTCTAGGTGCATTATAAGTCTAATTTTTCTAGGTGTATAAGACTGAGGTTATATATAATCCATAAATATCATCTAAAGTCACCTTAATTGGTTTAATGATGATAATGATGTTAGAATAAATTTAATGTGTGTTTGTGGAATGAAATATTATAAACACAACCCTCTAAATAATAATGCTTCTTGTATGAATTAATGTGAATACTAAATGACATTAGTTGAATAAAATGAACTTCATGTTAAAATATCTATACTATCTTAGAAGACTCTAGTTTCACCTATGCATTAGATATTTCAATTTTTTTAAGTGAGGATTAATGATTAACATTCAATATTGCAATAAGTACCTTGCATTAGATAAAAACATTCTATTAATATGAGATAATAGTTCTACATGAATATTGTGATCTTATGGATTATTAGTAGTGTATTAAATTATATCAAATATGAAACAAAGATTATATTTCTCATACTATAGTTTATCTTTTACTAGATCATTGTATTTAAAATAATCTTATAGTAAATAAGGAAGTTACTATGGTCTATTCTCTGACAATATTAAACCAATTAAAGATAGTAAATTGTTATGTGTTTTTGGTAGTTATAATGAATATTAACTTTAATCACTAATTATAGTAGAGAATGTAGAAGTTGGAATTAGTTTTAAAATGAAATTTATTATTTTTCCTAGGATATGGGTTAGAAAATGTATCTTGATTGATTTATGTTATCATTATCCTTATTAATAGGAATTATTATAACTCCCTATTGAATGTAAGAAAGTTGTCGAATTTGAGTTTGTATCCTTAAATTCCTTGAGAAGAAATTTGAATGACCCTAAATTTTTTTAAACCTTTGTATAACCTAAATCTTATATATTTGTTCAAAAATTAAACCTTATTATATATTGATTTATCTTTAATATGGGATTGGGTTAACCTAATGAACTTACAAATTTATTGCCATGAGAAATCTAGACTAAGAATTCCCTTGATATTAGGTTGAATCTAAGGGTATACATTGCATAAATGAAATTACATGTTTATTGGTTATCAAGATAAAGTAATTACTTCATGATTACACCATTGATATTTATTTAAAGACTATTTTGGGTAGTCTGAACTAATAATAGTTCCATCTCAATCATGTAATCCCACCATTAAGAATATACTTTTGGTAAAATATTATTTAAAGTTTTCTTCACAATTCAATGATCTAATTTCTCTTGATGATCACGTTTGAATATAAACATTAGTTCAAAGACTATTTTTAATTTATGAATAAGTTTAGAGGGAGTCAATAAACATTTAAAATCTATATCTCTTATGTTGACTAACTCTGACAGACCATCTTATTACCATCATGAGTACCCTCTATTGCATCTCTTATATGTAAAATTTAAATTCTCCTTATGATGATGATATAATATCTAAACCAAATAATTTAACCTTGACGTTATTTTTTTGACTTGGTGTCATTCACTTAGCCTAGTAAGTTGATGAAGCTTACTTATGATTACCTCAAGAAACATACACCATTATGTGTATGTCTTTGCTTAAATTTATAGAGATAGATTTACATGTACAAGGGTTGTAACTTATAATATAAATATTTTTAACTTATGGTTTATTTGAGGTTCAAATAGTCTGAACCTACATAATTATGTGGATTATAGTGAAAAAATACTAATTATCATTGATCATGGCACACTAATAAAGAGTTTAAAATATATTTAATTAATAATCTTTACTTGTGAGACACTCACCCTAAGAATTAAGGCATTCAAGGGTGTTATATATTGCTTTGATAAAGTTACATATGGAGAAATAATTGAAGAGGTTTAGTTCTGGGCATTGAGTTTAGTTTTTGGAATCAATTTTTCATGTAAGAGAATTGTTATTATAAAACATACATCATAACCCTAAAGTTCAACTTATTTTTATTTTTATTCTTGAGGGGTTGTGATATTGGTATCATAGTCTTGGATCTAAATATATTGTATAAAAGGTATCTAAAGCTACCTTGGTTAATAATTTAAATTAAACTTAGTTCACTTACAATTTTATCATGATATACTTGTAGCAAACATTTTCCTCTCAATTATAAAATAGAGAAGCAATCCATTTTATAAGTCTAAAATTGTAGAATACATCAAATTTCTTTGATAATAATATTTTGTTCACCCATATCCTTGGATGAGTCAACATTTCCTAAAGTCATGTTGCATTATATAAATCATCACTTTCCTACCATTCGATTGTATGGGAAAGTCAATAGGAGGCAAAGTAATACAAGTGACAAGTAGAATTTAACCACCAAATAAACTAACAAAAACCAATCTCTATAAATATAGGCTTATTAATAAATAAGGCATCAAATCCATTTATGACCTCCTCTTCCTTCACTAATTTTCAACCTAGGGTACATTAGTCTTGATAAGATGTCAACATTGTATTTGTAATATTCATTCATTAGTTGATATTATTGATTGCAAAATGTTAACACACTATTGCATAAATTGAAAGTATAGGAAATTAAATCACACTTTTCAAGAATTTAATGGATAAAATTAATTAAAATAATTACATGGAATATTCCAATAAGAAATTCAATAAAATTCATATTAATCACTATTATGTAGAAATAAACTCATGAATCTTAATTCACACATGCAAAATTCAGAAGTAAATAAATGAATTCTTGCATGCAAACCAATAGCTAATATAATGTTTCAAGATATTCACTATAAATAATTATTATGGAAACCTTTTCAATTGTATTTGAGTTCTAATTCTTCCATTGGGTAGTAAAAACGTTTACTTCAAATCACTTTATTGTATTAATAATCTCATAGCAATTAGAGATTGCTACAACAAATATTACAAAGAATAACATAATATACTTTAACTAATATTCATTACATAATTATCCTATTACCATTGGCATATTCCTCACTATACTAAACACATGGGTAGGCATCTTGTTATTTTAACTAAAAAATACCTAAGATAATAATACAAACATATTTTAAGAAATTAGTTTGGTACACCCTAACTAAGAAAATGTTTCCAAAAATGATTGTGAGAATAAAATAGAATGAAATATGTTTTTTTATGAAATTTTGATGACAAAGAGATATGGTCTATTCAAGATGAACTAATATCAAAAACTTCATCCATATATTGTTCATGATCATACCTTGTGAGATCCATTCATTAACTCCCTCAACCACTTAGCAATAAAGATGCTGTTACAACTACTACATGTTGGAACAATTGTCTATTAGTTGTTTTGGGCTAGTCATGGCAACATATAAGTTGTTATAGGATAGTGACTACATGTTTTATTACTCCACTTTTTATGAACTAGCTTTGTCTAATTTTTATGGGCTGACACTACCTAATAGTTATGGGTTGGCACTATCTAGTTGTTTTTGATAAAGTAAGGTGAAAAACGAGGGGCCGAACCCTATACAATCAAAAAAGAAAAGAAGGCAAACAAACAAAAAATTCCTTTAGAGAGATGATGGCATAGTCGAGAATAATAAATAGAAACAAAACATAAGCCATGGGAAGACTAGAGTCAGAGAGGTCTCCCCTTACATAACTATTGATTTAATAATATCATTGAGTTTCTCATTCTCCACGTTGTCAGTATACCCAGTATTATCCACCACTTCCAAGATAGACATGTTCAACAGAATTGTATTATGAAGCCCTTTGGTGAAGACTTTCTCTAGCTTCTGAATGCAGTCCTTCAGGGCCCCAATTTTAGTTTTCTAATGAGTCTCATTCTCAACGCCCTCACTAGCTTCCTCAACATACATTTTCCCCTTATTGTCAATAGTTCCCATAGTGTCAGCACCCTGATCCTCAGTAACCTCAAAATCCCTAGTAGCATGCTTCCCTTTAGTGTCCTCTAAAATTTCTTGGATTTCTAGCTCCTTAGACTCTTCCTCCTAGGTTGCTTCTTTCGAAGCACTTTCTGAATAATCAATCAGTCTAGCCTTCAGGGTTGGTTTACTAGCAATCCACCCTGACCTTCACACTCTGGAGGGGAATCCTTCCTTATTAATTTTGGAAGGCTTGTGAGATTTTCCACCTTGGCCCCTCATGGCCTTGCTAAAATTCCTATGGGTCACTTCTATAGTCTCTTTAATATTTTCTTCCTCTTCATCAACCTTTCTCTTATTGCCCTTCCTACTCACAAAGGAGCTGGGGGTATCAACAAGGGTCTTTTCAAGGTCATTAATACACCTCATTCATGACAAGTCATCTCCTTTTGAATGATCTCCCTAATGTTTAAGGGAATATGAACACCTTGCCACCACACCCTCCCAACCTAAAAGTTGTTGCCCAAGGTTGGCACAAGCAGCAGCGACCCTGTTGCCTTCTCTGTAGGTATGGGAAATCTCAACTTCAAAAAACTTTTGTAAAAGAAATTGAGTATTTGTAATGATTTATTTTAGCTTGATTCCCACATTTGAATCTTTATTAATGGCATCTATGACCATCTTAGAGTCTCCTTGTATATTCAAGTTCCTTATTCCTAGGGATATAACTAACTTTAATCCCCATAGTAAAGCCATTGCTTCAGCATTGTTGTTACTCAGGCATCCAATTCCACCAGCATAGATAGTAGACATCCATCCTTTATCATTCCTTATAATTCCTCCTCCACTAGATTTACCATCCAACTTGGATGCCCCATCAAAGTTGAGTTTCATCTAGTTAGGTCTAAGGGGGATCCATTTAGTATTAAGTCTCTATAGTATTTTGGAGTTATTATACCTAAGGATCTAGTTTAAAACCTTCCATTTGGCTGCAATTTGGCTTTCAATTTGAGATCAGAGTTTTTCCACAACACAAATATGAGCTATTTTAACACTTTCCATGATGGTCTTAACAAAGGAGTTAAACACCTGAGAAGCATTTCTAGCAGTGTCCCTAAAAATTATGTGATTGCACTCTTTCCATAAAGTCCAACTCAAACATGGCAGAGCTTACTTCCATAATTCCATAAGCCAAGGATGTGTGAAGGTTGGGTCGTAGCTGAGAATTACTTCTTTAAGGTCAAAATTGTAGACCCATTCAATACCAAAGTTGTTAAGTATTGTGCCCCATAATTCTTGGGCAAACTCATAGTGGATAAAGAGGTGTGAAACTAATTCCTCTTTTGAACCACATAGGAAACATATGTTAACCAAAGTAAACCCTCTCTTTTGAAGGTTATCATGAGTAAGGATTTTGTTATGAGCAACAACCCACCAAAACATGTTAATTTTTGGAATAAGTTTATGATTCCAAACCTTTTTCCATACATCTTTATTCTAAGCTTCAAGAATGAGCAGATGGTAAGAAGATTTGATAGAGATTGATCCATTCTTATCTGGCCACCAATATTGCTCATCCTCCTAAGCAAAGAGAGGAAATTTGATCTCCTAAATGCATTGTTGGATCTCCTAAACTCTTGAGAAAAGATTAGGCCGGTGCACATAGCAATCCAAAATATTTTTCTAGCTCCTCATCCCATTATTCTTTTCCATATAATCACTGACCCTATCTCCAAAAAATTGGGTAGTCAAGTCAGCAATCTCTCCATAGTTTCCCTGTGTGATGAGAGCCTTGTCCTTTAACCAGATATCATCCCAAAATTTAATATGTTGACCATTTCCAAGTTTCCATCTAATTCCCTATTTGAGAAGGCTTCTCCTTTTTAGCAATTTATTGCATATCATAGATCCCTGGGGTAATCCTATCTATTGAAGAATGTTAGAATCATCAATGCTATGCATGTATTTGGCATACATTATTTCCCCCTAATCATTATTTTTATGGATCAGGTTGTAACTAACTTTTGAGAGAAGGGCTTTGTTCATGTTCTTGATAGACCTAATATTAAGTCGACCATGAGATTTTGGGAGACGCACTTTTTCTCATCTGACTAAAGACATTCTCTTTTTGTCTTCCACTCCCATCCATAAAATTTTCCTTTGGATTTGTTCCAGTTTCTTAGCAAAATATGTAGGAATTTTAAAAAGAGATAGGAAGAATGTAGGAATACCTTGCAGTGAATCTTGAAGAAGTTGTAGTTTACCAGCACTGCTGAGTAGTTTCCCCTTCCAACCAAGAAGTTTCCTCTGTGTTCTTTCCACAATTCCATTCCAAAATCTAGGAGATACTTCTTTGATCGAACATGGATTTCTATTTCCATAAAACCTCTTCTCTTTACATAAGATTCTTCCATTTTGAAGATAGGATATTCTCTTCTTCTAAAGTGTTCTCAGAGTCATCCCCTTGATCTATCAGTTGTTGTATATCTTTGAGTTTTCCCACTATATTTTTCTTCTATTGGAAGACCTGCCCAAAGTTGTATCTATTTCATCCATAAACTTCTTGTTTAATGTGTTGGAGTTTCTTGACTATTCTAAACATAAGAGTACCTTGAATAGGAATTTTCCACCATTGGGCCACCATTTGTCTAAAGTCTTTGTGTTTGATCCACATAGCTTCAAACCAAAATGGTGAAGGTCTGAAATGTCCCTATTCTCTCTAACTGAAGAAGATCGGGTAGTGGTCAGACATGGTTTTAGGGAAAACTTGCACCTGCATATTATGATAATCCTTCCATTTGCTTGATATAATAAATTTGTCTAATTTAACTTGAATCATTTGATCTCCTCTTCTTCTATTGGTCTAGGTAAAATTTTTGGTTTTGCAGCTCTATGTCCAATAATCCCCAATCATTGATGAATTCAGCAAAGTCGAACATGTTGTCTGAGTAATCCATAATTCCACCCTATTTTTTAGAAGGGTATAAAGGAGTGTTAAAATATCTATCTAACATCCATCTAATGTTGTGGGGATTATTCCTAAAACTACCTAGGTCTATCCATAATTTCTGTCTCAAACCTTTGTTATTCAGTCCATAGACATTGATCAATGACCAGTACAAAGATTTCATAGAAAAATAAAGAAGTGCTTATTATAAGCCATATGAGACCCTTGGATTTTAGCACTACTCCACATAGTGACAATCCCCCCTGAAGCCCCTTTAGTAGGACTAAAGCAAAAAGCCGCCTTAGGCCATATACAGGTAGCAATTTTCATAAAATTCTCCTCATTCATCTTGAATTCTTGGAGTAATAAAATATCTAATTTATTATCTAAAATGCAATTTTTAACCTCAAATTGCTTTGAGGGACTATTAAAACCCCTCAAGTTCCAAGATAATATTCTCATTTAGAGAGTTTTGGGGGTTGGGTCTCTAGTGTATTCTATTTACCACTAGAAATCTCCCTAGCAATCTCTCTTTGTCTTGTTTCTCTTAGGGTTGGCCTCCCTTGTTTGGGCTCAGTGCCAACATCTGTAGATTTTTTACCTTTTCAATTATTTTTCTTTGGGCACTACCTAGTTGTTATGGGATGGTACTTAGTCCTCTTTTCTCAGTATCTTAAACAAATTATGTTAAAATTAAAACAATATATCAAATATATTCCATAATGCATCTTAATTACAAAATAACCCATTATATCCATATAAACATAAACAACATATGCATCATATTCATTAGTTCTATTTATATGTGGAATACATAACACATAGCTTTTATGGATAATAAGTTATAAATAGGAGGTTTCAAGGAAAGGTATTAGTGGATTATATTTGACCATTTTTATAACTCATCACACTCCCCAAATTAATGGGTTTCTCATCCTTGAGCAACTGATAATTTATGCATCTCATGGGCACATAGAAATATGAAGTCAAAAGGTTATGATGATCTAGATCCATGATTTTCCTAAATTCCCTAATGATACTCCAACTTTTTCCATCTCTTGTTTATTGTATTCCTATTAACTTGTATTTTTACTATCCAATCTATAATGGGAAACCAAAACATTGAAGGTTAAAAGGTAATTTTTATCTTTTTCGGTTCCTACCTTATTACAATTTTCATATATGTGTGGATTATTTTGAGGAGTGATTTGAAATTATATATATAATGTATACTTATAAATTTAGATGTTATTTCCTACCATCTACATATACAAGAATTAAATTCTTCTTGACCAATTTCATTCAATAATTTAAGGTACTGATTTTGGGTTTTAATTTAATCTTTTAAAAACCATTTAGCTAACTCTCTCCTTCTTATCAATGAGACCTGATCTTGATCTATAAAATTAGACCTAGTGGCCTCCCCTCTAATCATTGGGGAAATTTCATTTTCATTTTATTTGAATTCCTTCAATTCTTGACTTTTTTCATTCATCAATTCATCAAATATTAGGAAAAAACCATCAGTAGAACATCAACCACAAATAGGTTTAGGTTCCACTCTAAATCATGAGAAAAAATAATTGTGTATATAAATATCACATAGTTTATTATGCGCTTCAAGGTACAACTAGTATAAAAATAAAAAAATGATATGGAATCAATCATTTAGTGGGGTAAATCACAATATACCCTCATGAATTGAAATTTTAACCATTGCTCCTTCAGATAAATAGAGTAAACTTGAGTATGTGGATTACAATTTATAATTTTCCCAATTAGTATTCCTATATATTCTAATTTTTATTTTAGTCTCATGATTTTTGCCTCATCCTATATATATTTTAAAATACCCTTTTTTCTTCCTTTCAGTGGCTAAAATGTATATACCACTAAATTTGTGAATCCTAAGATTTTTTCATCTCCCTTAAAATGCATTTCAAGAAAAAGTAGTTTTTGGTCAAGGTTCCTTGTCTAAGTTGAAGTAAATGTAACATATTTCTCAACAATTCTATAAGTGGTAGGGTATAATTACACTATATGGGATGACATAGTTTGTATCATAAATTATGTTATAGACTTTGTTATGGGCTATGCTATAAGAACTTGAATGTGTGAATTATTTGATTCTAACACCCTTGTTAGTGTGTCTAATACATTTGCTTCTTATAATTATCTAACCTAACCCTTAAGGAGTTAAATTTATCTAAGATCTTGCTCTAGTGTTTTAATTCCTTATTATTATGGCATTTCAAGGTTTTATTCATCTATCTTATACCGTATATTACAAAAATTCTCAAACATCTACTCATATCTTGTCTTTATTCCCTCACATCTCATTTTAATGATTAGGAAGAAGTGTCTTCATGATCTAATTATTTAAATCCTAAAGATTTAGAGCTACATGAAGTGGAATACTCTTCTTCATTTCTATTGGTTGTTGGATTTCTTTCCTTTCTATCCCTTATCTCTTATTCAGATAAATCTTCACTATTGTAAATCAAGGATGGGGTTCATAAAGTATGTTTTGTATTCACATTTCCCCTTAATTGGTTTTATATTATTCTATAAAACTATATGGATTTATATTTTTTTATTTTTCGTGTTTCAAAATTAAGGGAACATCGTCTTTCCCTTGTTACCATTCCCCCTCTTCTTATTCTGATTCTGATGGAGGTGGTGGAATGATCAATTTTATATTTCTTCTCCTTGGCTACACCATAATTTATTATACTATAGGTTTTATTAGTGGTTTAACAACTACCTCTTATATTTCCATTATGGCCTCCTATTATATGTATATCTCTACTTCATATTCTTCTTCATTCTCCTATTCTTCTTCTTCTTCAAATTCTTCCTATGTTTCTTCTTCAATCCCTTTCTCTACCTCCTCTTTATATTTTAATTCTATAAAATAATCCCAAGCTAAATTGGGTATACTATCTCTTAAATACCCTTAGGCAATAAATTTAAATAGGTAGTGGTGAGATAAATATTTGGGTTTATCATTTTGATATTATTTTGACATCCTTCTCAATAAATTCAACAAAAATATTGGAACAATTACCATTCTATCATGCCTTATATGATTAAGGAATTTTAAATGAGTTTTATAGATCGTGGAGTGTCCACCCTCATAGGTTAAATATTTGAAAACAAATAGAGAAACATTTTCCCATACCTATGGTAAATATGAATGGAATGTGCCTTGATTTGAAGCTACCAATTACTCATCTCCTACACATAATATCTCCCTTACTATTCTAGCAATAGGTTTTCACCCCATAACTCCCATGTCTTGGGAAGACCAATTAATTGTATTATCAATTCCTTTGTGACTCTTATCCTCAACCCCTTGATATTAGATTCCTCATTAACAAAGGTGCTAGTAAATTCTTCTATAATGTGGTCATTATACCTAGTCAATATTTTAAAATATGTCATCCATCCTACATTTTGAAAGATTATGAAAACATATTTATTGGCCCATAATGGTGTGAGGTCCATATGTTCTCTCTAAAAGATGTCTCCACCCATGGTTACTTATTTTTTAATTTCAATAAAAAATAAGAGGGTTTTTCAAGGTTTGTTTGGAGTAGTATTGTGTTTTGCTTGTTTAGTGGTTGTTATCAACTTAGATTTCCCTAATTGTAATGACATTAATTATTTATTTTATTTCATGTGGATGAGAAATGAAATAAAATACTTTCCCAAAATCCATGCCACACATTTATGAGTGGAGGACAATTTATGTCAAACATGTATCAAAAAGGTAGGTTGTGGTAGATGGATTTTGATGGTAATGTCTTGATTATGATGGGATAAGTTGCCCAAAAGGGAAATGAATTTCCATGGGCTCATCCCATAGTATTTGAATAACACCCATAATTATATTATGACATATTAATAGATATCCATATGAAATAAAATATGATTATTTTTTAATAATAAGACATTAGTACGTTTATTGAGTTTGTTACCAATTATGTGGATTTGTACGATCACCTCAAGTGACTTCTAGTAGTAGTATAACCTATATAAATCTAATAGAGTAATAAAGAGGTGAAAAGTGTATGGAAACTTGATGGTTCTCATTTTGGATTGGTCTTATGCTTGGTAGTGTTTTAGGCATGTTGATCAAAGTGTTGATGTGTTGATCTTAACTAGTGATGGTTGGTAGGAGTGTTAGTTACTCAAATAGGTAAGTGTTTGTCGTAAGAGGATTTAAAGGAATTATTGAAATATTGATAGGTGCATTATAGTAGTTACAAGAAACTAGTGGAAAAATAGTACATATAACTATCCATCTCAACTAGGATCAAATATTTGATGCTTCTTATGGTAATCCCATCATCATGTAGCAACTTAATTTATCTCTATATTAAAGGTGTCTAACTTTGATTGATCCTATAACAAATACATTGCATATGTATGTCATTGGTTTCCATCATGTAACATGTTTCATTTTTTTATCTTTTATGTTTTCCATTCTATGTCATCTATCAATCACTCTATGGAAATTTCCACCTTTTTGCATCATTTCCCATCTTCTTATATCATTTTCTAATAATTATATATAATTCATAATTAAGCCTTGTTATAGCTCAAATTTGTACCCTTCAAGCCCTCTCAACCAGAGCTATGTAATGGGATTGGTCCTAGGTTATGGGTGACCTTTAGGTGGACCAAACCTCTAGGTTATAGGGCTAGTTCCCCTTGATATATCAATTATTATCTACTACACCACTTGCAAAGGAAAAGGGAGAGAAAATACATTAAATAAACCTATCTAAAGAGGTGACACACCAAAACAAAACCCTCTAATTGACTATCATTTAATTAAGAATAAATATTAAGACTAAATCTGATTACACTCCTCAAAAAAGGACCTTTAAGCATGATTATTTTAACATAGAGGTCTTTAAGAATGCATTAAATGGGAGGGTTAGTCAAAATGTCTAAACAAGGAACTAATAACTATAAATACACTTTTAGGCTATGAAAAACTACATCAAATTCAACATGTGACCTGAAAAAAGATAATTGATTCATAAATAGGTAGGAGAGGAAAAATGAAAGAGATTATAATCCCTATTAATGAACTTTCATCAACAATCATAAAAGTACACTAGTTGTAACCATGTGATGAGATAAGAATAAAATTCATTCATTATCCCAAGGCATATACAAGTGTTTATTTGAGTAGTAATTCACCATACCCATCAAAAGTATCCCTACAAAGCCAAACAAGGTTGCATTTATAGAGAATGGGAGAGGGAGAGAGAGAGAAAGGGGTATAAAGGAGAGTAATTGGCAAGTGTAAATCATGAGAAATCAAGATAGAAATAAGGATATTATTAGCTACCAAGTTAACACCCTACTTAAAATATTGATATATTTGGCTCTAATAATCCTTCACACCTAGACTAATGATGGAATGACCTGAGGTATGTGATACTTGAACTTAGAGCAGGCCTTTAGTTTTGATGAGGCTAAATCCTTTGATGTATCACTTTGCTCACTGATACTAAAACTTACTAAACTTGTTAGGATGAAAATGGGAAGAGAGGTACTAAAAAGGAAATCATATTCTATCATTAAAGATACACCTATATTGTTGGTTGGTCCACTCTATTTTATCTTCTAAAAAATAGATAAGATAAGAAAATGATTGAATTTATAACCCCAAAAAAATCCTATGAATCAGTATTTCATGTAGATATTTTGTCAATTAATCAAATCCTAATGTAAATAATGGAATAATCCTAATTTAAGGCACTAAATAGTCAATTATATCCATTGTTATCTCAGCTAAATGATATCAAACACTACACATGACTTGCATAAGTGAGATTACTAGTAACTAGGTGAGATCAAGACTTGACAAGAGATAAATCTCTACCACATATGCAAATCAAACTAGAATAACACTCTATAACATAATATGGAATATGAAAACAATCATTTTATTTATCTAAAAAAGGTTACAAAACTCAATCTTGGTAGAGTCTAGTCATGCCCAAGAGAGAGATCGATGGATCTTAAAAAATGGCCTAAAATACTACATAAATAGAAAATAGAAATAGCTCTAGTGAATGTGGCATAGAGGGAAGAAGAGGAGATGAAATTCATATTAAAATCCAATCATATCCAATTTACAATAGTCAACAAAAGTCTTTAAGACTTGACCTCTTGAAAAGTTTGCATGGATTTCTCATTGGTATTGGAATAAGGAATGATGGGCCCTTTGACTTGTTAAAGCTTCTTTGCATGGTTTCCATGCCAATATTTGATGGATAAATCCACTTTTAAGTTATTTTAAAGTGTTTTAAATCCTTTTCTTGCATGAATACCATGAAATATGCATGAATTAGAAGTTAACTCATGTTTAGTCAACTTTGAGTAAATGGTACTTAAGACTAGTTAATACTCCCTTTGGTCCTTATTTTCATGAATTGAAAATTTAAGAATAGAAATTGAATTACATATCCACTTTTAAAATAAGATAAAAAGTGTAAAAGTCTATATGAGCTCCTCAATTAGCCTTCTAACACCATTATTCAAGTCAAAATCTTCACCAATTAGGCCTACTAGGCCAACTAGGCCTAATAGTCTATCTTCCTGCATTTGATGGCTCTTAAAACCTGCATAAAACCATGAAGACCTGAAAAAAATAATATTATACATGTAATAAATCCTTACACCATGAGATAGGTGTTATTAATGAAGAAAATCATGTCATTCAATCACCAAGGTTGACTAGGTTGACTTTGCCTCATTTTCCAACAAACTGGCTATTTTCAAGGAGCTAGTATGGGTACTTACAAGAATATTTATGGCCATATAAATATTTTAGGATGATTAAAAAGTCTTAGTATTCCATCTCCATGAATTGGATTCATGTAAACTACCTTGTACCTCATTTTTCATGCTTTTTTCTCTAAAAAACCTAATTTATACCTTGATCCATACATCTTCATACAACAAATTAAAATTTATAGGATACTCTATAAGTTTAATTTATGTTTTAAGAGGTCTTAGGTTGTTCGATGAGGTTTTCATGGCAATAAAATCTACTTTTCTTAGACTACTTACACTCTTAGTGATTGTTCATAAATTAAATCCCATAAAATAACCTCAATTTTTTATGAATTATAATTTCATATGGGTCTTTAAATAATTCTAAGAGCATTTGGCTAAACTATTCATGTGGTGAAAGATATGAGCATCTGATCAAGTGGCTTAGAATGGTGTCTAGAACTACAAAATTTGAATTACCTCCTTAGACTGAAAAAGAATCCTCAAATACTCTTGCATACCTTAAAATATAAAAATTTTACCTTTACCATGTCATCAAATCATTTTCACTTTTCCATCTTTCTTAATAGGTCAAAAAATGCCTTTCGATTAATAGGTCTCCTAAGCTTAAAATTGATTTTTGGGCTTAAAATAAGTTTTGATGATTAAAACACCTATGAGGGAGTATGAGGGATTAAAAAACACTATTCCCCATACATTTTCATATTTTATGGCTTATCCTTGCTGCCCAAGCTCTACTTATTTTCTTGCATCCTAAGGCTACCTATGGAGTTTTCTACAAACATGCCTTGTGTAGTCCTTAGATCACTAACAATACCTTATATATCTACATTATAATTTATAATCATTATTTTTACATCCTCATTTCTCTATAAAATTATTATCATGATGATAACATCCCTTGATTAATGCCTATAACTCAAAAAGGCATGATTGCTTCAACCAAGACTGTTAGCAAACTAGCTCATGTTTGTGTTAAAATAGTTAGTGTTTTTACTCATCCTCTAACCTATATAAAAACATTAAAATATTTATGAATTAATAATTATTTATTTATCCAAAATTTAAAATATAATTATACTTATAGGTGCTTCAAAGTCATCATCTTCCTCAAAACTAGCAACTTTGTACTTGATTGTGCATGTAACTCTGTTTCTCTTGTAAGTGGGGTGGGGGGGGGGGGTAATTCATGCCAAAATGAATATTTTAAGATAAATTACAGCTAATTTAGTGATAAATATCTCTAAAATTTTCATCTACCATCACACACCCTTTTTCTAGCAAGCTTTGACCTCTAACAAGGTCTTTAGGCCTTGCATAGTTAACTTTCATATAACCCTATATTGTACCTTCATGTCAAGTTGATAGTGCCCTAGTGTTTAAATATATTATTTTAGGATTAAAATTAGCTACTTGATTTATATATGATGTCTCATGTATCTCTTTTTTCATATGTGACCTTGAGTTTGCATTTTAAACTATCAAAACTGTGAAGGAGTTTAGCCTTTGTATAGCTATAGGTAGGCATCCCAGGGTTGAAACCTCATTATAAGTTGCTTTGGAAACCCTCCATTGATATTTTTATCAAATAAATCTTATTTTTTATGAATGTTAATTGACTCACAATTATTGGCAATAAATCCTTCACAAACCACTTTCCTAAGAAAACCCTTATGGAAATGGAGTTTAACCCTAGTTGTAGGTGTCTTTCTGACTTCATTTCTTGACTATATGATAGTAATTGGAATCCTTCCATCCTTCATGATATTTTATCCTACTATTAAAAATCTATTTGTACTTAATATTTACTTATTTCTCCTTGAAACACCATGCCAATTGAAACCATTACATCAACATGTACCTTCACTTGACTTTACTTGTTTATAGGTGTATGCAAAAATAAGTGGAGTTCTAAGATGATTTGAAGGCTTTGAAAATACACAAGATGATAGGAAAAGTGAAGATGATCTCACATGACCTATGATATCAAATTTACCTCAAAACCCTCCTTTAAGAGTAAAACCCTTGAAAACACCTTAATAAATATTTACCTACTTGGTTTTAGGAGTGCATTAAATTAGGTTGGATTTAGGTTGATTTCTTCCTTTTAAGACCTATTTTAAACTTAAATGCATCCTTGGTTGAGTTATGTATTGAAACTAGTATCTATATTCATAATCATGCACTTTGGTGATTTAAGTTGGTGTCCCTAAACCTTAATAATGCTCTTGATGGTGTTAAAACCCTTATCTCTATAGGCTATGACCTACCTTTAGGCTTGATATAGGTGTAAATTTTTGAATAAATGAGGGACTATACTATCATAATTCAAAATCATCTCATCATATTACTCCCTTGACAATCACTATATTCTTCAAACATTCCCTTAAGAAACAGACTCTATATTGATCATTGTACCTTCTTTCACCTTATGCTTGAAAACCTAATTGTTGATGGTTGTAGGTGAGGCTTTAGGAAATAAACTTGAGATATTAAATAATTTGAGCCTCTTTTAAGGTCTTTATAACTTATCTATGATTTCATATTTATATGAAACTTTTACACCATAAGAATTCACCATGGCCCTTCTTGAAATAGACTTTCTCACACATGTACTTGGCTTAACTATTTGCATGATGATTTGTCCTTGTATAGATTGTGACAAGGTGTGGGATACCTTTAGGAGTATTCCAAAGAATCAAGTGTCAATGAATTTATTATTTGTATTATTATTTTTTATAACAACTCAAATTATCCTTGAAAGTCTACATCATGAAGCAACCATCTTGAAGTATTATCTCTTTCTTTAACTATAGGTTACAAATTTAGTGATATTTGTATAGAAAAAGACTATGATAGGACCTTAAGTAAGGCTAAAAACTTATTTGATCATCTTATTCTCTTAATATGCTTAATGAGGTCAAGGGATAGGGATATTATGGAGAGATTTCTTGATTAGTCCTTTTATTGATGAACATCATGTAAAACATATTCCTTTTGCTATAGGTTACCATATTGAAATGTTGCCATGATTCAAGGTTCAAAAATGACTTTTCTCACCTCCATGATGGATTTTTCCTCATACTACCTAATGATCATAGATTTTTTTTCTCACTAGACTCTGATGAAGGCCTTTCTCACATTTACCATCCATATACCTTCATGATCAATTTTATGACTGTATAACCTATTGTATGTGATTCTTTTGATTGTAAATTATGCTTCAATGTTTGTAAACCCTCTTTCTTATGCTTGTGATGGTTATTTACCAGCCCTTGTCTCTCTTTAAACATGAAACTATGGAATGGAGATGAGTGGAAGGGTGAAATATGGTGAAAGATGATGAAAACACAAGAATGGAAAGTGGGAAAAACATAAGATAGTGAAAATAACAAAGATAAATAGTGGTATGGGGTGAATGGTATGGAGGTTGAAAAGAGTGTGAAGGAGCATGTCAAGACAAAGATGAGGAGTTAGATATAATCATGAACACATGACCATCACATAATATGACTTTGGATGTCATTAGAGAAGGGCAAAGAGTCAAAATATAAATAGAGATTTCTATAAAAAAACCTTAAAATATGCAAATTTCCTTAAAATATGTTAAACTATCCCCTTCTAAACACTTGAAAGCACTAAGATGGGCTAAATAACCTAGATATTTTGTAGAATTTAGTGAGGAAACCTACTTTCACAGCCTGATAACATGAAAGAAATCCATACCAATGATCAAAACAAGAAACTTGAATTTACACACTGTCTCCAAAATCATACAATCTCTCTTTAAAGCATGATTAATTGTAGAGTGTATTGGATGTCTTTGTGAGCTTTTTTTGACCTTTAAATGAATTAATAAGGACTTAAAGAGGCCATGTAAAGGAATATTAGGTTCCCAAGATTCTGTGAAACTTGAATTTTCTTGAAATACTATCTTGGTGGGGAGAACTTGAGGAAAACCGATTGCCTTCACAAATGAAAAAACTACACTAAATATCCTGAATTCAACTTGATGGTTCATGAGGGATAATAAGAAAATTCCAAAATCACTTAAAATCCCTTTGAGTCTAGTTTCTTTGCTCTAAAATTTAGACCTATATTTGCACTCCATAAACCATACCATTAACAAATCTATAAGTAGGTATCTTTATAAAAAATTACTAATTACTTAGAGAAGAATAGTTTGTAACTTGTATGGACTCCAATTTCCATGAAACTCCTAATAAATCTTTTTCATATCCTTCTCTTCATATTTCATGTTTTAAGTATATAACATTCCATACAGATGTAAACTATTCTTTACAAAATGAAGGAACTGAGCACTTTATTGGCTTTTAAACTTGAGTTGAGACCTCCACCACCAAATTTATGTATGATAAGGATTTCCATGAGGATTTAACATGCAAAAATCATGAAATAAATCTTCTCCATGCTTTATTTAACTAAAATTAGCATGTGGGAGTCAAATTGGACCCCTTTTTGACTTAAACAACACATTAGATCACCTTTTCAAGACATGAAATTTTAAACATAGGCTAATGTCATTTAATTGAAAGTATTTCAAGGTATTATGAAGGATTTTAATGACTTTTGTGATCTATTTTGACATTTTAATTAACAAAAATGATTTTTTAGGCTAAAATACACCAGTTTGACTAGCTTGTAGAGGCTACTAACAATAAACTAGAAAGTTTTGGATTATAGGGATTGGTATTTGGATTTGACATGCCAAATTTCCAATATTTTTGGTGATTCATATGGGTTAACTAGCCTAATGGTCAAAATCACTCATCGGATTTCATGAGACAATGACAAACTAAAGTATAACAAATTTTACTTGATGACTCTATAGAATGGCAAAGAGACTCTTTTCAGATTTGTAACACCTTTTCTCACTATGACACAATAATATTGAAGGGAAAAAATAGCCAAACTAGGAAGGAAAGATAACTAACCTAAGGAAATAGGGAAAAAACAACAAAAGGGAAGTAGATTGATACTTGTGTCACTCACTTATTGAGACAAAGTTAACATAGAATAATTAAATTGAAGTAACAATAATTCCTCCAAGATCAAATGGAAAACTATTTGGTGCACCATGGAACTTTGCAACATGTTTGATTCTTTTTGATGGCATCATCTTATAGATAGGAGCACTTATATGTTTATGTCTTTTGGATGATATAGTTGGGACTTCTAACTCCATTATGAGGTATGTGGATTGAAGTTATGGACCTAAGATCCAATCATCTTCCTCATATATTCCTCTTTCTTGTATCAAGAATGATAAATCTACCTCATTCATAAGTTGATCTTGATTTGTCACATTATCATTGAAATATTTTATTGGTAACTTAACTAATGTGGTTGGATTTGTATCTTCATTATGCTCCATTGGAGGTAAGGGCTTGTTAATATCTTCAACTTCTTAATAAGTGTTCAGACATGGCTGCAATATATCATTAATTTCTTCTTGATGAATAGTTTTAACAATACCTTTTATAGAACATTCCTTAATCTCCACATGGGTTGGAGATGGACAATAAAACTTTGAATGAAATCCATCCAAATCATCCCAAAAGGCCATTTCATCATGATTGATTGAAAATACATGGAGGTCATTAGTATTATTACCATTTGAAACATGTTGATAACATGTTTGTATCAATTTGGAGGAGTAATATGAAGGTTCTTAATCTATTGCACTTGTTTCATCATCATCTTTATTAGAGAATGGGCTTTCATCTATCCATTCAAGCTCTAGCTTATCTTGCCTTGGCATATTTAGAATAACATTGGCTTCTTGAAGCTCCAAATCATTATTGGAATCCTTAGATGAATCATCAACTTGCTATTTTATCTCATCATCCAAAATTATCATCTTAAGCTCTTTAATTTTGCTCATGAAATCATGGTATAGTTAATGCCAGTGATTGTCTTCTTCAGGAATGATCTCTATCTCAACAATGTCTCCATGTGAGTGCTCTTCATGTTTTACTTCTAAAGAAATATTATCTTGTACTTGATCTATATTAGCTACTGCAAGCTCTTGATAAAACTCTCACAACTCATTTAAAACTTCTTCTTCTTTAGCATCATGAAAGAGTAAATAATGTTTGTCTTTGACAAGTATTGTCTTGTTTATGCATCTATGTGTACCAAATCTATCCTTATTGTTTAAAGAACACTTCTCATTTTATAATTTTGGGAATTTAGAGCATGAGTATTAAATTTTGGTAACTTATATTCCCTATGGTGAAATAACAATAAATCAATGTTTATCCATTCCAAAAATTATATTAATTTATGGTTGGGAGCCATCATGGACCAAATCTTTACAAAAGGTAATAATATTTGCTAATAATAGTGAATTATGATTAGATCTTAAACTACAGACTAATCTAAATGGATGTCTACAATGAAATTTAAACTAAAGCAATTTGGTTAAAAAGAAGCAAAAGATAAGGGTAAGGTAGAAATAAAATAAGTGATTGTTGATCCTTAACTCAAATATCATGAAAAAGTTTCTTTTTTTAATTTGCCTACATTTAATGAGTATATGATGCAAAATAGTGTAAGCTCATATCTCACCATACACCAAGCAAATTTCTAAGGATGGTATGAAATTATACAAGTAAGAAATTAATTTTAATTGAAATATTTGTTACCAAACTCAAATAGCTTTAGCACATCTGAATACATAACAAATGAAGTGAAGCAAAATCAAGATCCTTCAATGAATCTAGCATAAGCAAAAATTAACAACCATGTATCATAGATGCAGATTCAAAATTCATGAAACCATTCAAATTCAAGTTTTAAAACCAACAATTGAGATAAAGCCACATTAACAATTGACACATCAAATTTGGACAATCTTCACATAATTCCTTGATAGTATTAATTGCTCAAAGTATACAAATTTTTCTCAAAATTCTCTCTTTATAAGATAGTAATATTACCTTTTATAGAAAGACAAGGTAGTATAATAGTCAATTTATAAGATATAAATGTAATAAATACAATGAAAACTATCCTTTTTTAGGAAGTTCTATAAAGTAATTACTTTTCTAAATTAGTCTGACTTAGAGGTAAATATGCTAATAGACTAACATATGTCTTTACAAAAGAATATTATTATTTCAAATATTACAAAAATTTTACAAAAAGGAATACTAACTAATTGGTGGGCCCATTACCGAAGGACTTCCCTGTTGCTCTTACATAATATCCATATCTCTTTGATGTTGTTCCTTAATAAGCTCTAAATCTATAGTTGGCTTTAAGAGGTAGACATCTTATTGGTTGGCTAAGTCCTCAAAATTTCTACCATCCCTTGCCATATATTCTTTAACGCTTCTAGCTTCTATGATATTTTCTTCAGAAGTGAAGATCATGCCCAAAATTCTATTTTTATCACTACCTGATTGGCCTTGGATTTTACACTTTACTTCCTACATCACCAAAGTGACTCTATGCTTATGTTATTCATCATCAATAATTTCTAGGGTTGTAGACTCTATAGGATTATCCAACATAGTTCCAATGAGTTACTTAATCTTGGTAATTAGCTCTTCATCATCCCATAGGAGTCTATCCAAACATGTTCACCAAGAACTTAAACTTTGAATATTATCCACCACTATCCCTAATATATCATTTAGGTGGGCTAGGCTAATGTTTTTGAACTTAGGAATCGTATTCCTAATCAATATATTCATAAGATCTCTTATTTTGGCTTCTACATCTTGCCATTTTATCATTAATCCGTTCGTTACCTCACTTTATTGGCTCAATGCATCTTGTCTTAGCTTAATTCATTCTAAGGAGTCAAACATATTAAAAAAAGGATGCTTCAAACATATTTATTATAGCCTCATTCATTGATAAGATAGCCTTGGTCTCTAACTTTTCCTTTTCCTTCTCAAAATTGTGAATATTTTGCTTCATTCCCCCGATGCTAGCTTTGACTTGAGTTGAATGAGCCTCAGTTAGGCTTCCAATAGCCTTTTCATGGATGGGTAGTTCACCAGGATACTACCCTATAATTAGAGTTAAAACTATAAAAGGTTCAACCTTTTGGAATGTGAACTCTTCAGTCCCCACCATGGCTTTTCTTGTTGTGACTCTCTCTAATCTAGCTATCTCTGGATTGAATTGCATGGTATTAGACGACTCTATGTATTTTGGAGGTTTAGGGACCTCTATCCTTTTGTTTCTTGATGCTCCTATAGCATCCATTTGTCTACCTTTTGACCTTGTAGTGGTTAATATCCTTCTTTCTTCTTCCTCTTTCATCAAAGCCTTTATCCAATGCTTTATGTCAACATGCACATTAATGTTAATAGTTTAGTTCAAGGCCCAAAAATGAGACAAAGTGGGAATTATCTACATTTTACCATAAATGAACCAATTAGGGATAATTGGTCCATGAATAGGGTGTTCCTCACCAAATAAGTTGATTTCACTTGTGGGATGAGTGAATGTTAACTTTGGCCTCGTAGATCCAACTGGGACTAAGGCTAATTCTACTTTTATTTTCTATGGGGGAGCTACTAGAACTAAATCTAAAGCAACCTCTTTTCTTTTATCTTTCTCAACCTCCTTTACCTAGGCTTGTACCTCCCCAACATGATCCTCTCTTTCATTGGTGTCATATGCCTTAGCAAGGACCTTGAGGGCATCGTCTACTTTTTCATCATACCCTAAGGTAGTCATGTCAAAGTGTTCCACTAGAGTTGTAGGTATATCATGAGGGACTGATGATGATGGGCCCTGACCAAGTCTCTCTTCCAACTTTTCCTTACTAGGACCTTGTGTAATTTTTTCTTAGGGATGTTGTCTCTCTACTTGTGGTTACTCTTGAGGGGACCTTAAAGGTCCAGGTAGTAAGAGGTATTGTAAAGGTCCCATTTTTCAAATGTATATTGGTAGCTTCTCATCAATAGCCAATCTATTCTAGTCTAATGTTATGTCCTTTGAGTCTAGCTAATATTTATTCAAACGGGTTTGCCTTGGTATAGATGGTGTCATGGACACTGAGTTAGTGCACATACACTAGCTTTGGTAATTTTTTGGACTTCAATTATGTGGGGACTATGCCCTTGGGGTCCCACATATTCATCTCATCAAGTTTCAATCTAAAAGAGTCCCTATGCCTAGCCAAATTACTCACTTAATCCCAATTCTAAATCATAGTTCTACCAATGGTTATAGGAATGGGATGGAGGAGGCCCTTCCTCTTATTTTTGCATACTATATTCACATCATTAAGAATTATTTATGAAATCTCTTGCTCTACCAACCTGATTAGAATATGGATAGTCATTCTATAACATTGGATCATAATCCCCTCAATCTTGATCACTGTATACTCTGGATATAACCAGATGTCTCCCATGAGCTCCACATACTTTTTGGTTAGAGGGATTATCATAGGCATGGGAATCCTTATAATGGCTTCTACTAAAGAAGGATAAACATAATAAAAACTAATTTCATGTTATGCCTGTACTTGAATATGTGTATCTTTGAATAGTGGTGAGAGACTATAAACCTTCCCTTAGGTGACTAATTTTTGATATAGGGGATCTAGATGGAGGCTAGTAAAGCATCCAAAGTTAGGAAATCATGGAAAATTGGGTTTTGGTCTTCTTCCTAATGGCTGTAAACTACCTTTCTAGGTATATGTTGATCATCTCCCCAATTAGAGGATTGAATCCCTTCTCTACCATGAAGTAGACATATGATACCCAATTCTTACTAACAAATGTGGTTGAGGGGGATCTATAGATTCTATTTAATAGAGTCATAACTATCCTAATCCCTTCTCTAAAGTGGTAAACTAGGATGTTTCTAGTATGGTCTTAGATGACATGTCTCCTTTGGAGCAACCATGGCCTAAGGATGGTATCTAGGTCAATCTTCTGAGTCGATTCCTTAATAGTGGGAAAATCCACTTGGGTTTTTGGGTTCTTATAATAACTTTTCAACACTAATGGTGAAATTAATGCAACCCTTTTAAAGGTACTTTCATTAATGATCCAACCTTTTTCAAGCCTAAAATCCTTCAAAATTGGAGAAAGGATGTCGATAGAGTGGATTACCTATGGTTTGGCCATAGCATGGTGAAGACTAGCCATCTGGATTACAACTAGCTCATAGTACCTCCTAGTTACAATGGAAATCCTTTGCTCTTCTTTAGCAATATCTTGCATGTCATCAATGGTCCAAAAGAGCTTATACCAATTCCTATTACCTATTTTTAATGCAATAATATCTAGGTCTATATCCTTGAAAATCCTTCCTTTATTATTTGTAGATAAATATAACTCTATTTCATGCTTGTATTTTTGTCTTCGAATTGCCATAGCTTCCAAATCTTGAAATTTTTTCACAATTAGATTTAAAATGGTCTTTGGGATAGATATTTTATGCTCAAGACATAATTTAACTCTTAAATTCACTTTAATCAATTCGAGTCTACTTAAGGCCTTTGATGCAAGTTTTTGGGTTTCGAAGCTTTATTGGTGGTAAATCATTTGGAGTTTAGCTCATAATTGTTATAGATATGATTTAGACCTTTTATTTTATATGTTTGTATCTTTGAGCACACAACATCTCCTATTTTGTCAATTTATACTTCCATGGTACTTATTTGGTGTCTATCTAGCACTTTTTGTGGCATTTTTCATAAATGCCTTTGAAACACTAATAGTTGGAATTTAAAAAATACCTTTTATTTTTCACCATTTGATTAAGATCTAATAATTATAATTGACTATTGATTTTGATCTAGGCCCTCACTTTTTATTAGTTATTTTTGGTATCAAGCCATGTGGTTATGCCACTTTGTACCTCAACATGTCCTCTAAGCTCTAGCACATTTATCAGTTGCATATTAGACACTCATTCTCCATGTGTCAAGCCTATGGACTCTTGGAGCTCCATTGAAAATTTATCAATGATTTTGTTCCATTGGATCATTCACCATAATGAATCACATACCATTAGATCCTACAAGGTTAATGAGTTTTAATCAGTGCATAGACATAAAAGAACTTAGGCTAAAATTCTTAACGCTAAGTCTATTTTATATTAATAAACGTGAGTGAACTTAGGTTAAAGCATTTTATGCTAAGTTTTAAAGAAAAAGGACCCCTTAAATGACATAAAACATGCATTCTTTGGTCCAAGTAAAAGGTTAGATGATCTTAATTTTGATATACTTGTAGATGTCAAAGGAGGCCTCTTGAAAGTTCAAATGACATTCATGAGGTTATAAAATTTAAGCAAATGAAGTTTTTTAGGTTTGGTGGGATTGAAATTGATAGTCACATGGATGTCAATGATGGTCTCATGGAAATTGAATGACATTAACATGAATTTTAAATTTAATCTTATTAAGTTCCTATGTTCCAATGTGGGAGTGCCATGTGGTGACTCAATGGGGCTTCTTGGGATGTTAGATTCAATTCACATCATTTGATCAAAATCCATGTTGAGGTAAGATCTATTTGATCATAATCTAGGACTCATGATTATCTCCTTTAATATGTGACACCCTTTGCTTTTAAGTCTTGAATGTGGGAGTGTCACATGGAAACTCTACAAAGCTTCTTAAGACTTTGAATTTTCATTGATGCCTTCACTCCATCTGATCCTCAGTCTTGACAAAGCATGATCTATAGATCATGATCGAAATACTTGAACATGATTGGTTGAGAGGATTAAGTGCTTAGTTTTTCAATATTTTCCTCACTCCATTGGATCAAAAGGCATGAGGAAGCATGAATCATTGGATCCTACAAGGTGCATGATAATTAATTTAGGAGCTAAGATGAAAGAAACTTAAGCTAAGGCATTTTAGAATAACATCTCATTTGTGTTAATAAACATGAATGGGCCTTAGCATTAAATATTTAGGCTAAATAGGCAATAAATGGACCATGCTAAAAAAAACCAAAGGGACCCTCCTAAGAAAATTAAAAGGGACACTTGGCATAAAATTGGACCATGTTAGAAAATAAAGAGGATCCTATCAACATAAAATTAGACTACGTTAGAAAATAAAGAGGATCTTTCCAATATAACATTGGAACACATTAGATAAATATGAAACATAAGGGGAAAATAAAAGGGGACAAGGCATAATTTTTAGGCTACGGTTTATTGGTGTTAAAAAAACACAACCATGACTTAACGTAAAAATTGGAATTGAGTCCAAAATATATATTTAAATGTTGCCACCAAATTGAAATTCAAATTTGAACCAAGGGTTTTTAGAACATTAATCCATTATTAAGGTCTCCATGAAACCTATAACTAAAAGACATGAAGACCAATTTTAGAAACATTACACAAGCTCAAAGCAAAGCCATAAACTAGTGAACCAACCTTATCAAAGTGGATGATCATCAAATTCTAATAATGTTCAAAATAGGCCATGATTTTAGGGTTAATCTTTAAAATATCTCAAGAGTCCTAATTTTCAAAAATGGGGGTATGTTAATCTCAACAAATGGAAACTTTTGGGGGAAACATAACAATATGTTAGAATATAGAAACTCTAGTTCAGATGAATAACTAAGTCATCAAATTCACTTAATCAATACCATTATCTAGATAACTTTATGGTTTAAATAGACCTTGAACTTATAATATTGGGTATCAAGCATTAAGACATAATCATGTTGTGTGTGTGATTTGATTATACTTACTATTTATCATGGGATTCAAGAAACAAATTCTAGGTTTCATATCTAGAATCATTAACACTAACTCAGAACATGTTTAGATATTCATTATGACCCATTCTTCTAGTTTAGGGAAGGCTTGGGCATTACTCTACTACTAGCAAAGAATCTATAGGCCTGATAGTGATGCCTTTGGGTCCACTCATGGACTTATTTCACTATCATCCAGGCATCTATATCCCTAATGAATATTACCATGATCACCTATGCTTCAAATCTTTTGATTTTTCATTGCATTCTTAGTTTTTATATTTTTTTAGATCTTTTATGCTTTCAACAAGGTTGGGAACCAGTGTATCCAAGTTTAACAATTTTTTTAGGTGTTTGATCCTCAAAGATCTACCTATGGCTACAACCATTATCTCAAGTAAGGATGTTTATTGAGTACAAGTATGGTTGTGCCTTAATATATTAATCTTTTACCCTATGAGTGAAAATCTTCTTAAAATGAAATTTAGGTCAAGACAATGTTCACGATCTCATGGAGTAGTTGGCTTCTTCAATTAGTCTTTACTATTTTCTTCAAATCACAACATTAGGCTCACATTTTAGAACCATGGTCAGCATAGGTATTAGGTTCACATCCACATTCCTAAATTTTGGAGTTTCAAGAAAGTTAAATAAAATTTGATCTCAGGGTTGTCTAAAAAGACTTATTGGAAATAAAGAATAAGGAAACAAAATCAAAAGCACAACAAAAATAATAAAGGAAAAAAAAGAAACAAACAAATATGTACATGTTCTTATATATAAGTAAGGGACAAGAAGGAAATAACTAAAAGAACCTAACTAGCCTACCTATACCAAGTCTAACCATATTACAGTTTAGTCCATAAATACCCCAAGAGGATTAATAGAGAAGTAATGCTTGAGGTACTACGCACTAGTGGGTAGTGTGAAATATTCTCCTTGTAGATATTTGATCTTGAAGGTGTTTTTACCCAGTCTGTCTATGATTTCATATGGGCCAATCCATAAAGGTGTGAATTTTCCTTGTTTTCCCTTAGGCTCAAATGATTTATCCCAAAGGAGAACTAGATATCCTTGTCTAAACACCTTGATCTCTGATATTTTATCAAACCACCTTTTTAATGTGGTCTAATGCCTACTAAAATTAGAAAATTATTTTTCTCTTGCATCTTCCATTTGAATGATGTTTATCAAGATTTAATTAGAAAGATCCTAACTTTATTCCATGTATTATTGAATGAATGTATATGTAGTAAAATTAAGAGTGATAGGAAAGATAGGTTCCTAACCATACACCAATGAAAATGGTTATGCCATTAGGGCTTACTTGATCCTTATCATATCTACTCAGAGTGCATACTTGAGAAGCTTATGCAAAGTCATGGGCTTGTCTACAATAGACTTCTTGATCTCTTTCATTAAGTTCTTATTGGTACACTTAGAAACTCTATTTCCTTAGGGATAATGGTTAGATGAAAACTTGATATAAATGCCATTATCATACACCCATTTAGTCATATTTATGGATGTAAATGTGGATTCATTGTCACAAACTAAAGAGAATGGAGTTACAAATCTAGTAAAAATATTCTCCTCCAAGAAACTGATCACTTCTTAAATCCTACATTATTTAGTGGCTACAACTTCATCCTACCTTGTGAAATATTTTTTTATAGTTAGGATGAATTTTTGACCTTCCAATGAATTTAGGTTAATCACCCCTATAAATTCCAAGCCCCATTATGTAAAGGGTTTATCAACCATAACTAGTTGTAAAGGCATTATTGCCTTAGGCTCTTTGGTTGTAAATATTTGAGAAGAGTGACATCCCCTCACATACTTGTGAGAATATTTAAAAATAGTTGGCCAATAGTAGCCAACTCTGAGAATCTTGTGGGTTGTAGTCTTCTTAGATGGGTGTCTATTTCCAAACTTCCCATGGAAGGTGCTCATGATTTGGGTAGCTTCATATTTTGAAACACATCTTAGGTAGACTCCTTCAAAGTTTTTCCTCTATAAAAACCCATATTTGATCAAATAATGGGCTTTTTTGAGCCTCAAGACCGTCCTTTTCTCCCTTGTAAGTCCTGTAGGATAGGTACAATTAATTATTAAATGAATGATGGAATCATACCATTCACTTGCTTGATTTTTATGTTGATATAATTACATAATACTTAGCTTAGGTCTTGTATTACCAATCATTTGGATTAAGCCTTGGAACCTTACTAGTTTTTCCATTTTAATTTCTATGTCATAATCTTGTAAACCTGACATCCATTTACCTCCAAGTCCATTCTTGCTTAGCATAAGATTTGTGGTAGGTTCAAGTAGAATATTATGGACCTTAATTATAAATATATAATGCCTAAATTTCTTCACTATTTTAACTAATTCATATGATTATTTATCAATCAATGAATAATTGAATTAAACATTATTAAAGTTAGTACTCATGAAAGCTATTGGGTGATAAAATCCATCGACTTTATGAGTTAAAACTACAGCCATTGTATGGGTAGATGCAAACAAATAGAGATACAAGTCCTTTAAGAAGTTAGGACTTATCAAGACTAGAGAACGGCTAATTATTTATTTAATGTCATTGAATGTATTTCTAAATTATTCATTCGAAGTGACCTTGACATCCTTCTTTAGCATGTCATTTAATCTCTTGCCAATCTCTACAAATTTATAAATGAACTTCCTTACAAAGTTTATCTTACCAAAAAAAGATTTTAGATATTTCCTACTTTTTGGAGGCTCTATCCTAGATATATCTTCCATTATTTTAGGATCTATAGAGATCCCATCTTTAGTTATGACATGACCCAAAAATTTGCCTTTAGTAGCACAAAAGATGTATTTCTTAGGGTTTAAGGAGATTCCATACCTTTTGTATCTCTTAAAAACTTATTATAAATGCATAAAGTGATCTTCCCTATTTTTAGAAAAAATGGTTAGATCATTCATATATATAATGATACACTTACCAATCAGACCTTGGAAACCATGGTCCATGGCCCTTTAAAAATTAGCTCCTACATTAATTAATCTAAAAGGCATTATTTTGTAGGTGAAGGTTACCCATTTGGTTGTGAAAGATGTCTTCATCTTGTCCTCCTTATCAACCAACACCTATTTATAACTTGAAAAAACATTAAGAAAAGACATCATGGATGATCCTAAAATAAATTGTATCACTTGATCAAGAGAGGGAAAGGATAGTTATCCTTTTCAGATGCTTTGTTTAAATTCCTAAAGTTAATGTATAGCCTAATATCACTATTCTTCTTCCTAACTAGAACAAATTAGCCACCCAAGTAGAATGCCTAATGGGAAACACAATTATAACATATACTAATAGTTTGACCTCTTTGAAGATCATTGGTTCTAAGATAGGGTTCATAGGCCTATTCTTTTGCTTAAAGGGTTGACAACTTTATCTAAGGGGTATAGTATGGGTGATGAAACTTGGATCTAAGATATTCATGTCATCATAAGACCATGCTATAATATCCTTGTACTTGGCTAATAACTCCTTTGCCTTCTTATTCTTAGTGTTAGTGTAAGCTTTTCTAACATTAAATAGCTAGGGTTGATCGTGGTGTCCAAAATTAAAAACATTTTATTCTTTCCCACTTACCTTTGGAATATTATAAACCTCAACCAACTTGTCTTGATCAAATATCCTCTCTAAGGTAATCATTCCTTTGGGAGTTTTATTGTTATTCAGTTGAATGATTTTACCATCAAGCTTGTCCCCCCTAAGTATATTTTCATCAATCTCATCAATGAGGTGAGACTCAAATGATCCAAAATTAGTCATGAAATCTAAGATCTATTGATCATCACTAAAGACATGAAAATGATTTACATTATCAAGGACTCAAGGATAAGACATTAGTTCAATGCTGAAGTTGGGGGAGTCTTGATTGGACATGAGATTGGCTATAATAGATGCCAACTCATCAACATCTTGGTTCTCTTCTTTAGGTATGGAGATAATGCTAAAAGAATCAAAATACTCCATTAAATCCTAGACCTTAAACTTATACCTCTTAAGGTATGAGATTTTGCATTGATATTTGCTTCTCACTTGATTGACTACTAGTTCTAAGTCACTATAGACTAGTAGTTCTTTGACTTTTTTTTATAGCAAGTTGAAAACCTAGGATAAGGTCCTTATATTTACCAAGATTTTTAGTGTAATAGAATTGGATATTATATGATGCATGATATTTCTTATTAGTAGGCTCAATGAAGACAACATCAACCCCAAATCTAGCCTTACACCTAACACCATCAAAATGTAGATTCTATAGTCCAGTCATAACATAAACAATCTTAGGATCACATACCATTATAGTCTCTAGGGTGAAAACACCTAAGTTTGAGTAAATTATGTTGATGTTTTCATTCAAAACATTGTACTCAATGATCATGTGCTTCATCCTCAGCTCTCTTTCAATCCTGATCTAGTTTGGGACCCCCTTCCAAGACAACCATAAATGTGAACATTATGTGGACATGTGGCCATTTAGAGCCTTGGTTTATTACCTGCTTAACAAGATTCCATACACATCAAGAATGTCAAAAACTTGGATATCAATAAATTTTTGCACTCTAGGCTTAGAAGCCGATTGCATATGAACATTTAGAAGTTCTCTAATCACCTTGAATCTATATATGTCTAATTGAGTAAAAACCCTATTAGACTTAATAGGAGTCAAGCCAAGTTATTTACAAATACTTTCTAACGTGATATTTTTGGATGCACTAGAATCTAATAAACTATGGTGCAATTTCCTAATGATCATCATAACTATGAGTAGGAAAGGAGAAGATTTTGCCTTAACTTTGTGTACAACCATATTATAATTGTCATCTATAGGTGGTTTGTTATATATTTTTGATAATGAATCTAGCAAGAGGCCCCTTTTTCTATGATCTACGTTAATTCATGTAATGCGATGTTACATTTTATCTTCTTCATATATTCAACAATATTATAACTAATTTTATTTGTAAAACTAGGAATATCAACATTATATTTAGAGGTACTCCATTTGTGTGGTTTTGCATCATTGCTTGAAGAAGTGTCCAGAAGTGTCCAAAGTTATTTGGAGGCATTGAGGTATTCAAGGTTACCTCTGCTCTTTATTCCTTAAAGGATAAGTCTTCTTCAAGAATTTTTGGAAGGCCTAGATCTCCTAGAGGACATAATCAAGTTAATTATCCTCTTGAAAGGGGAAATCAAAAGTCTCCACCATGAAATTTTTATCAAAAAGCTTGGAGCTTGAAATACCTACACCACTATCCTTGTTAGGGACTAATTTTAATTATTCTAATTCTTCTTGTTAAGCTTCAAAATCCCTGTAAAACTATATATAATCAATCTTTCCATGCTTTGTTATATAATGCACTCTATAATAATTAGGCAAGGTAATGTCAGTAAGATTAATGTCCATAGTCCTCTTTTCAAAAGATAGTTCATTATTCTTATTATTATGGATACTATCATTTTGAAACCTTTATTTGGCTTATTAAACCTTTGAAATGAGAAGTTCCTACCAAAGCTCTCTCTAGTATTGCTGACTTGTTTTTCATCTAAAGGAAATTAATTCTTAACTTATAGACCATTTTAATGATAAATTCATTCTCATTCTTGGGATCTTTATAATTGTGTATTTTGTTATTATTATTACCGGTAATTGGTACTAAAGCTCTTTTATCATTTCCATTAAATACACGAGTTACATTATGGCTCAAGAATCCTAAATATTAATTGTGAGTAACATGACTCAAGGGAAATTGATTTAGATTTGGAAGTTGGTTCAAGGATGGAATATTATAATTATTGATGGGGAAGATGTTCGGAATGGGAATACATGGGTTAATGTTTGGGATAGAGTAGGCCATTTATCTTTGGGGTTATATTTAACCATTAATGATCACTTATTTATATAATCCTTAGCTAATAAAGTTATATCTAGAATATGCCTTTTCAAAAATATATAATTCATGGGATCAACTCTATCTTTGTAGATTTATAGAGCCAAAACATCATCAAGTTTATAAGTTTATATGGTCCTACTATACATTTTTTGAAACTCGGCATTAAAGGACCTTATGGGCTCACTTGCATCCCTCTTGATGGTGGTGAACTAGTGGTATTTGACACATGAACTAAAAATGTTACTGAACTGATTTATGAAAACATTAGTGAAACCATCCTAGCTAGTAATATAATTGTTAGACAAATTAAGAAACCATTTATATGTAGCATATTTAAAAGTAAATGGGAATAATTTTCATGCTACACCTTCATGCACAACATTTAACAACCTTAAAGTAGTTTTAAAATATTTAATGTGCTCTTTAGTAGTCACAATACTAGTTGGACTAAATTTTGACAAGTATTTTTTTGGGTTCCATGGGAGATCATATACCACACTTGGCACATTGATTAAAGAGTCTCCCAATTAAGCCATACAAAGATGAAGGTCAAAGGCAAAGGTACCTTGAATAGGTGAGGTTGAAAAATATTTGGAACATCTATGCATACCTTTATCTCATCTAGTTTTCCTATGGAATTCAAGGTCAAGCAAAGGCTCTCTTGTCTCTGATTGTGTTCTTGTTCATATCCTTGGCAATTCTAGCTTGAAGATTGAATATCTTGTTTACAATATAATGTATCAAGATAATATTTATAAAGAATAAGGATTAAACATGTACATTAAGCTCATTTTGAAAATATTGTATAAATAACCATAAAAGATGTCAACATTTGGCTAACCTAGCTCAAACATGTGTCTAATTATGTAAATATGATTTATCTTTATGACTTTATTCTCAAATAAACCTATATCTATGAAAGATATGCAAAAATTTGATCAAAACAAGCTATTCTAACTATAAATACTATGGGTTTTCAAATCCTAAGCTATATTTACCAAAACTAAGCATCAAACATCAAAGAACATTGATATTTGTCTAAAGCAATCACAAAGATAGATCAAATACCAAAAAGATCAATGATATTTACACTTTTAAGAAAATAATTACTCAAACATGTAAAGATAACACCAATTTAAGATCAAAACACACTATGATAAGCAAAGATTTAACTAATTCACAAAGACAGACCTCCTTCTAGTGATAGTGGGGACTACATGTTGATGCCTCTATGTGTACCATAGATTTACTTATTGTTTAAAGAACACTTTGAATTTTATAATTATGAGTATTTAGAGAATGATTAGTAGGTTTTATCAACATATACTACCTATGGTGAAATAGCAGTAAAGCAATGTTTATCTATTCCACAAAAATTATATTAATGGATGGTTGGGAGCCATCATGGACTGAATCTAAATAAAAGGTAAGTATCTATGCTAATAATAGTGAATTTTTATCAAATATTAAACTATATACTAATCTAAATGGATGTTTATAATGAAATTTAAACAAAAGTGATTGGGTTAAAAATAAGCAAAAGAGAAGGGTGAGGTAGAAAGGAAATAACTAATTGTTGATCCTTAACTCAAATATCATGACAAAGTTTTAATTATAACTGAGCCAACATTTTAACTAGTATATGATGTAAAATACCATAAGCTTAGATATCACCATAAACCAAGAAAATTTATAAGGATTGTATGAAATTATACAAGTAAAAACAAGATTTTACTTTAGAGATTTTGTAACAAAATCGAATAGCATTAGCACATATAAATATAGAACAAATTAAGTGAATAAAAATCAAGATCCTTCAACTAATCTAGGATAATCACAAGTTAGCAACCTTGTCTCATAGGTGAAAATTAAAAATTCATGAAACCATTCAAATTCAAGCTTTAAAACCAAAAATTAAGAGAAATTCACATATAAAATTGACACATAAAATTTGGACAATCTTCATAGAATTATTTGATAGTATTAATTTCTCAAACTATATAAATTTTGCTCAAAATTATATCTATTTATAAGATGGTAATAATTCCTTTTATATAAGGACAAGGTAGTATACTGATCAGTTTACAATATTAAAATGTATAGAATATAAGGACAACTATCCTTTTTCAAAAAGTTTTAGAATACACTTGATTTTCTAAACTAGACTGATCTAGAGGTAAATATGCTAATAGACTAGTGTACACCTTTATAAAAGAATATTCCTATTTCAAATATTAAAAAAAAATTACAAAAAGGAATACTAAATAATTGGTGGGCCCATTATTGAAGACTGCCCTATTACTCTTATAGAAGATCCATAGCTCTTTGATGTTGTTCTTTAAAAAGCTCTAAATCCATAGCTAGCCTCAAGAGGTAGACATATTCTTGGTTAGATAAGTCCTCAAAATATCTATCATCCCTTGTCATATCTTCTTTTATGATTTTGGGTTCTATAATCTTTTTTTTAGTAGTGAAGATCATGCCCAAAATTCTATTGTTTTCACTTTCTGATTGGCTTTGGCTTTTCCCCTTTACTTCCTATATTACCAAAGTGACTCTATGATTATATTATTCATCATAAATAATTTATAGGGTTTTATAATTTTTAGGATTATCCAACATAGTTCCAAGGAGTTGCATAATCTTGGTAATCAGCTCTTCATCATCCCTTAGGAGTTTGTCCAAGCCTATTGACCAAACACTTAAGCTTTGAATCTTATCCAGAAATACCCATAATATAACATTTAGGTGGTTTAGGCTAATGGTTTTGAACTTAGGAATTATATTACTAATCAATATGATCATAATATATCCTATTATGGCCTTTACATCTTACTATTTTATCATTAATCCTTTGGCCACCTCACTCTACTAGCTTAATGCATCTTATCTTAGCTTCATTGATTTTAAGGAGTCAAAAATATCAAAAAAGGATGATTCAAACATATTTATTATATCCTTAAGCATTAATAAGATAGTTTGGGTCTATAAGTTCTCCTTTTCCTTTTCCAATTTGTGAATCCTTTACTTCATTCCCTTGATACTAGCTCTGACTTGAGCTGAATGAGCCTCTGTTAGGTTTTTGATATCCTCTTCATGGATGGATAATTCACCAAGATGATACCTTCCAATTTGAGTTAAACCTTTTGGAATGTGAACTCTCTAGTACCCACGATGGATTTTCTTATTTTGACTCTCTCTAATCCAGTTGTATTTGGATTGAACTACATAGTAGTATATGAATCTATGTATTTTAGAGGTTTAGGGACATCTATCCTTGTGCATATTGATGCTATTAGAACATCCATCTATCTACTTTTTGAACCTATAGTGGTCACTATCCTTATTTATTCCTCCTCTTTCATCAAATTCTTTATTTAATGCTTTATGTCATCATGCACATCAATGTTAATAGTTTGGGTCAATGCCCTAGATTGAGACAAAGTGGGAATCTTCTACATTTTACCATACATGAAACAATTAGGGATGATTGGTCCATGAATAGGTTATTCATCACTGAATAGGTTGATTTCACTTATAAGATGAGTGAAATTCAACTTTGGCCTCTTTGATCCAACTAGGACCAAGGCTAACTCTACTTTTCTTTTCTATGGGGGAGCTACTATAACTAAATCTAAATAACCTCTTTTCTTTTATCTTTCTTATCCTCCTCTACCTAGATTTGTGCCTCCTCAACATGCTCTTCTTCTTCATCAAATTCATATGCCATAGGAAGGACCTTGAGGGAATCCTCTAATATTTCATCAGGCCCTAAGGCAATCATGTCAAAATATTCCACTAGTGATGTAGGTCTATCAAGAGGGCTAAGGATGATGGGGCCTCACCAAGTCTCTCTTCCAACAGTTCCTTGATAGTACCTTGTGTAATTTATGCTTGGGATTATTGCCTCTCTACTTGTGGTTTCTCTTGAATGGGCCATCAAGGTCTAGGTAATAAGTGGTCAATCTATGCTCTAGTCTAATGTTATGTCCTTTTAGTCTAGCCATTATTTCTTCAAAAAAAATTTCCTTGATATAGATGGTGTTATGGACACCAAACTAGTGCACATACCCCAACTTGGGTAATTATTTAGACTTCAAGTGTGTGGAGACTATTCCCTTGGGCTTCCACATATTCAACTTATCAAGTTGCAATTTAAAAGAGTCCCTATGCCTAGCCATAGTACTCAATTGATCCCAAAATTGTACTAAAGTTATGCCAAAGGTTATAGGAAAGGGATGGAAAAATTCATTCCTCTTATCTTTGCATACCCTATCCACACCATTAAGAATTTGGTATGTAATATCTTGATTTTCCATCTTGATTAAAGCATGGATAGACAATCTATAAGGTTAGATCATAATCCCCTCAATCCTAATCACTATACAATCTGGATACAACCAAATGTCTCCCATGAGATCCACATACTTTTGGGTTAGATGGCTTATCCTAGGCATGAGAATCCCTATAATATATTATACTAAAGTAGGACAGACACAATCATAAATCAATTGGATGTTATGCCTATACTTGCATATGTGTATCTTTGAATAGTGGTGAGAGACTATAAACCTACCCTCACGCGACCAATTTTTGATATAAGGGATCTAGGTAGAGGCTAATAATGCATCCAAAAAATAGGACATCATGAAAAATTTGGTGTTGGTCTTCATCTTAATGGATATGAGTTGCATTTATAGGTATATGCTGATCATCTCCCTAATTAGAAGAGTGAGTCCCTTTTCTACCATGAAGCAGCCATAGGATAACCAACTCTTACTGACAAATGTGGTTGAGGGGCCTCCAAAGATTATATTTAATAAGTTCATAACTACCCTAATCCCTTATCTAAATTATTAAAATAGGATTTTTCCAATAGGGTCTTGAATCACATGGCTCCCATGGAGAAACCATGGCCTAAGGATGGTATCTAGGTCATTCTTCTTGATCTATTCCTTAATAGTGGGGACATTCACTTAGGGTTTTAGGACCTTATAATAACTTTAAAAATCAAATGGTGAAATTAAAGAAACCCTTTTAAAGTTTCTCTCATCAATGATCCAACCTTGTTCAAGCCTACAATATTTAAAAATTGGATCAAGGATGTTGATATAGTGTATTACCTATAGTTTGGTGGAAGTATAGTGAAGGCTGGCCATCTAGACTAAAACTAGGTCATAGTACCTCCTAATTATAATGGTGATATTTTACTTTTCTTTAGTAATAACTTACATCTCCTCAATGGCCCAAAAGATCTCAGAATAGTTTTGTATCCTTGGAAACCCTTCCTTCATTATCTGTAGACAAATACATCTCTATTTAATCCTTGTATTATTGTCTTCAATCTACAATTTCTTCCAAATATTACAAATTATTCACAATTGTAATGTAAATTGTCTCTAACATAGCTCTTTCATGCTCAAAACACAATCAAACTCTTAAATTCATTGTAATCATTCTGAGTCCACTTAAGGGTTTTTATGCATGTTTTAGGGCTTTGAAGCTTTAAAAATAGTATCTCATTTGGAGTTCATATCATACATGCTTCATATAGTATTTAGACCTTTGCCTTTATATGTTTATATTTTTGAGTACATAAGATCTCCTATTTTGTCACTTTGTGCTTACATGGCACTTATCTAGCATTTATTTATCACTTTTGTGGTGTTTTTCATAAATGCCTTTAAATCACTGGCAATTAGCATTTTGAAAATTCCTTTTACTTCACATCATTTGATTAAGATCTAATAATTATCATGAGCCATTGATTGTGAGCTAGGCCCTTGCTTATTATTAGTTCCTTTTTGTACTGAGCCCTATGGTTGTGCCACTTGGAACCTATATAAGCATTTTAAACTCTAACACCTTTGTTAATCACATATTGGATTCATGTTGTCCATGTGTTGATCCCATAGGATCTTGGAGATCCATTTAAAATTCATTGAGATTTTTCATTTTTGGATCATTCACCCTGATGAAGCGTAGATTGTTGGATCCTATAAGGTGCATGAGCTTTAATTAGTGTATAGAAATAATATAGCTTTGGTTTAAATTCTTAAAGATAAGTCAATTTTATATTAATAAACATGAATGGAGTTAGGTTAAATAATTTTATTCTATGTTTTAAAGCAAAATGACCCCTTGAATCACATAAAATGTTCCCTCTTTGGCCTAAGTAAAAAAGTTAGATTATCTTAATTTTGATGGTCTCATAGATGTCAAAGGAAGCCTCTTGGATGTAAAATTTAATCTCATAAATTATTTTAGGTTTGATAGGCTTAAAATTTATGGTCATACAGATGTCAATGATGGCCTCATAGACATTGATTGATGTTCACATGAACATCAAATTTAGGCTCATCAAGTTCTTATGCTCCAATGTAAGAGTGCCATGTGCTGACTCTATAGGGATTCTTAGGATATTATATTTAATTCACACTATTTGATCAAAATCCATGATGAATAAATAGTCTTCTTATCATTATCCATGATCTTGCTCATGATTGGCTTCTTTAATATATGAGACCCTATGCTTTTAAGTTTTGAGTGTGGGAGTGTCATGTGGTAACTTTGCAAAACTTCCTAGGACTTTGTATTTTCAATGATGCCTTTGATCTATCTAATCCTCATTATTGAAAAAGTGCAATCTATAGATCAAGATCCAAATTCTTGAACATGATTGGTCTAGAAGACTTAGTGCTCAATTTGTTGGCCTTTTCCTCACTCTATTTAATCAAAAGGCATGAAGAAGCATGAATCATTAGATCTACAAGGTGTACGATAATTAAGTTAGGACTTGGGATGAAATAAAATTAGGATAAGGCATTTTATACTAAGGTCTCATTCATGTTAATAAACATGAATTGGGACTTAGCATTAGAGCTTTAGGTTAAGTTGTCAATAAATGGACTGTGATAAAAAAACAAAGGGACCTTGCTAGGAAAATCAAAAGGGACCCTTGGCATAAAATTGGACCACATTATAAAATAAAGAGGATCCTACAAACATAACATTATAATATGTTATAAAATAAAGAGGATCCTATAAACATAAAATTAGACTCCATTAGAGAATTAGGAAACATAATAGGACAATAAAAGGGGCCAAGGCATAATTTTTAGGCTAAATTTGGTGGTGTTAAAAAAAATGACCAAACCTAAACATCAAAATTGGGTTTGATGCCAAAATAAATTAAAATGTTCTTTCTAATTTTCTCCTACCAAATTTAAGTTAAAATTTGAACCAAGGGTTTATATCAGGGTTATTAGAGCATGAATCATCAGCAAAGGCTCCATGAAACCTATAACTAAAGATATAAAGACAACTTATTATAAACATTAGGCAAACTCAAAGATAATCCATAAAATAGTGAACTAACCTTATCAAAGTAGATGATCTTCAAATTCTAATAATGTTAAAAATAGGCCATGCTTTTAGGTTTAAGCTTTGAAATATCTCAAGGGTCCCTATTTTCAAAAATGGGTATATGTTGACCTCAACATGTCCCAATAATGATTTTATTATTGATCACTCAATTCACCTACATTTTCTATCTCTTTATCTACAATTTATTTACTTACCTAACAAAGGAGAGGTTCTTACTTAAGAGTGGTATGCTAGACCCTCGAAATAATCAAGAAGATGAGATAGATCTAATGGTGATGCCACAGATATTTTATTTTTATATTGAGGCTAAAAACCTAAACAATTATCACCTCCTTTCTTTGCTTCATATTTACCTGAATGTATTTCCATAAAGGGAAAATTTTAGGCACTTGAGGAGGAAGAGGTTAGGGATAAATGATAGTGATAGTGAATTCAAGATTGATTTCATAATTTGGGATTATGCTTGCTTTCATTTAATTCTAGGTTAGAAAATTTAGTTTATGAGCCTTTGGTATTGAAAGTATTACAACTTGAGGCATGATTGGGATAATGTATTGCTAAGATGGACTTTGAATCCATGGATATTGACATGGGGTAGCAAGAGGTATTGAAATTTTAGACTAATATTGGTAACTTGATTGCTCTTGTTTGTAGGCTAATATATCTTTAGCAATCATTTGGTTTACCCTCTTCATTTCCTCCATCTCAACATAAAAATTCATAGAGATTTGGAAGGGTGGTCGTTTTTGGAATGAATATGGCTCATTGGGTTGAGGATGAGATGCATATGGATCATACTAGAAATATGATGGTTGATATGGTTATTGATAACGAGAAGAATGACCATAATATGCTCTATGGGATACCATAGCCTATCGAAAGATACATAAAAATTACTAAATTTATGAATAAGAATATGCATTTTACCTTGAGATAAGGGCCATAAGAGTACTAAAAATAGATTCCAAATATGAATATATTGTAAAATTGTACTCGAATGGATAAATTTTAGTCCCACTAGATGTGTCAAAACTATTAACAACCTAGATAGCACCCTACTTGAAGGCTTGATAGATTTGGATTTGAAACTCCTTTACACCTGAACTATCATTGGAATGATCTGAGGTGTGAGACACCTAAACTCATATCAAACCTCTATTCTTGATGAGGCTAGTTCCTTTGATGTATCACTTTGCTCATTACTCCTAAAACCTATAAAACTTATTGGGATGAAAGGGGGAAGAAAGATAATAAAAGGGAAATCCTATTCTAATATTGGTGATACACCTGTATTGTCGGTTAATCCACTCTATTTGAGTTTATAAAACATTTATAAGACAAGAAAATGATTGAATATAAAACCCCATATAAATCCTATGAATTAGTGTTTCATATAGAGATTTTATCATTTTATCAAATCCTAATGGAAATTATGGAATATGACTGATTCAAGGCACTAACCAATCTTGTATATCCAAAGTTAGCTCAACCAAATAACATCAAACATAGCACATGACCTGCATAAGTTAGCCTATTATTAACTAGGTGAGATCAAGACTTGAAAAGGGAGAAAGCTCTATGACATATGAAAATCAAACCAATATTATACTCTATACCATAATATGGAATATAAAAATAGTCATTTTATTTATCTGAAAATGTTACAAAACTCAATCTTGGTAAAGTCTAGTTATGCCCAAGAGAGAGATGGATCTTTAAAAATGGCCAAAAAGCCTACATATATAGAAAATAGAAGTAGATATAACCAATGTGGCATAGAGGGAATAAGAGGAGGTGAAATTCATCTTGAAATATAGTCATATCAACTTTAAAATAATTAATAAAATTCCTTAAGACTTGTCTTTCTTGAAAAACTTACAGGGACTTCTCATTGGCATTAGAATAAGAAATGGTGGGCCTTTTGACATTTCAAAGATTATTTACATGGCTTATATTACAATATTTTATGTATAAATCCACTTTTAAGTGATTTTAAAGTGTTTTAAATCCTTCTCTTTCATGAAGACCATGAAAGATGCATGAATTAGAAGTTAACTCAAGTTTATTCAACTTTGAGTAAATGGTACTTTAGACTAGTCATCACTTCCTTTGGTCCTTATTTGCATGAATTGGAATTTTAAGTATAGATATTTAATGATATATCCACTTTTAAAATCAGATATGAATCATACATGTCCATATGAGCTCCTCAATTAGCCTTCCAATGCCATTATTCAAGTCAAAAGCTTGACCAATCAGGCCTACTAGGCCAACTAGGCCTAATAACCTATCTTCATGTATTTTATGGCTCTTTAAACCTTTATAAAACCATGAAAACCTTTAAAAAATTATATCATACATGTAACAACTCCTCACACCATGAGATAAGTGTTATTGATGAATAAACTCATGTCATTCAGTCAACATGGTTGACTAGGTCAACTTTGCCTCATTTTCTTATAAACTATCTATTTTGAAGGATATATTAGGGGAAATTTCATTCATATATTTTACCATATGAATATTTTATTATGAATAACAAGTCTTATGATTCTATCTCCAAGACTTGGATTTATGTAAACTACATTGTACTTCATTTTTCACTTTTTAAAATCTAAAAACCCTAATTTCTACCTTGATCTATACATCTCCATACAAAACATTGAAATTTATGGGATATTATCTACATTTACCTAATTCTTGAATATTTCTTATGTTTATCCATGAGGTTTTGATGGTAATAAAATCCACTTTTCTCAAAACTGGTCACTATGAGGGTTTGGGAGGGTTTTAGAGCTAAATCTTCTTAATGATAATTCATGAATCACATGACACTCAAATCCAAACTTATTTCCATGAATATTCATTATAATTACCCCCTCAAAATACTTATAACTATTTGGTTCACATGTAAAATATATGACAAGATATCATGTGAGGGAAATTTTCTTGTAGGGTTTTACTTGCATTCTAAATTGCCTACACTCTTAGCAATTGTTAATAAATCAAATAATATAAAACAACCTAAATTTTTAATTAATTATAATTAAATATGGTTCTTCAAATAATTATAAGAGTGTTTGTCTAAACTCTTCATGTGGTGAAAGATATGAGCATATAATTAGGTGGCTTGGAAGGGTGTTTAGAGCTATATAATTCAAATTTCCTCAATGGACAAAAAATGATTCCTCCATTTATTATCACTTACTAAAAAAATCATCATGGGACCTTTAAAATTTCTTAAAATCAATCTCAAGGTGCCATCTTGCTTGATAGGTCAAAAAATGCCTTTTGGTCAATAGGCCTCCTAGGCTTAAAACTACATTTCAGGCCTAAACTGAGTTTTGATACTTGTAAAACCTATGAGGGAGTATGATTTATTAAAAATAAAACATTTCCAATCTAATTTAACCTTTTATGTCTTCTCATTTTTTCCCAATCTCTACTTGTATTCTTGTTTCCTAAGGCTACCTGTGGGGTTTTTTGCAAACATGGCCTGTGTAGTCCTTATATCACTAAAAATACCTTATATATCTTCATTATAACTTATCATAATTATTTTTTCCTCCTAATTTTTATTTAAAACCATTGTAATTCTGATAACATCCCTTTATTAATGCCTATACCTCAAAAAGGCATGATTATTTCAACTAGGATTGTTAGCAGACTGCCTCATGTCTATGTTAAAATAGTGAGGGTTTATACTCATTTTATAAACTCTTAAAAATAATGAAAAGATTTATTAAGTCATAGTTATGTCTTTATCCAAAATTTATAGGCCAATTCTACTTATATGTGCTTCAATGTCATCATTTTCCTCAAAATAAGCAACATTGTCCTTAATTGTACATGTGACTATGTTTCTCCTATAAGTGGGAGGTACTTCATGCTAAAAGTAATATTTTAAGATGAATTACCAGTCATTTAATTCTAAATATATATTAAAAAAAATTATACCATCACACACCCTTCTTCTAGAAACCCTTGACATCTAACAAGGTCTTTAGGCCTTGCATAGTCAACTTACATAGAACCCTATACTATACATTCATGCTGAGTTGAGAGTGCCCTAGTGTTTGACTATAATATTTTCAGATTAAAATTATCTACTTGGTGTATATATGATGTCTCATGTATATTAGTTTTCATATGTGACCTTTAGTTTGCATTTTAGACTATTACAACTATGAAAGAGGAGTTTAGCCTCTGTATGGCTGTAGGTAGGCATCCTAAGATTGAAACATGATTGTAGGTTAATTGGGAATCCTACCATTGATATTTTTATCACAAACATGTTTTTATTTATCAAATTTACATGGCTCATTGTTATTGAAAAGAAATCCTTCAAAAACCACTATCTTAAGAAAACCCTTATGGCAATGAAGGATGAGTTTAATCCTAGTTGTAGGTGTCTTTTTGACAACATTTATTGATTTTAGGATATTACGTGGAATCCCTCCATAATTAATGCTATTTTATCCTACTTTTAACTAGATATTTTTTCTTAAGATTTACTTATTTATCCTTAAAACACAATGCCAATTGAAACCATTACATCAACATGTACCTTTACTTGACTATACTTGCTTGCAAGTATATATATAGATTGAGTAGAATTTTGAGATGATTTGGAGGATTTATAACTACATAATATGATAGGAAAAGTGAAGATTATCTCATTTGACCTATGATATCAAAATCACCTCAAAACCCTACTTTAAGATCCAAACCCTTGAAAACACTTTAAGCACTATTTACCTACTTGGCTATAGCTATGTATTAAATTAGGTTGAATTTAGGTATATTTATTCCTTTTAAGACCTATTGGGAACATGAATGCATATTTGGTTGAGATATATACTAAAATAAACATATCTATTCTTAATAATGCATTCTAATAATTCATGTGAGTCTCCCTACACCTTGAGAAGGCTCTTGATGGTGTTAAAATCCTTATCTCTATATGCTATGACTTACCTTTAGGCTTGTTGTAGGTGTAAATGTTTGAATAAATTAATGGCATACTATCATAATTCTAAATCATCTCATCATATTACTCCCTTGATGATCACTATATTATTGAAGCATTTCCTTAAGTAAAAGACTCTATATTGATCACTATACCTTCTTTCACCTTATGATTGGAAACCTAAGTATTGGTGGCTGTAGGTGAGACCTTAAGAAATAAAATCAAGATCTTGAATAATTGGATCCTATTTTAAGGAATTTTTATGTTATCTATCATTTCATAATTTTATGAAACTTTTACACTATAGGACTTTACCATGAGCCTTCTCGAAACAAACTTTCTCACACATGTACTTGGCTTAACTATTTGAATGATGATTTATCCTTGTATAGATAGTGACAATGTTTGGGATGACTTATCAAGTTTTCCAAAGAATCAATATTTAATGAATTTATTATTTTTATGATGGTTGTTTAAAAACTCAAATTATCCTTGAAAGTCTACATGATGAAGCAATCCTCTTGAAGTACTATCTTCTTGTTTGACTGTAGGTTGTAATTTAGTGCCATTTATATGAACAAGAACTATAATAGGATCTTAAGGAAGTCCAAAAACTGATTTTATCTTTTTAATCTCTTAATATTCTTGATGAGGTTAGGGGATGGAGATCTTATGGAGAGATTTATTGATTAGTCCTTCAATTGATGAACCTCATGTAGAACATTCCCCTTTTGATGTAGGTTACCATATTTAAATGATGCTAAGATTTAAGGTCCAAACCTACCTTTTATCGCCTTAATTATGGATTTATCATCATGATAAATCATGATCATAAATGTTTATTCTCATTATACTTTAATGAAGGCCTTTCTCACCTTGACCATCCATTATATCTTCATGATCAGTTTTGGACTTCGTAACCTACTGTAAGTGCTTTTTTTGACTATATATGGTGCTTCAATGTCTAAAAACTCTCCTTATCATGATTTTTATGGTTATTTACCAACCCTTGGCTCTATTTAACCATGAAATTATGGAATGGAGGTGATTTTAAGGGTGAAATATGGTCAAAGATGATGCAAACACAAAAACGGAGAGTAGGAAAAACACAAGACAGTAAAAAATATAGAGATAAGATAGTGGTATGGGGTGAATGGGATGGAATTGGAAAAAAGTGTAAAGGAGCATGTCAATACCAAGGTGAGGATTCAAATTCAATCATGAAACATTACCATCACACCATATGACTTTAGATGTTGTTGGAGAAGGGAAAAGATCCAAAATTAGAACATAGGTTTCTATTTTAAAAAAAACTTAAAATATGCTAAACTAACCCATTTGAGACACCTGAGAGCACCAAGATGGGGTAATATAAATTTTGGAGAATTTATTGAGGAAAGTTTATTGTAAACCATGATAACATGAAGGAAATCAATGACAAGGATCAAAACAAGAAAACTTGAATTTACACACTCTCTCCAAAACCATGCAATCTCTATTTGAAAGCATGCTCAATTACATATTGGATTTTATATCTTTGTGATATTTTTTATACCTTTAAATATGTGAATATGGAATAAATTAGGCCATTGAAAGGAAGATCAAGTTCCCAAGATTTTGTGAAAATTTGAATTATCTTGAAATACTGCCCTAGTGAGAACTTGAGGAAAATTGGTTGCCTTCATAGATGCAAAACTATATAAATTAGCCTCACTTAAAATTGATGGTTCATGAGGGAGAATAATCAAATTATATAAACATATACTCCATAATTAATCCCTTTGAATCTACTTTTTTTACCCTAAAATTCAAACATGTACCTATACTATACAAACCATACCATCAATAAACCTATAAGCAGGTATCTTTGTGAAAAATTGTCAATTGCCTAGAGAAAAATAGTTTCCAATTTTTATGGCCTCCAATTTAAATGAAACTCCTACTAAATATTTTTCATATCCTACTCTTTGGATTTCATGCTTAAATTGTATAGAATTTTGTATGGATCCATACTATTCTTTGTAAAGTGAAGGAAATAAACCCTTTCTTGGCATTTAAACTTGAGTTTAGACCTCCACCACTAAATTCATGCATGATAAGGATTTAAACAAGGATTTAACATGAAAAAATCATAAAATAAATATTTTCCATGCTTTATTTAGCCAAAATTGGCACATGGGAGTCAAATTGGATCCCTTTTTTACTTAAAAAACACATTAGATCACCTTTTCAAAACATGAAACTTTAAATTTAGGATATTGTAATTTAGGTGAAAGAATTTCAAGGTATTATGAAGGATTTTAAAGAATTTTTTGATCAATTTTGACATTTTAAAGAACAAACTTGACTTTTTAGGCCAAAATACACTAGCTATGACTAGCTTGTAGAGGATACCGATAGTATACTAGAAAGTAATAGATTATAGAGGTTGGTATTTGGCCTTAACAAGACAAATTACCATTATTTTTGATGAATCATAGTGTTTTAACAACTTGATAGTCAAAATAACTCACTAGATTCCACAAAATAATGACAAACTAAAGCATAACAACTTTGACTTGATAACTCTCTAGACTAGAAAAGAGACTCTTTTGGGATTTGTAACACCTTTTTTTATTATGACACAACAATACTAAAGGGAAAAAATAGATAAACTAGGAATCAAAGACAACTAACCTAAGGAAATAGGAAAAAACAACAAAAGGGAAGCAAGTTATTGCTTGTGCCACTCACTTATTGAAATAAAGCAAACCTAGAACAACTAACCTAAAGTAACAAGCTTTCTTGTAGGTTCAAATGGAAAACTATTTGGTGCAACTTATAACTTTGAAACATGTTTGCTTCCTTTTGATGGGATCTTCTTGTAAATAGGATCACTTGTATGTTCATTTTTTCTAGATGATGTAGTTAGACCTTATACCTCCATTTTGAGGTACATGGATTGAAGATATGGATCTAAGATCCAATCATATTCCTTACATATTCATCTTTCTTATATCAAAAATAATAATTATACCTCATTCATAGGTTGACCTCAATTTGTCACATTCTCATTGAATGATTGTATTGGCAACTTAACTAATGTACTTAAATTGGTGTCTTCATTATGCTCGATTTGAGGTAATGGCTTGATAAGATCTTTAGCTTATTGATAAGTGTTCAACCATGGCGACAATATGTCATTAATTTATTATTGATGAATAACTGAAATATTAATTTGTAAAAAACATTCATTAGTCTTTAAATGGGTTAGATATGGACTATCAAACTTTGAACAAAAACCCTTCAAATCATCCCAAAATGCCATTTCATCATGATCAACTAAAAATACATGGAGTTCATTAGTATCCTTACCATTTGAAACATGTTGATCACATATTTATAACCTTATAGTGGAGTCATATTAAGGTTCTTAATTTTTTTCACTTGTTTCATATTTATCTTGAATAGAGAATGTCATATCATCTATCCATTCAAGATACAACCCATATTGCCTTGGAATCTCTAGAATAAAATTGAATTATTGAATCTCCAAATCATTGGTGGAATCTTTAGATGAAACATCAACCTACTATTTTATCTCATCATCAAAAACTACCATTTCAAGCTCTTCAATTTCACTCATGAAATAATGGTATAGCTATTACTAATGATCATCTTATTTAGGAAATATCTCTATATTAGAAATGGATCCATGTGAGTGATCTTCATGTTTTCCTTATAAATATATATTATCTTGTACTTGATCTATATCAACTACTGCAAGCTCTATAGAAAATTTTTACAACTCATTTGAACCTTCCTCTTTGGTATCATGAAAGATTGAATCATGTTTGTCTTTACCAAGTGGTGTCCAAATAATGATTTATTCTTCTTGATCACCCAAATCACCTACATTTTATGTCTCTTTAGCTGCATTTTATTCTCTTACCTCACAAAGGAGAGGTTCTTTCTAATATAATGCAATGGTAGACCCCTAGAAATACACAAGAAGATGAGATAGATCCAATGGTGCTATCATAGATATTTGATTTTGCTCTTGAAGATGTTGAACCTAAACAACTATCACATCCTCTCTTTGATGCATATTTACCTAAATATATTTACATGAAGGGAAATCTTTAATATCTTGAGGAGGAAGAGGTGAGGGATAAATGATAGTGATAATGACTTTAGGATTTATTTCATCATTTGGGATTATGCTTGGTTGTTGTATTTGATTCTAGGTTGGACAATTTTGTTTAAGAGCCTCTGGTATTGAAAGTATTACATCTTGAGGCATGATTGGGATAATTTCTTGTAGAGATGGAATTGTAATCAATGGATATTTATATGGGGTAGCAAGATGTATTAACATTTTAGACTGAGATTGGTAACCTAATTGCTCTTGTTTGTAGGTTAATATCCATTCAACACTCATTTGGTTTACCCTATTCATTTCCTCCATCTCATCATGAAAATTTAGAGAGTTTTGAAATGGTGGTTGATTTTGGAATGAATATGACTCATTTGGGTGAGGATTAAATTCATATGGATAATACTAGAACTATGATGGTAGATAGGGTTGTTGATAATGAGAAGAATGACCTTAATTTCCTTTATGGGCTGCCATATCCTATCAAAAGATACACAAAAATAACTAAATTTATGAAAAAAATATTCCTTTTATCTTGAGATAAGGGCCAAAGGAGTACTATAAACTAATAATTAATATGAATATGCTACAAACATATACTCCAATGGTTGAATTTGGGTCTTATCAAGCATGTCAAACTTTAGAAACCTAGATAACACCCTGCTTGAAGGATCAATAGATTTACCTTTGAAAATCCTTCACAGTTGGACTAACATTAGAATGATATAATGTGTGGGACATTTAAACTTAGACTAGATCTCTAGTTTTGATTAGGCTAGATCTTATGATGTATCACTTTACTCATTGCTACTAAAATCCACTAAACTTATTGAGATGAAAATGGGAAGAGAGATACTAAAATGAAAATCCTATTCTACTGTTGGTGATACAACTATATTTTTGGTTGATCTACTCTACTTGAGATTCTAAAACATTGATAAGATAAGCAAATGATTGAATCTATAACCATAAATAACTCTTGTGCATCAATATTTCATGAAGATATTTTATCATTTGATCAAATCCTAAGGGAAATGATGGAATAGGCCTTATTCAAGGCACTAACTAGTCACTTATATCCAATGTTAGCTCAACCAAATGACATTAAACACTATAAATGACCTACACAAGTTAGCTTATTAGTAATTAGGTGAGATCGGGACTTAACAAGGGAGGAAACTCTACCATATATGTAAACCAAACTAATATTACATCTATACCAGAATACTGAATCTAAAAATAATGATTTTATTTATCTAAAAATGTTACAAAAATTGATCTTGGTAGAGTCTAGTCATGCCCAAGAGAGGGATGGATGGATCTTTAAAATGGCCTAAAAGCCTGCATATATAGCAAATAGAAGCATCTCTATCCAATGTGGCATAGAGGGAAGAAGAGGAGTTGAAATTCATCTTGAACTCCATATCAACTTTACAATAGTTAAAAAAAGTCCTTAAGACTTATCCTTCTTGAAAATCTTGCATGGACTTCTCATTGGCATTAGAAAAAGGAATGGTAGGCCTTTTGACTTGTCAAATATTCTTTGCATGGTTTTTATGCCAATATTTGATGGATAAATACACTTTTAAGTGTGTCAAAAATGTTTTAAATCCTTCTCTTGCATGAATACCATGAAATGTGCTTGAATTGGAAGTTAACTCATGTTTAGTCAACTTTGAGTAAATGGTACTTAAGACTAGTTAACACTCCCTTTGGCCCTTGTTTGAATGAATTGAAAATTGAAGACTATAAATTGAATTATATATCCCCTTTGAACATCATATATTAATCTTTAAATTCCATATTAGCTCCTTAATTAGCCTTCCAACACCATTATTCAAGTCAAAAGATTGACCAATTAGGCCAACTAGGCCTAACAACCTATCTTCATAACTTTGATGGATTTTGAAACATAAATAAAACCATGGAAACCAATAAAAACAATTATATTATACTTTTAACAACTCATCACACCATGAGATAGGTGGTCTTGATGAGTAAACTCATGTTATTTAGTCACCATGGTTGACTAGGTCAACATTGCCTCATTTTATTATAGGCTTGTTATTTTAAAGGAGATGGTAGGTTCCCTTAAAATATTATTTTTTACCATTTTAATGTTTTGTGATGAATAAAAAGTCTTAGGATTCCATATCCATGAATTGTATTCATGTAAACTACCATGTCCATCATTTTTCATGATTTTTTCTCCAAAACACCTAATTTATTTCTTGATCCATACATATCCATACAACAAATTATATTTTATGGGATCCTATCTTATTTTACATAATGTTTTATTAAGTTTTAGTTTTATCCATGAGGTTTTGATGGCAATAAAATCCACTTTTCTCAAATTTGGTCACTATGAGGGTTTGGGAGGGTATTATAGCTAAATATTCTTAATGATGATTCATGAATCACATGGAACCCAAATAGAAACTTATTTAAATTAATGTGTATTATAATGACCCCATAAAAATATTTAAAAATAATGATTTCCCATTCAAAAGATATGAGAAGATATCACGTGAAGGAAATTTGCATATAGGGTTTTACTTGCATTCTAGACTACCTATGCTCTTAGTGATTGTTCATAAATCACATCCCATATAACAACCTTAATTTTTAATTAATTATAATTACATGTTGGTACTCAAATAATTATAAGATGTTTTTTCCAAACTCTTCACGCGGTGAAATATATGAGCATCTGATCAGATGGCTTAGAAGGGTGTCTGGAGCTATAAAATTCAAATTTCCTCCTTAGAATAATAATTAATCCTCCATTTATCCTACATACATGATAAAATCATCATGGAATCTGTACCATGTCATCAAATCAATATCGAGGTTCCATCTTACTTGATAGGTCAAAAAATGCGTTTTGGTCAATAGGCCTCTTAGGCTTGAAACTGAGTTTTGGACCTAAATTGAGCTTTTATGACTATAAAACTTGTGAAGGATTATGAGATATTAAAAAGAAATTCCCCATCCTATATCTTCTCCTTGATTCCAAAGCTTTACTCATCTTTCTATCTCCTAAGGTTGCCTATGGGTATTTTTGCAAACATGTCCTATGTAGTCCTTAAATCACTAAAACTACCTTATATCTCTACATTATAAATTACAATCATTAATTTTACCTCATAATTTTTATCTAAAACCATTCTCCTGATGATAACATCCCTTTATTAATGCCTGTACCTCAAAAATGTATGATTGCTTGAACCAGGATTATTAATAGACAACCTCATATTTGTGTTAAAATAGTGAGTGTTTCTACTCATCCTCTAAACTCTCCAAAGCATGAAAATATTTTTTAATTCATCATGATGAATTTATCCAAAATTTACTGGCCAAATCTACATACAGGTGCTTAAAAGTCATCATCTTCCTCAAAACTAATAACATTATCTTGGATTGTGCATGTAACTATGTTTCTCCTATATGTGGGGGGTAATTCATGCCAAAAGGAATATTTTAAGATAAATTACCACTCATTTAGTTCTAAATATCTCTAAAATTGTATTCTACCATCATATACACTTTCTCTAGCAAGCTTTGACCTTTAACAAGGTCTATAGGCCTTGCATAGTCAACTTTCATACAACTTTCTATTGTACCTTCATGCTTAGTTGATATTACCATAGTGTTTAATTGTAGTATCTGAGGATTAAAAGTAGATAGTTGGTTTATAAATTATGACTCGTGTATCTCTTTTTGCATAGGTGACCTTGATTTTTCATTTTATACTATTAAAATTGTGAAAGAGGAGTTTAGCCTTTATATGGCTATAGGTAGGCATCCTAGGGTTGAAACATGACTATAGGTTTATTATAAAACCCTCTATTAATATTTTGATCCCAAAAACCATTATATTTAATAAATTTCCATGACTCACTGTTATTAGTAAGAAAGCCTTCACAAACCACTATCCCAAGAAAACCCTTACATAAATAGAGGAGTTTAAGACTAGCTAAAGGTGTCTTTTTTACTACATTTCTTGACTATAGACTAGTACTTGGAATCCCTCCATCCTTCATGCTATTTCATTCTACTTTGAACTAGATCTTTTTACTTGATATTTACTTATTTCTCCTTGAAACACCATGCCAATTTAAAACTATTACATCAACATATACCCTCACTTGATTGTACTTACTTTCAAGTATATGTATAGATTAAGTGGAGTTTTGAGATGATTTGGAGGCTTTGTAAATACATAATAAGATAGGAAAAGTTAATATGATCTCATATGACCTATGATATCAAAATCACCTTAAAACCCTCCTTTAAGAGCAACACCATTTAAAATACCTTAATCATTGTTTACCTACTTGGTTGTATGTGTGCATTAAATTAGGTTGGCTATAGGTTGATTTCTTCCTTTTAAGACCTATTTGAAACTTGAATGCATCCTTGGTTGAGGTATTTATTTAGAATAACATCTCTATTCTTAATCATGCATTCTGGTGATTTATGTTCATCTCCCTACACCTTGAGAAGGCTCTTGATGGTGTTAAATCCCTTATCTCTATAGGCTATGACTTACCTTCATGATTTATGTAGGTGTAAATTTTTGAATAAATGAAGGATTCTAATTTCATAATGATAAATCATCTCATCATATTAATCCTTTTATGATCACTATATTCTTGAAGCAGTCCCTTGAGTAAAAGACTCTATACTAATCACTATACCTTCTTTCACCTTATGCTTGGAAACCTAACTATTGGTGGTTGTATGTGAGACCTTAGTAAAGAAACCTAAGCTCTTAAATACTTGAAGACTCTTTTAAGGTCTTTATACATTATCTATAATTTCATATTTCTATGAAACTTTTGCACTATAGGAATTCACCATGACCCTTCTCGAAATAGACTTTCTCACACATGTACTTAGCTTAACTATTTTCATGATGATTTGTCCTTGTACAGATAGTGAAATGGTTTGGGATGCCTTATGGAGTTTGAAAAATAATCGAGTTTCAATGAATTTACTATTTTTATGATGATTTTTTAACAACTCAAATTATCCTTGAAAGTCTACATCATTAAGAAACCCTATTAAAACATTGTCTCCATATTTGACTATAGGTTATAATTTAGTGCCATTGTATGGACAAGGAATATGATAGGACCTTAAGAAATGCCAAAAACTAATTTTTTATTGTTATTAGCTTAATATTCTTTATGATTTCATGGGATATATATTTTATGGAGAGATTTCCTGATTATTCCTTCAATTGATGAACCTCATGTAAAACATTCCCCTTTTGTTGTAGGTTACCATATTGTAATGATTACAATATTCAAGGTCTAAACCTACCTATTCTCACCTCCATAATGTATTTATCCTCATACTACATCATGATCATAGAATTTTTTTCTCACTAGACTTTAATGATGGCCTTTCTCACCTTGACCATCCATTATACCTTCATGATTAGTTTTTTGACTATGTAACCTATTGTAAGTGCTTCTTTTGACTATATATGATGCTTCAATGTCTAAAAACTCTTTTTCTCATGATTGTGATGGTTATTTACCAACCCTTTACTCTCTTTAACCATTAAAATATGGAATTTAGGTGATTGGAAGGTTGAAATATGGTGAAAAATGATGAAAACACTAGAATGGATAATGGAAAAAACACAAGACAGTGAAAAATATAGAGATAAAATAGTGGTATGGGGTGAATGGGATGGAGGTGAAAAAGAGTGTGAAAGAGCATGTCAAGACAAATTTAAGGAGTTAAATTAAATAATGAACACATGACCATCACACCATATGAATTTGGATTCCATTGGAGTAGGAAAGGAGCTAAAATTGAAACATAGGTTTCTACAAAAAACCTTAAAATATGCTAAACTAGCCCATTTGAGACACTTGAAAGCACCAAGATGGGATAAAACATGCATATTTTGGATAATTTATTGAGGAAAAATTCTTAAAAACCCTGATAACATGAATTAATCTGTCCCAAGGGTCAAAACAAGAAAACTTGAATTTATACTCTTTTTCCAAAACTATACAATCTCTCTTTGAAATCATGCTCAATTGTAAATTGGACTAGCTATCTTTGTGATATTTTTTTGACCTTTAAATATGTGAATAACTAATAAAGGATGATATTTAAAGGATTATAAAATTCCTAATATTATATTAAAACCTTTCTTGAAATACTTCCCTCTTGAGGAGAACTTGAGGAAAACTAGTTGCCTTCACAATCCAAAACTGTATAAATTAGCTTAAATTCAACTTGTTGGTTAATGAGGTAGAATAATAAAATTACATAACCACTTAATCCATGAGGATTCAATTTTATTCTACTTTATTTTCCCCAAAATTCATCCCTGTAACTACACTTTGCAAACCATACCATCAATAATCCTATAATCAAGTCTCTTTATGCAAAATTGCCAATTGCCTAGAGAAGATTAGTTTTCAACTTATATGGCCTATAATTTCCATGAAACTCATTTTGAAGATTTTTCATGTCATTATATTTATATTTAATGATTTTGGTGTATGGAATTCTATACATATCCATACTATTCTTTGCAAATTGAAGGAAATGAGCCTTTCTTGGCTTTTAAACTTGAGTTGACACCTAAATCAGAAAATTCATGCATGATAAGGATTTAAAATATTATTTAACATGAAAAAAATGAAATAAATCTTCTCCATAATTTATTTATATAAAATTGGCATGTGGGAGTCAAATTGTACCCCTTTTTTACTTAAAAAATACATTAGATCACCTTTTCAGGAATGAAACTTTAAACTTAGGCTAATGTCATTTAAGGTAAATAATTTAAAGGTATTATGAAGTATTTTAATGAATTTTGTGATAAATTTTAACGTTTTAAAGAATAAAACTATCCCTTTAGGCTAAAACACACCCATTTGACTAGCTTGCAAAGGCTATTGATAGTTTACTAGAAAGTTTCAGATTATAGGGGTTGGTATTTGGCATTAATAAGAAAAATTACCAATATATATGTTATATATAAGATATAAAAAATCCTAAATATGTGTTTATTTGTAAAATAATGATCTTATAAATAGTTGGAATAAGAGACTTTAATTATTCATCATCCATTAACAATTGCCTATCCTATCTTGTGAGGAAATCCAAATGGAATTCTTGGTCATCAACTCACTTTAACGACCCTTTTTATCCTATTTAAAAAATTTAATATCATTGAAAATTAATCATAATGATGTTTTAGAGATAATCATCTCTTCTTAGGTATCTTGAAACCCATTTGGTCTTACAACACCTTTCTTGACCAAATAGCTCAATTCTTACTTTCATATTCATGGCTTCAAATTATGTCCATGAAATGCCTATTTTAGTCTTAACCAATTTATTTCAACACTTTTGGATTAAAAAAAAATCAAAAACATATCATTTTTCACCTAAAGCTTATACCTGTACTCATTCCTTATATCCCATAAAACACAGAGATCCTTGAGTAGAATAATCTATAGATGATATTGGAAAACTAGGCATAGTTTTAAGTACCAAATATGCCCTTATAGCTCTATACAAAATTTCATGACATGAAATTAAGTGAAAATACACTTATCCTCCTATTTTTTCTCTCTAATTAGTCCTTGCTCTAGTGACCTCTCACACATGTGAAACTAAAAATAATTTTTTTGTTAATTTTTAGGACCCAAATATTCCATGCCAAATTTGGGGTTCTAAAACCATATATGTATGGTCAACTAAGGAATGGCCAAAACCCTAGTTTAGGTTCTTGTTCAAGATTGAGAACCATTTGAATTGGTTTATCAATAATTTTTAAGGTTTTAATTCCAAAAAATGGATTGTTTATGTCTATACCATAATGGGACAACTCAATATTATGGAAGAGATATCTTCTATTATACTCCACAAGCTTATAGATAGGCTTCCTAACTAATAAATAGTACATTTCTCCCTTCTTGATTTAACTTGGTGACTTAAATGGTTTTAATGTCGCCTTAAGATGATTGTGAAAGTGTGTATATGGTCTTGGAACCTTTTCCCTATCTTTTTGAGATATTTTACTTGATTTGGGAGCTTGCCACAGCCTTGCATACTCACCATTAGGCCTATAACCATGCATTTAAGTCAATTTTGTTTAGTCTACCCTTGGCACATGCCAAACAATAAAATTTTAAATTTCCCATAATACATATCAATTTCATCCTAGTCATTCCTAAGTCAAAACAATCCATTATAATATATTTGATCTAGCTTCTCTCTCATTGGGTCATTTGAAGGCTTCTTGGTAGCTTAAGAAAAGTTTGCAATCTTAGCAATGGCTCATAAAGAACAGAGCCTCATTATCTCTCCTAATTCCAAAATAATTAATTAGGGAGACCCTTACATCATCAAAAAACACATTTATGTCCTATGTAAAATTTCAACATATAAATGAGTGTAAGAAAGTTCTTCTTGGGCTATGCAAACATTGTTTAGTGAGGTTGAGAGAGAAACTTAGGATTGATCATATATTTTGGAGTTTTGTATTAGTTTAAAAACACCTCAATAAGGTTTTTATTATCCATCATGACCAATTATAAATATATTCTTATCATTATTATTCATTAAACTTTTTGCACCCTCCAGAGGTTCATGTTTAGGGTTTATATCTAGTTTTGAAACAAAGACCCTAAAAGCCTGTTTGAGTCATTTGACTTTAGTATATATTTTTGTATTAAATATATGACCTTAAAAATGAAATTTAATTTATTATCAATCCTTTTAACCTCATTTTCTATGCAGTGTTGCATCTAGACCCTCACTTTTGAGTACAAACCTAGCACTTTCACATTAGGCATATATGTGCATGTAACTGTGTGGTTATAAGTTTTAAGATGAATCTATTTTCATAAAACTTTATGATATTATTATATGTCATATTTAATATATAGTTCCTATATATACTATACTTACTCATTTAAACTCCAACACCAATACGCAAATTACATATTTTTCTTCACTATTTATATGAAACTTCTTTGCCTGTAGGTGTGTATTTAGGTGTTTATAATAAATTTTTTAGAAAGGAAATATTTATACCGATTTATTGAATATTTTTGATATTATTTAAAAATATTTAAGTTTAATAAAACTAATTTTATCTTCTCTATCCGTTGGAAACTCACCATCACTACCCTACTAGTCCCTTCTTTACTCAGGCCTAGGATAGACCTATACATGATTATTGGACTCAAAACAAGGTTTGGTTATGATTTGAAATGACTTGGTGAGTGTTAAATATTTTTTAGGTTATTTTAAATCCTATCCAACCATATGAATACCATTCACATTCTCATCTCCAATACATATCTTTCATATTCTTTCTCAGTGCTCTCACATAGACTTGCATGTACTTATATTAGGTTCTTTGAGAATTGTGCTTTGAGATCAAATTTTTTCAATTGATATTAAAATTATACAATGTTATAACCAATATATTTATCTCACCACTTATCTCCTAAAAATCCATCTCTTGATATACAATTCAATGTTTTTTCCATTAAAAGGAGACTTACAAGTCTATAGACTTGTAGGCCTGCATTTTCCTTAATTGAAGATTTTCATGATATATATTTGATAACCTTGAGCTAAATAAGGATGAAATAATAAATAAAATAATTTTTAAATAGTTTATGACCCTCATATACCTTTGATAATTTAGGGTTTGACCCTTTTCAAACCATTTATGCAGCCAACCTACACACAGCCCTTAAGGCTAAACCATTATATGTTGCTTGGAGAATGTAATGTTGGAGTGAATAAATGTATATAATAATATACATTTAATTACATTTAATATAATTAAAATATTTTTGGGTACCTTCATATACATACTTTATTCTAGTGAAAACCTCAAAACACAAAGAAACCATGACATTCAACTTGAAAATTGTGCAAAAGTGGATTTTTCTTGTCAACTTGAGTTCACACGTGCCAATTGAGACAAAAACAAATTTTAATGGATTTAAAACCCATATATACCCTCTATAATTTATATCATCCTTCCAACTAGCCTTAAATTATCATTTCAAAGAGAAAAACTAAGCATATGGGGTTTATGAAGGGTTTTAGACCACCCTATCTTATTAAGGATTGTTCATAAAGGATGGGTCACCAATATTATGAATATGTACATGAATTTTAAGGTATTTAATACCCCCTCATTTATTAAAAATATTAGGTACCAACCCTCTTTGTATTATATGAACCAAACATGTGAAGTTGGTCATTATGAGGTTGCTAAGGGAACAATGAGAGAGAGTGTGTGTTTTATGTCTTGAGTAGACCTATAACATCATAAAAATAATTTATTTTACATGGTTAAGATTAAAATTAACCTTTACATGCACCTACACCTATAAATCAGCCTTTTTGGTCCATACAAGTGGATGACAAGCCTCTCTTAAGCATTGGAAATCACTTGTAGTTGCTTATCATCACTTGAAACTGACTTATCATGAATTAAATTTGAACTTAACATTATAAAATTATTCATAATACACTTTAAAACACATTTATATTTTATATTCACACTTTTTTGGGTCTTAAAGTTATATTTGACAATTTTACACATACAAGTGACATGCTGAAGAGTTTGAAACATGACTTATTGACCTTGAACATAACATGAAACCAATTTGGGTACTTATATGGACTATAGGGGGAAATTAATTACTTTAAACCATGACATATGACTTGAAAAGAGATCCTAAACCATTAACATCTCTTGAACCTCTTGAAACATAGCTTGAAGTGACTAGACAAGTTAAAGACTAGAATAGGCCATTACCATAATTTTGTCAAATTTACCTTAAAATATGATAATATCAATTAAAAAGTGAATAGTTTTATGAAAATATCTTATGTTAGCCAAAATTTAGCTAATAATCCCATAGAAATTGCTTCCAACCTATAGTAACTAAAATTTCAACCTATAATAATCAATATGTAACTTATAATTGTCTAGGTAGATTTTTAGTAGTTTCTCAGGTCTTATGAAAAGGTGGTGATATAAGAGGAGAATGGAAAGTAAATTTTTATTTATTTTTTTCCTCCCTTTATTATCTCTATTTTTTTATCCATTAGATGGTCATTACTCTAATTTTATGTTAATGATTTTTATAGAAACATTGGTCAGCTAGTGACTAGTTTTCTAACCAAGTCTTCTATAATGCCTGTATGTTTTATTTATTGATTTTTTTTAATCTTGACTAATAAAAAAATTAGTTGATCAGGTATAATTTTTATTCAATTTGTAGCTAGCCAAATCGATGTGTGACCTATACTAGAATATGATATAATCATTACCCTTTGTCTATGGAGAGGAAGGGTAAGCTATAATATGCTTATGATGCTTTAAAAAGGTCCCATGTGGATTAAGTAGAATTAATTTTATACTCATATGAAATTTTCCATGTGAATATTTCTTGATAAATTAGTTTTCTTTTAAAATTTTAGTTGATGAATATTGACTATTAAGTAAAATTGTATCAGATAACTTGTGTGTAACATGATATATACATTATCAAATACTTCCTTTGTATAATAAGGACAAAGACATTGAGTTATTAGCTTCATTTTTTGGTCCTTATACTTAGAATCAAAAAAATAAGGCCCAATTTCTTGGCTAGAATTATCTCATCTTGATATACATGTCATGCCATCTAATTTATTGCTACTATACCACTTATGTATAATGTAATTCTTCTCTTTAGATTTCATCTAAGGAATTCAACTACATTAGATTTGTATATGCTTGTGACAAGTCTATTCCAAGTTATAAATCTATCTGTAAGGTTTTATGCTCAAATTTTATAGGGATAACAAGCTTCTTCTCATAGACTAGTTCATATGGGGCAAGTTTAGTTGTAGTCTTCCATGTGATATGGTATACCCATACTACTTCAATAATATGTGTTTCCCAATACTTATCATGCATAGTTACTATTTTAATGAAAATTTTATCCAAATATTTATTTTTAAACTATAGCTATCCATTTGGTTGAGGATGATATGGGGTGGACTTATTATGCTTGATTTCATATTCATGCACAAGGGTAGCTTTTAGATCAGAAATGAATTGATGACCTTGATATGTAATAATATCTCATGTAACTTTGTATATAGTTAATATTTCGTCACACAAATTATTCACTTTTTCATCTTGTGTGTGTGTTAAGAATTTCACCTTTGCCTATTTAGTCAAATAATCCATGCAAACTAGTATGCACTTTTTATTATTAGATTTAGGATCTATTGTTCCAAAAAAATAAATTACCCATTTTTAAAATGGTTCTAAAAAAATTTGAGGATGAAGTGGAATCTCATTAAAATGTGTGGGTTTACCCATATATTAGAATTGATCATAATGGTGGCTATATACAACGGTATATCTATACAATGCAGGGTAGTAGTAAACTAAAATTAGGATATTAATGGTAGTCTTCTTTACAAAAAATAATCCCCATAAAGTTTAATATGATGTGATTTTAGAATTTCAATAAGCTCATCCTCTATTATACATAAGTGCATGACTAAATTAGGCCCAATAAGAAAAAAGTTACCTAGAGATCCATGAATATGGACCACTTTTATCCACCAAATTACACTTCTCTTTTAGAGATAAATAATGTGTAAGTAATTATTGTCACTTTGACACACTTTGAGGAGATATCTGAGCTCTACTAATCCAAGTGGCATAATTGAAACACATATAGGCTTGTGAGTAGCATATGAATGAGGTGAATCTCTAAATAGGGCTATCTTTCTTGATGTATCACTTTGGATCAGTACTACACCTAAACTTTTTGAGGGAAAAGGGAGAGATAAAGCTTAAAGCAAACTATTCTAATGAACATGATACACCAAATAATTTGATGACTTCTAACTAGCTGCATGTTACACATGAGAATAAAGGACTAACCAACATACAATATTCTAGTTTGAATCTTCTCACATCAATGTTTCATTATGAGGTTATAGATGAGTGTTTAGTCTAAGAGGGATAGAAAAGAGGCCTTGAATAGAAATAGTGAATAGGATAATTGACTTAACCTTGACACTTCCTAGAACACTTCACATGACTAGCAAGAAGAAGCTACAAATAGGTGAGAGAATGAGACAACATGTTAAGGAATCCATAGTCTTCACTAAGAAAGAGCCATCATTAAAGTAGACACACTATGAAAAATTATGGAAGATGTAAAAAAAGTAATATTATCTATTAAATGGTATGAAAATGAGTAGGGATTCACCATACTCAAGTGAAGCATAATCTACAAATTCCAAAATGGCTAGTTCTTATAGAAATTGAGAGAGATAGTGGAGAAGAGAGAAGTAAAAAGGTCACAAATACACTTTTAATGATGATATAATGATTCACTTGTGTATGGGAAGATAGTGTGAAATGAACCATGTAAGATCAAGGACCACAAGTGTCACCCAAAGTCATGAAACTCATGAAAAGTGGTGTAGAAGTTCTTAGTCTAGTTCAAAAAACTACCTTAATGATTTATCATTATTTTAATGTTAAAAAAAATTTATGGATAGGTATTATTATTGGAATTAATGAAAAAAATTTCTTACATGCCTCTCCATGCATTGATTATAGTATTGGTCATCTAGAATCTTCTTAAAATGAGCTATCACTATCTACATTCCAAATAACTCTTCTTTCATACACCCTACACACATGGCCTCAAATTTATCTTTATTTTATGATTAAAATCCATAAAATTGAGTTTATGACATGTTTAAGGACCCTCTATGGTCTTATAGTTATCAAACACACCTTAAAATCAGCTTACTTAAAGTTTTCCACCCTTCTCACTAGATTGCCCATTATGCCAGTTTTGACTGGCTAAGATGAAGTAGATTTTTGGGGAGCATAAGAGTTGTTATGAGCCATGAAATTGAAATTTTGAGTTATATTAAGTCTTAATATTCCATTCCATGTGATTATAATCTATTTAAACCTCATGTAACCTATATAATGCACAAAATAGTCAATAAAACCTTATTTTTACTCCATCTGTACAGTTCCATACAACTCAAAAGGATGGGAAGGAGCCTAAAATATTCTTATAAAATTTTAAATAAATTTCATGGTCAAAATATCTAACTTTAATATCCCTCCAACCTCATTTTCCCAATTAGCTCCTTCCAAGGGTTTAACAAAGATTTTAGGCTTATTTCCACTCTTAAGCTTTGTTCATAAAGATTAAATGTTGGAAATGCAAAAAAATATTACAAGATTGATTTTCAAGGACCATATTAACCTCCATAAACTAAATTTTCCTCCATTCACATCCTCATAAGATAAGTGAGCACTTAAAGTTTCTATATCGAGCTATCCTTTAGGTTTTTATAGCCCTGAGTTGTCTTAAAGCCCAGAAATGGCCTTTTCATGGTTTCCTTTGCATCTCAATATATTTAAAATGTTTGAAATTATCCCATAATCATTAATAAAATTATTAAAATTTATATCTAAGGTTATAAATGATATTGACTTCCCATTTAGACTTAGGCTTAAACCCTACCTAATAGGTCTTACTATAACCCTTGTGCTCTAGGCCATCCAATTGGGCTTATTTACATTCCACCAGATTTGACACCTATTTAGTGACCCCATAAAAATTTATAAATAAATTTTAATTATATATCAAGGATATAATAAAAATTGACCTTTCATTTGGCCTCTAGGCCTAAACCTGCTTAATAAGCCTATTTGCACATTTGAGATTTAGAGTACCTTATTTAGGTTTCTCTATTTTATGATTGGTTTTGCATGTTGTCTTAGGTTTCATTAAAACTATACACCTTATTTAATATTATAAATTTTTCTTAACTCATTATTTTATCTCCCTTCCCCAAAACTGCCAGGGTTTGTGCATAAGAGAAGTGCCCTCTATTTGAGATAAAATAGAGTGAACTTCCCCTATTTATCTAAGAAACCCAAATTATGGAGGATTATTATCAAGTGTTTAGGACCTTATAAACATAAATTCATATTTTTATCATGTAATTTTACCTTGTAATACTTTCAAAAACCAAAATATACTTTTGTAAAAGTAGATTGTGGAGGGTTTAGAATTGACTATGTAATGCATGTTTAGATTCATTTATTTGATTTGTTTTCATATAATATGATATTATTGGAACATATATAATCATTAGGTTTCTATTAAAAATTCACTCATCATTGTATCCTTCAATATACCCATTTACACACCTTGAGTTCTCAAAATAAAGTGTCTTTCCTAACTGTGTCTCTTCAAGGCATTGCTCCTATAGGTGTCCTACATAGTTGGAGCTTAATAAAATGTTACAAACCCCCAAATATTCTCATAAAATAATATTTTACCTATTTAGACCATTTTTTTTCATGTTGGATAAATATACACCTCAAGAAACCCAATTCATTTTCTCTTTATCGCTCACAGTAAATTATAATTGACTATGAGAGGTATTATAGGTGTCTTCTATATGATCTATGCCTTGAAGACAATGAAAACATACATACTTTAAGCTATCCAAACCATGGTATAACTTATATTAACTTATATGATTGGAATGAGGTATTTTATCAAACTATCTAGCCTACTCTCCAAGGTGACCCTATAGCCATCCCATAGGTGCACATTTTGTGATGCAAAGAGACATATAGGTAGACATGTAGGGGTATATATTTTGTCTTAAATTATATGGATATACCTTTAAAATTATTAGGTTGTTTTTTTACCATATAGGACCATCCAAATGTTAATTCATGGCCCAATATTGCCAACTTGGCTTAAAAAGGCTTCCTTGGGTTCAAAACTATAGGTGATTACTACTTAAAATTAGTGCATGAAAATACAACTTTAGACCTTCTAACCACCATCCTCCCTTAGTCATTTTCATCCCAAAATTTGAATAATTATTCCACCATGTATGGAATACTATGAAAAAAAATTTATAATCATCAAAAACATTGAAAACCTACCATATGACCCTATCAAAATGGCTTAGGTGCTTTGTTTTGCTCTTTTGGGGATTATATCCCATAATTTCATAGTCATTGTCTTTAGAAGGTTATTTCACCTTGTCAAACAATATATAATTTCAAATTATGTTTTCCATGGTACATTAACCTATTAATACTCTAAATAAATATTCACCATACTCCAATTCCCCCATCAATAATTCTCATTTTCTTGTTAGTGTCACCTGCAGGTGATCATCTTCATATATAGGTAGCAAAGTTCAACTGTGGATAATGTGCACATTTTTTTAATTTTTAAACTCCTATAAAAACTTTAAAATAGACTAATTTAATTTTTAAATACCTTTATTAATTCAAAATATCCTTTTTAATAAGAAATCCTCCATGAGAACACCTATAAGTGCATATTAAGTTGCTTGCAGACAGTGAGCAGAATATGGACAATGTGCATTATTTAGACCTCATGAACAAACAAAGACTCTTTAACAATGGCCCCAAACGGTTTATAACAATTATTATGGTCTTGTAACAAAATTTAAAACATATATTACAACTTGATTTTCTTCCTTCATGGCACCTATACATATTCATTAATGGTGGGAGATTGTATATGTTGCCCATGACTACAAAATCACGGAAATTTATTTGAATAAATGAATTTTAAAGGTAAATGGAATAAATATATTATTTAAAACATGTTAATTAACCTAACACAACCTCCAAAAATTCACCATCAAATCATGAAGGTCTTGAAAATGGTGGAAACCTACTTGTTGCATAGAAAAATGCTTCCTCTTGCAACTTAAGATTATTTGCATATAAAAACACCTTTAAATGATAAAAAAAACATGGATATAATAATAAAATCTATTAAAAATCTTCTAAAATAATTTCCAATATCTATATTATATGAAATCATCCAAACAAGAGCAAAACCTATAGGGTGCATAGATTAACAAGTAGAAAAACATAGTCAACTTCATGACAATGGTTCATAAAGCATAGGGAACCATTATTTGAAATATTGTTATCTAAATTAATCTATAAGAGTTTTATTTCACCTCCCAAAGGTGTTGTTCTTAGAATTTCTTCAACTATCCATACCAAGCTTAAACTTGTTGATTGGTTCTATGTCTCTAGAAGGGTGAAGAAGGAACATAATGGTTTTAACTCAAAATTTTCCCTTTCAAAGAATTTAAAACATGAAATTGAGGATTTTGAAGATGGATATGAATTCCATGGCCTTCTCCCATGTGTCACCTTCCCCCATGGATCGTATAGAGTGCCAAACTCTTCTCTTTTCCCAAGAAAACTTCTCTTTCTTTTGAAGAACATATCACTTTCAATTATGAATAGTTGATTTATGGCATAATAGGATAAATGTAATGTTAAATCACCATTTTTACATCTTCACACTTCCCAATGAATCTTTAAAACTCATTTAATGCTCTTTTATGACCTTCACAATGACTTAAAATCATAGAAGGACTAAAATGACTAATGACCAAGGCTAATATGGCACCAAATGGATTATAATACATCTTATTACCAAATATTAGACCCCTAAACACATAAAAATAAAAATTTTGCCTATAAGTTTCCCAATTTAACCTGTAAGGTAAAATTTAGTCAATAAATTGGTGACTCATATGGGTAGCATGCCTACTATGCCAACTAGACTAGTAGCATTATTAGTCCATTGGGATAAAGTATTCATCTAAACTCTGAAACATAACAAGAAGAATTTGATCACTTGAAAACCATTATTTGATCAAGATAAGACCCCTTAACTACCTCAACTACATAAAACAAAAGACACACAAAACCAACAAAAAAACCATCAAGACACACATTTGCTCAAAGAACTAAGGAAAAACAAGTAAACAACTACTTAAACCCAAAAATTAATCATACCTCCCTTTATAGGATAAAAATTAAATTTTATTCGATCTCCTTCTTCATGAGATGAATCATAGTGCCAAGCATGTTTCTCCTTGGATTGGATGCTTTGTAGATCAAACCTATTCCTTAACACTTCACTTGATCTAATCTCAAGTAGATCATCCTTAAATATGTCTCCAATTTAGATATATTCATCTTTAACTTTTACACATATCTCATACTTATACCCACTCTTCATCTCATGATCAACATGTATCTTCTTGGTAGGCATGGTTTCAAGAGGAGTAGTTTCTTGTTCTTTGGAAGATTGATGCTAATAGGAGCTTGTTCCATCCTTCAAGAGCTGATGTGATTATCCTAAATTATTGAGAGGATGATATCCCATTTTTATTATTTAAAAAAATATCATCATGAAATTCATATGCCTCTTGAAAGGATAGATTTGAAAAGTTGCTTTTTCTTTGTGTACTCACTTGAGTGCCAAGGCTGCCTTCTCCATATTTGACTAGATCAAAACCTTGTTAAAGAGGAGTATATCATACTCCAATTATTTAAAAATAATAATTCAAAGGCTGATTAATAAATTTTTATTTCCCATATATAATATCTTGGATAGTGATGGGAGAACCAATGGTGATTTCCTCTTCTTTAGCAAAAGGAAAACATTCTTCCATATCAACCCAATTAGAAGTTTCCACACAATAAATTCACTTATTATTTAGAATTTATGACATATTTATGGATCTCAATTTTCATCTCGACTACCATAACAATAATTTATTTCTCAAGGTATTCAAGATATTTGAATTCCTTCTCCTTCTTGGTGATGCCAAGACTAGGCATCTTGTAATTAGGTGACTTAGTTCAATGAGGCTATACAAGAGCTACACACTATTCCAGAAAGAGTTATAAATTTTCCTAAAAAAAAATTCTATTCTTTAGTTTCCCAAACCATATGTCCATAAATTATAATGGTGATGGGGTGAGGACAGGATGAACTAGTTGGTGGAGGTGGAATATATAACTCAAAATCATATTGAGAATGCATTGCAAGGGATTCTTTTGGAAGTTCTCAAGGAACGGTAAGCATACCTTGGGATAAAATATCTTGGATATATTCCTTAAAATTTATAATATCTTAATTTAAATCTTATCTAACTTGATAACTCTCTTTAGGTAGGTTAGATGTGGTGTTTTTGGACATAAGATCTTTTGGCTCTAAAATTTCCACCACACCTTGACTTAGCAATTTCATTCTCAACTTCAACTCTTCAATTTTCTTGGCTAGGTTGTGTTGGAAAAGTCTCTCTTGAATTTTATAGGAATTATCATGAGGATAAGGAGTAAAAAATGGCTAATATGGAATACAAGGAGTCTCTTGAGGAAGGGTAGGAGGGGTTTTCATGGGATCAAGCTCTTTCTCAACCTCACACTCTTTAATTAGGATTCTATCTTCTTTCTTTCCCCATGATTCCACTTCCTTAATATAGCTTAGGATATTATGATTAATATTATCTTCTTGAGGTAGTGATGCAACTTGAGGAGTGGATGAATTATTCAATAAACTTGGAGTCTCCTTAGGCTTCAATTCTCCACCTTGTCTCAGACATGGAATCTCATATCTAGAGGTCTCTCCTTGAGGTGGGGATGTAATAGGAAAGGGAAATGATGGATTAAATTCCAATTATTTTTTTGATTATATGGACTATTGCATATTCATGTTGGTCAACTCAATCTACCTATCAATATTTTCTTCAAAAAAAGGTTTGTCTTCCCAACTCTCTATTCTAGCTGATTGAGAAAAGATGGCTTGGATAAGCTTGATTGGGCTCATGAGTAGTAATCATGTAATATTGATTAAAATCTTGGGGAAGTTGATATGAAGGCTGATAGATTTTTTGAGGCTACTTCTCATGAATTTTTAGCATGTCTTGTAAGGATGAAACTAGGCCACTCACATTTAACATCTCACTTTTAAGCCTTTACCAATTAGCTTTCACAATAGGTACCCACTCTCTTTTGAACATATATAATTCAAATCTCTCCTTAAGGATGAAATGAATATGAATATTTTGACATGTCCCCTTAGTGTGTCAAGATATAACATGTACTTCTCATAGCCCAATAGTGTTTACTTCAAAGTGGAAATGGATTGACCTGTGAAGTGACTAGGTTGATTAAGAGGAGAAAGGTATTGAGAAGGCTAGTTATAGGGCTGATATGCTTCATGCCAACATTGTAAATAGACATATTAGAGTTGGTAAGAGTCATATTAGGGCTGGTTAGGATCATGATTAGGCTGATAAGGAATGTTATAAGCTTGATAAACCTCACCAACTTTTGTAAATCAATACTCAATACCAAAGGTAGCCATATAAAATCATTGAAAGCAAGAAAAAAAGGAAAATATATTACCAAAAATATTCAAAATAAACCCTAGGATAATTGACCAATTTATGTAACTTTGGAGTCACCATTGATCCTTGGATAGATGCCTCCAAAGACTGATGTGTTGATAGACAACACCAAAAATATTTTAACTTATTAGACTAAGGCTCCCATCAAGAATGCCAAAAGATATTTTCACTTAAATTTTCACCCTTTAAGTAGATGTCTCATCTCTCCTCATCCATATGTAATAATTGAAACACCTCTAAGCTTGTGGGTAGCCTATGAATGAGGTAAATCTTTAGATAGGGATAGCTCCCTTGATTTACCACTTTGGATCACTACTACACCTAAAATTTTTTAGGGAAAAGGGAGAGAGAAAATTTAAATAAAACTATTCTAAAGGAGGTGATACACCAAATAAGTTTATGACTTTCAACCAGATGCATGTTACACATGAGAACATAGGACTAACCAAACATACACTTTTCCAATTTGAATCTTCTCACATCAATGTTTCATGATGAGGTTATGGATGAATTTTTAGGATAGGAAGGATAGATAATAGACCTTGAATGACACTAGTGAATATGGTAATTCACTTAAGCTTAACACTTCACATGACCTATAAGAAGAAGCTACAAATAGGTGAGAGAATAAGACAACATGTTAAGGAATCCATAGTATTCACTAAGTAAGATCCATAATTAAATTAGAAACACTATGAATAGTTATGGAAGAGGTAAAAAATAGTAATATTATTTATTAAATTGTATGAAAATGAGCAGGGATTCACCATGCCTAGGTGGAGCATAATCTATAAGGCCAAATTGGCTAGTTCTTATAGAACTTGAGAGAGAGGAGAAGAGAGAATTCCAAAGGTAACAAGGAAAATTTTAATGATGATATAATAAGCTAATTTTTCATGGAAAGAGAGTATTAAATGAATCATGTAAGGTAAAGAAGAAAAATTGTCACCCTAAGTCATGAAACTCATGAAAAGTGGCGTAGAAGTTCTCATTCTAGCTCAGAAAACTACTTCCATAATTTAGCCCTATTTGAATGTTCCAAAACTGATTAGGGATGGTTATATTGATTTAATTAAGGTCAAGGGTTTTAGATATGTATTTTAGTCCTATATATATGTATTTAAAATGTTTATATAACCCAAAAGACTATCATAGGATCATATTGTACCTTTTTATACCCTTTTTTTTCATGTTTGATCAATATACACCTCAAGAAACCCAATTGATTTGCTCTTTACCCCTCATAATCAACTAAAATTAACTATAAGAGGTCATGTAGGTCTCTTCTATATGATATAGGCCTTGAATACAATGAAAAAAACCTTCTTTGAAGCTCAATAGACCATGTTATAACTACACATACCTTATATGCTTGGAATGAGGTATGTTATCAAATTATCTAGCATAGTCTCCAAGGTGACCCTATAACCAGCCTATAGGTGCACATTTTATGATACAAAGAGACCTATAGGTATAAATTTAGGGGCATTATCTTTTCTTAACTTATGATAGAACTTGAACATTATTAGGTTGATTGTTACCATATAGTACCATCCAAATGTGAAGGCATGTCCCATTCATGCCAACTTATTTGAAAAAGGTTTCCTTAGGTTCAAAGTTATAGGTGATTAATACTTGAAATTAGTGCATGAAAATGCAACTTTAGAACTTATAACCACCATCCTCCCTTATTCATTTGCCTCCCAAAATGTGCATAGTTATTATCCCATATAGGGGATACTAGGAAATCACATTTATAAGCATCAAACCCATTGACAAACCTACCATATGACACTACCAAAATGGCTTAGGTGCTCTATTTTTCACTTTTGGAGATTATGTCCTAGAATTTCACAATCATTGTCTTTGGAAGGTTATTTCACCTTGTCAAAAAATCTAACATTTCAAATTAGGTCTTCCATGGTCCCTCAACCTATTAAGAATCAAAACAAGGATTCACCATGCTCCAATTCCCCCATCAAGCATTCTCATTTTCCTATTAGTGTCACCTATAGGTGATCATCTTCATATACAAGTAGTAAAGTTCAAATGTGGACAATGTGCACACTTTTTGAGTTTAAAAATCCTCTAAAAACTTAAAAATAGACTCCTTTAATTTTTAAATACCCTGTTTAGCTCAAATGATCCTTTTCAGTAATAAATCCTCCATGAGAGCACCTATAGGTGCATATTAAGTTGCTTGTAGTTAGTGAGCTAAATATGGACAATGTGCATTATTAATACCTCATGAATAAACCAAGACTCTTTAAAAATTTCCCCAAATTGTTGATAATCATTATTATGGTCTTGAAACCAACTTCAAGACATCTATTCCAACATGATTTTCTCCTTTCATGGCACCTATACACATTCATTAAAGGTGGGAGACTGTATATGTTACAAATGACTGCAAACTCATGGAAATTGCTTTGAAGAAATTAAGTTGAAAGGTAAATGGCATCATGAGATTATTGAAAACATGTGAATGAACCTCATAAAGTCACCATCAAATCATGAAAATATTGAAAATGGTGGAAACCTACCTATTGCATAAAAAGTACTTCCTCTTACAACTTAAGATGATTTGCATATAAAAAAACCTTGAAATGATAAAGAACATGGAGAGTATTATAGGATTTATTAAACATACTCTATAATCAATCCTAATTTCTATATTATATAGAATCATCTAAAAAAGAAAAAAACCTATAGGATGAACAGATTATCAAGCAAAAAAACCTAGTCAACTTCATGAGGATAGTTCATAAATCACAAGGAACCATTTTTCAAAATATTATTATTTAAATTAATATCTATGAGTTTGATTTCATATCCCAAAATATTTTAACCTGGAAGTTCACCAACTGTATGTACCAACCATAAACTTGTTGATTGGTTTTGTGTGTCTAGAAGGGTGAAGAAGGAGTAAAATGGTTTTAGCTCAAAATTTGCACTTGTAGATAATTTTAATTGTATAATTTATCTTAAGGAATCTATATATACATTCCATGGCTTTTCCTATGTGTTACCTTCCCCCATGATCCATACAAGTGTAAAACTCTTCTTTTTTCCCAAGAAAACTTTTCTTTCTTTTGAAGAACATATCACTTTAAATTATGGAAAGTTTACTTAAGGAATAATAGGACACATGGAACATGATATAACCATTTTTACACATCCAAACTTCCCAAGGAGGTCATACAACTCATTTAATGCTCTTTTATTAACTTCAAAATGACTCAAAATGATATAAGGACTAAAATGACTAATAACCAATGCTAATATGACATGAAATGACCTATAATACACATGATGACCAAATATTAGAATCATAAACACCTAAAAATCAATTTTTTTTCCTATAGGGGTCTTAATTTGACCTGTAAGGTCAAATTTGGTCAATAGTAATCTTACAACCAAGTAATTAACAATGTCTACATACCAAGGAGTGTTAGTGAACAATACAAAAAGATGTTTGTTAGGAAAGGATCATATACTATGGTAATTTTTAATCTAATGTTAATTTTGATATAAATTTTGTAACAACATTATCCTTTTTTAGCCTATCTATAATAGTAATATCAAACTCTTATATTAGAATCAACCATATAATTATCCTTCTAATGACTATTAATTTATTTATTAAATCCCTGATTGTTGTGTGATGAGTATCAATTAAAATTAGATAACCTATAATATAATTTAAATTTTTTTAATGGTTTATAATATATAAATAAATTATTTATCTATCACTATATACTTGAGCTCATCCCCTTGGATATTTTTAATGATAAAAATATGGCATAGCTCAAGAAATAATATTCTTTTACCAAGGATGGATCCCAATGTAGTATCATAGGCATTTATGTGGATTTTAAAGGGTAATGTCCAAATTGTGACTCTCCATACTATATTTATCACTCATATATCTTTAAGTTATTGTAATGTTGTTTTACATGCATCCATCCAAATAAAATCAAAATCTTTAGAAAGTAAAACAAATAGAGGTGTTACAATTTTACAAAATTATTTGACAAATTTGTGATAGTATCTATAATTTCCTAAGAAAATTTGAATGCCTTTTTTTTTTTGATGAATTTTTAATTTATTGATTACACTTATTTTAGTAGGATCTACTTTAATTCCTATAGGTGAGATGTAATGTCCCAAAATAATGCCTTTAGTAATTAACATGTAGCATTTTTCATGACTTAGAGATAACTTGTTATCTTGATAGCATTAGAGGAATTTCTCTAATTTTTGGAGGGATTTGTCATATGTTTCCCCATATACTATGAATTTTTCCATTACATATTAACATAATCATGGGATAGATCAGAAAATATGCTCAAATTAGCCCTTTAAAAACTGGTGAGAGCATTTCATAAACTGAATGGTAGTATGGAATATGTATAGGTACCCCAAAGAAATGTGAAAATGATTTTATCACGATCCTTAGGAGTTATTATAATATTATTATAACCAATAAAACCATGAACAAAGGATAAATATCTCTTTCCTACAAACATGTCAAGTACTTGATCAATGAAAAGAAGAGGAAAGTGATCTTTCCTCATCACTATGATTAATTCCCTATAATTGAAACATATACACCATTTTCACCCATTTTAAATTACAATAAAAAGAGGTGGAAACCATTTAATATAAAAAAATATGATAGATAAACCCTACATTTAAGATTTTTTATACTCAATTTTGACTATCTTTAATAGTTGAGTTCATCCTTCATTATCATTTGTGAATAGGTTTTCACTCATCCTTGATGTAATTTTGGTAGATACATACATCCATGGAAATACCTCTCATGCTATGATATTCCTAATAAAATTTTATTTTGTGGATTTGGAGCATGGTGGATAGTTTAGTTTCTTGTTGAAGTCCTAATTTATTGTTGATATTAAGGGTTTGTCTTTAAAATATTTCTACTTGTTTGGATAGGGACAACATGGATTCTATATTACCCAAAAATGGGATATAATTTTAATAGTGTGGTATTAATTTATGGAAGGTTATAATATATATTTTGGTATTATAGTAACCTTCTTTAGGAATAATGTTTGTGAGGAGGCATGGTATACATTGTAATATATTGTCTATTTATGAGTCAATTTGATACATATTTTTAGGACACTAGTAATAATTGTGTCTTCTTCCTAATATTTAAAGGATATGTTGATGTCAATTTTGAATAAAGTACGTAAATAAAAAATTTATTATTCTTCATCTTCTACATAATAAGTTTGTTATATTTCATAGGAAACCATGGATTATGGGTATAATATTAATTTCTTAGTGTTATTTCCATTTGAAATCAACATGTTCCCAAATCTATAACTAATGTAAGCATTGACTGTAGCTAGCCATGGTATTCCTAGGATAACGGGATATCCTCCTAAGTTGGATTTCAATTGTAAGATGATAAAATTAATAGGGTACAACCATGAATCCATGGCTATGACTAAATCTTATATAATCCCATTTGGATTTATTTTGGATATATCTAACATTTATATAATGGTAGGTGTTGGGATATGATGTTTAAGACCAATTTTATGATTATTCCCATAGTTATGACATTTATGATTGATCCTAATTAAAGTAATGTATTTTTTATAATATTTACATTAACATTGATATCAACTACAATATTTCTTAGATTAGAATACTTTGGTGGAACTACATTGCATAGCACAAAGTTTACATGTTGTAAACTAATTGAACAATTTTAGGATTCTTCCTCTTTTAATTCTTTAGGAATAGATCATAGACAATTTTATTGTAAGATATTTGATGTTTTCAAAATCCATGAGATTGAGAAACATAATTCAATGGGTTATAACTATGTGCAACTTGTTTACTCGATGTGTTTTGAATCAATAACCATGTTTCATCATAAGGAAGTAAATCATCATAATTGTTGATTCAAAATGAATCAAGTAAAAAGTTTCATATAGTTGTAACCCATAAATATTATTTCTCAACTTTAGTATATATGGGCATGTATTTTATAGCCTAAAATAGTAGAATTTTTTACATAATTTTTTTAAATTCTCCTAAAAAATCAAATTCATATTCTTTATCTAAATGTTAGAGGTTCAATCTCTTTGTAAAAGGAGGGTTGGTAGGCCATCGTTATGTTTTGCTTTTTATTGGTTTAGGAATATTAGTTTGTTCAAATAGTTGGGGGTTATTATGGGATTTTGGAACCTATTTAGGGGGTTATTTTATTATGGGTGAGGTGGGTTTTGTAAGAACACATCTTGAATGAAGATGGACTTCATTGATGTCCATTGCATAAGTTATATATTACATTATTTATGTGGTTTATCTCAATTGAACTAACTTATTTTTGTGGTTTGGTATAGTTTGGGTGGGAAATTATGGTTTCTTAGAATCTAGTTGAGTGTTATGCATCAAGGCTAGTAATTTTTATTGTAATTATGGTTATTGTGGAAATCTAGTATTTTGGTTAAACTAGGGATGGTTACTTCTCCATGGTTATTGCCAATGGTTGGAGGAAGAGGATCATTTTTATTTTTTACTTTGAGGTTTCAAATACTAGTTTTGGGATGGTTTATAATTATTTGGTGTTTGGGTATTTTTTTGTTGCAAATTTTGAGGAATATAAGGCTAGTTTTTTGGTTGCTTCCAAATATTTAGAGGTTTGGCATTCTTTTGTGGCCAATTCTAGTTTTGGGGTCACATAGATGTCCAAGAATTAGATGCATACCAATTAGGAACAACTAGAAATTGAGAACATAAAATGCATATTTTTTTAGAATACCTTAATTGGGTGGCCTTTATGGCCATTTATTTCACTATGCCACTTAGAAAATATGATATTTATCTCTACCAATTGCATTCAATTCCAATTTTTAGAATATTCCTCCATTATGATGGCCATTTTTACTCAAATGACATGGAATTTACATTATAATTTATTTTTATGATAGTTTGGATAATAAATAGGCAAGACATGTTTTGTTTCTTCATTTTTATTCCTCGTGTGTAGTATACCAATGTGAATGGTAATATATTTCTTCATATTTTGTATAAACCTACTTACCTCTATTCATGAAAGTTAATTTTTAACTAATGAATAAAGTATCTTGTTATTTTGGGTTTTGTTCATTATTGACCTTAAATAATTCATACATAGAAGGGTGATCTCATTGAATGAAAATTGTGAGACATCTCTACCACTCATTAAGTCCAACACTTTCAATCTATCTTATTTAACTACATTCAAGAATATCATTTTTTACAAATATGAATTTAGTGTGGTCTACTTATATTTTTCTAGGATGAACATGAACCATTCCATGTAATCTTATAGTGATTCAACCTCTTCTTGTGACATTCATAAAATTTCATATCTCCTATAGTTACTTCCTCAATATTAGTGTTGATATTTGGAAAGAAAAGTTTCCTTCATATCCATATAAGTGGATTGTTTAGACCCATAAACCATCTGAGGGTTTCATCTTTGAGTGTTACCAAAAATAACTTCAAATTTTGAAAATCTTGGTTGTAATCATAGCTATGGCATAGGACATCGAACTCAAAGAGGAATGGATTTGGATCCTCATTTTCATTTCCAATAAAATTAGGTAGGGAAGAATAAGGGATATTTTTCATAGAATTAACAAATTGTTTTTTCAAAATATATGTCATTGAAAATCTATGAAACTAATATTACGATAAATAAAGATAAAATTTTAAATTGTATATATCCAAGTAGAGAGAGAGAGAGAGAGAGAGAGAGAGAGAGAGAGAGAGAGAGAGAGAGAGAGAGAGAGAGAGAGAGAGAGAGAGAGAGAGAGAGAGAGAGAGAGAGAGAGAGAGAGAGAGGAACATTCTGCTATCTTTAGAACAAAAGTGAGTTTCCACTTGGTAGTTGAGATTAGCTCAACTGTGTAACCTAGTGATACTTATAACCTGTTGATTTTTGATGATCAAGTCCAAAATAAAAACTTTTAAAGATTGATTGATTTAATCACATCAACCACACTAAAAGGTGAACCAACTATTTTAGTACATTGGCTCACTAAAGTCCATAAAAGTCCACTAGGTATTAGTACATGTAATAGCTTTAGAATATAAGATTAATTTGTATTTTATAATATTACATGAATGTTGCATAACATATGTGCATTAGATATGTCTCATGCTAAATATATATATATATATATATATATATATATATATATATATATATATATATATATATATATAATAATAGTACCATTTATATAATTCTACCACAACTATGAATCAAAATCATATAACTATGTGCTTTAGATAATTTGGATAACTATGTAAGTGTGGAGGAAATGCTTCTAAATCATGTCCCCACTATGTATGAAAAAATATGAAAATGATAAAAGTATCAATGTGGAGGACATGTTTCTAAAACATGCCCCCACTATAAATTAGATATGTTGAATAATGAGTAGGTGTAGATAGCATGCTTCCAAATCATCCCCCTACTAAATATATGAGTCAATATAAGTACCATATTGAATGAATGTGAAGAACATGCTTCCAAATCATGATCCCACCAAATCCAAAAACTATGAATGTGTGGAATCTATATCCATATGACATGCTCCTAATAAATAGATAAACTAGTATAAGTACCAAATATTAAATAAATGTGGAGAACATGTTTCCAAACCATGCCTCCACTATGATATGAAAACTATGAATATGTAGAAGCTATGTCCATATGACATTCCCCCAATAATCTAAAAACTATGAAAAGTGTGGAGAACATGTTTCCCAAGCATGCCCCCACTAATATTCCCCTCCTTGAGGTGAGGAAAAAAGTTTACCTAGATGTTACCCCACCACAAAAGGGTAAGGCAATTGTAAAATATGTGACTGTAACTATGTAGCTTATAGAAGGAAATATGTATAGGTAAATTATCATTGAATCACATAGAACCAATGTGATCACATGTAAGCAAAAGATACATGATAAAAATAATGTAAATATATATATTGTAACATTATAATATCAATAATAAAATAATCATACATATAATATCACTCAAAATCAAGTCAAAAGTAATGCTCCAAAGAGACCATAAACAAGGGGCATGTTTAAATTCCACAAAATTTAATTGAAGTGACTTCATAAAATGTACAAAAATAGGGAATGACATATTAAAATGTCTAAACAACAAGCAATGACATATTCAAATGTCAAATAAAGAAAACATAGGTATAGGGGACAAATACAAGGGAGCATATTAAAATTTTTGAACAAGTAAGACAATAGAAATTCAAAACACTTGAGGAAGTATGTAAAGTAAAGAATAAACAACCAAAATAAACATGTCATAATGGCCCATAGATAAAATGTGTTAGAAAAAAATCAAGAACATAAAATATCAAATACCATGTTCAAGATAAAAGCATGGATAATAATAATGTGTAAGTACATAGGTAAGCTCAAATATGAGAGTGTAAAGTGATCATCAAATCATAAAAATTTTATGTATATAGATCATAGAATATAGATGCCCCTAATGTCCTAGTGATATGAGTAGAGGGAAATCCCAACACCCATAAGTGTATCATGTATATGTGTATGCCTGTATATGTGTATGTAGGAGAAAATGATATGCCATCCGTCAACATGGAACTAACACATAGATTCTAAGGATCCAATATAACATGCAGGTGCTAAAAATGTGTTTAGATTTTTTGAATATTTTTATTTTTTGGGTATCTTTGGAAGAGATGAGATCATCTTATTATCTCATCTAAAGGATGATCATAGGTATATCTTCACTCAAAACCTAATGAAAAAAATTGGTAGTAATACCAAAGAGCATGTATAGGTGAAATATATAGCACTTTAGTATTTGTGATGTTGGATGTATGTATAATAGGACTCCAAGATCGTGAAGTACCAATAGAAGGAATAAGGTTTCTTAGAACCCATATCTATGTACTCTATGGTTTATTTTGAATAACAAAAGTATAAACATGTTTAGGTGCTTTTGATATATATATGGTGCATAAAAGATATGGATTTTATTTAACCCATGATTTGTCTCTAATTTACAGCTATCTCAAGTATTACCTACCCAAGAAAGGATATTTCTTATTGCTTACCCTTTTATAGTGGATTAGCTTTGCTAGGATTGTTAATTAACTACCTAGGTATGAATTTCTCTTGTTCAAGAGGATGCCCATATGGAATACCAAAATTTGAAATTTATTTATTAGTATCGATGTACTTAACATACCCATGTATTTTATAATGTACTGCTCAAATAGTACGTATCCAAGGATATCCTAACAACATGTTGTAGACACATGTATAAAGTATAACTGAGAAATTAGTAACCACATGGTTGATAACGATCTATAAAGGTAGTGTTGACCAAATTTGAATTTTAGTTAAATTGGATCAATCCATACATATTGAAACATTTCAAATCTTTCCATATGTCTTATAAGGGTCTCATGTTGGTCTAATAATCTCAGTTATCTCTGTTCTAGCTTTGGTGTAAGCCTAGCTTACTTGTACTTATTGAGCATTAAAAAGTCAATCTTATTTAACTATGGTTAAACATGGTCAAAGGATAAATAAATTTTATAAATTTCCTTATAGGGTCATTGAAGTGTTCTAAGGTGTCCCTAAGTTTTGAATTAACCCTTTGCTATGTTTTCATATGATAAAGTGTCTTTTGAGTCACTTATGAGCTCATTAAATGACGTGTATAGATTTTTTCAAGGAATAAATTGTCACCAAGGAGAATTCAAATGTGTATGAGGTTAGAGGATGTCAAGGAATGGTAAAAGGTAAAAATGAAGTAGTTTCATGCACTAAAATTGGGAAATATCCTAAAAATGGGCTCTTAATGGCACTTGTATAGATTTGGAGAGTCCATATTTAGGTGAGAAAATGGGCATAGTGTATCTTGAGATTCATAAATTCTTCCCTATGATTTTTGTGTAGAGACAAAGTAAAAATATCAAATTTTTCTTATTCTCCTTTCTTGCCTTCATAAGCCAAGAAGGGTCAACTTTAGATGCTTGGTGCAAGATATACAAGTGGAGCTGGGGGGAGTGATATTAGGAGTTGAGAGGGGTCATAATATTATTTAAATAAATGGAAATAAGTATAAGTTTCACATTTACTCCTTTATGAACCATTTTTAATAATCCAGGTAGCTTGTTGTGCTTTTGCATCCAAGAAGGAGTCCTTTATGAAGCATTTTTCAAAGTTTTTTGATTGGTTTTGATTTATTGGTTTTTGAAGATGTTTTCAAGGTCATCTTAACTCCTTTAAACCCTCAAAATTCATTATACAAGATAGTATTCATATTTTTCAAGACCATATGCCATACCATAATCACTTTATATCCCTATCTACTTTGTATCAAATTTTTGCAAGAAGCATTTCACATTGGAAATAGGGTTTGAAAAGTTTGGTTGAAGGTTTGAAACATCTTAATACCTCATCCCAATATCATATTAAGATATAAATCACAATGAAAGTGAAATTAAACCATAAATAGTTCCGACTCACTTCCCATGTATATAGTTGACAACCACCTACATGTGGTACCACAGAGGGTTAATTGACCTTTGTGAGGTGATGAAATAGGTGTTTGGGCATTTATTAAGGCCATAGTAAGTTAAAAAATAATATAAATAATTTTATAATGACTATGATGATATTAAAATAGGTATAAACTTTTAAAAGGATCAAAATATTGATACAAGCCCAATTTCCCTAAAAGGTCTCAGAGGTTTTGAGGATATCTTCTTGCATTGTTGTAGTTACTTATAAAAATCCTAAATTAGAAAAATTTGTATCCCTCATTATGAATAAGATATTTTAAAAATATTAAGTACAAATTAATTAATGGATATGGTTATCAGGAGATCTAAAAATGTATTCTTATGCACTGAACTTAGTCAATGTTGTCTATGTGTTTTGACTTAAAATGACCATACTTCTTACAAAGTGACCATACTAGACCAAGCCAACTTATGTAGATGATTATAAATGATGAAGGTAAAATTTAATGATTTAAATTTTTTTTAAATGGATGGTACCCTATGTTTATGCCTCAATAACACATACCCTATCTATGCATAGGCCTGGAAAGATACACCTACAACAGGGGTCAAATAGGCAGATGTCTCAATCAATAAATGTGACCTAAAGAATTGTTACTAAAAGGGTGTATTAATATTTTTGAAAGATAATATTGATGCAAGTACATACATCATCACATATAAGTTTCATTTAAGACCCTTTCACATCATGTTTGATCTAAGTTGAAGCCCTTAACACCCTTTTAGTAGGGTGTCCTAGTCAGCTAATAGTGGGGAATTTAGTTGTTGATAAAGGTGCTTATGATGGAGTAAAAAGAGTTTGGGTAATATAAAAAACATGAAATCATATAAATAAATTTTATATTAACTCCATAAACTACAAAAATGGATAAACCACTTACATAGACCTCTTAAAGGAAACCCAACATACACCTACAGTGAAACACAAGGCAGAGACTCAAACTTGTTATCAAGTGCTCACAAAAAGGCTAAAGGGAAGTTGATATGATATATAATTATTATATAACCTTAATTATTATAATTATTATCTACATGTATTCTCATAAGTGAATGTCCATCAAAATAAGGAACCCAAAAATAAACCAACACAATCCACTTTAGGAACCCTACACAATCACCCTCCTCATAGTCTGCCTTGGAAATGGAAAAAGTAGAAAGGGAAAATGACCTAATCAAAAGATAAAATTTATATATATAATCATTAAAACTTTTATAATTCCCTCCAACTTTCATTTTGGTCTAGGAAAATGAAGGAGTTCCCTCTATTTTGTCTTAGATAGAGGCCACTCCTTTGTGCATAAAATTGATAGTTTTGAAGATAAGAATGATAGGGAAAAAATATGAAGACAGAGAGATTCTTAAATATGTTTTGAAAATTTGGCAACATATAGGAGATCATGATAAATATACTACATAAAGAGGTATTCCATTTTACAGGTCTAGACACTCAGGTTTACAAGACAAGACTACTAGGCATGGTGAAGCCTAGTTTCTAAATAGAGGACCATTTTCAATCCTAGCATAAAATGAGAAAAAATATGAATTAATATTTGTTTATAATGTCAAATAAGATGTGTATAGACTATTTCTATGCATTTAATCCATAAAATAAGGTCATTTTGAGCTAAGGTTGTAGTCAAGCATGTTAAGAAAGTTTTGGCCTAATGCCCAAATGAAGGGTCATATGAAATTCTAGGCCTAAGTGAGAATTTAAATTGATTTTAAAATTTTAATAAGGCCAATATATATGTATTATAACTACTAAAAAGTAGGTAAATATTTAGAAGGTCATTTTTAGACCTTGAAGTACAAACAAGTTATAAGAATAACATTAGGCCTATATCCAAATTGAGTGTATTTCACACTTATGTCATGAGGTGAACTTTAAAATATATATTTGGATACAATTATGAGGTCATATATGATGCGTAAAATCTCTTTGAATGCATAGGAATCACAAGAAAACCATTTTTGGGTCAAAACTCTCCCATGCATGTAGGAAAGGTGAAAGGAAGAGCTCAAATAGGTGACTTCAAGTGTTCATATCTCACATGAGGTTTTGAATTGGATTAAAAGGCATTTGGGTATGTTATTATGGTCCTTAAAGATTAATTTTATCAATTTTTTTTGAAACTTGGATGTGAAATCTTTGTGAAATCTTAAGAATTAAAATTTCTAAAAAAACCCTTTCAAACCTTGGTTAAAACCCAATTGGGAAGATGTAGTTGGTGACATAACATAATGGAATATTTTTATAATTAAAAATATTTTAATTTGTATATGAATATATTATAATCCCTCATATGAAAATTATCTATACAGACTTATATAGATGAAGGCACAAACAAGGGTTTTCTCACTATTTTATGTATTTTGTAGGTTATAAGAGGATTCAAGAGACGAAAAAAAGATTTTGGAGAATATTGAGACTTGAAATAATTCCTAAAATTAAATAAATTCCTTGAAAAAACTTCTAAGTTCCCCAATTAGGTAATTCAACTTAGCCAATCAAATCTTACATATTGGACAAGTTAGTGAAGATGGAAAACTTCAAGTGAGTTCATTTTAAGGTGTGAATGATTATTATAGTGACATGGAGGGTATTGAAACATGTAATTATTTCCATCCCATGTATTTTAAAATATAATTAATTGCTTTTTGGAATCCAAATGTGTAGGGTACATGAAAAGAGTTTTTTTTGGACTATAGATGATGATTACTCTTTCAATTTGATTTTAGAAGACCATGCATGAAACCAATGCATGGATATGAATTTATTATTGTCTACCCTTACATTTAAATAATTTAACATACTCTTTATATATTGTGGTACATTAAAATAGGCCTAATCATGAAGGCAATTTTTCTATGCAAAATGGAGAGTTTTTCTTTCCACTTTTCATGAAATTTGTGACTTGGATGGACACTTGTATCACTTAACCTTGCATGTTTCATCCCATAACTTCTAAAAATTCAAAATTAACTCCTTTAATAATTTTTACAAGTGTCCTTGTGACCCTTGGCCTTCTTTTCTTTTCTCTCTCTCTATTTTTATAAGAACTAGCCAATTTGGCATTGTATTGGATGCTTTACCTGAGTATGGAAAATCCATGATCATTTATATACCTTTTGATAAATAAAATTACTAATTTTTACCTCTTATATGTATTTTCATAGTGTTTTTCATTTGAATAATTTATTTTGCTTAAGGGACACTCTTATTTCCTTAGCATGTCATTTCATTCTTGCAACTTATTTGCAGTTGGAAAACTTATTGTAGGGCATGTGAAGTGTTTTGATATATTTCAAGGATTAAGTGAGATTGTCTCTTCATTAATTACATTAAATTCCTTTTTTTATATTCCTCTTATCCTTCTATATCATCTATAACCCCATAATGTAACATTGATGTAAGAAGATGTAGATTGGAGAAGTGTATGTTTGGTTTATTCTTTGATTTCAAGTGTAGCATACATATGGTTGAAATTCATCAATTTATTTAGTGTATCACCTCCCTTAGGTTAGTTTGTTTTTATTTATCTATCTCCATTTTTACCCCTCCCAAAGTTATTAGTATCAATCTAAAGGGGTACATTAAGAGAGTTAGCCCTATATAAAGACTCACATCATTCTTTAGGCTTCACATAATCCTATATATGATTTCATTGTGCCACTTGGATGAGGAGAGATATGCATCTCCTAAAAGGGTGAATATCCAAATGATAATAGGTAAATCATTCTCAACAAGAACCCTCTAGGACATCCCATTGAATGCTCTGAATGATCTAGTAGAGGGGTGTAAATCATGATGAGTATAACCCAAATGTGTAATTCATGTCATGGTGAAAAAAAATTATCTTACACCATTATCAATCATAACACTCTGTATGGGGTGTTTATGAAGGTATACTAAAATTAATATAGAATGAATATTAGAGTCATCATCCTTAATTTCACTATCATCAAATGAAATTGAAGGTTTCTAAACCAAAAGAGGTATATGTCATGCATAAGAACCAATAACCCCATCTAGTGGGTTCCCATAATATGATGAAGGAGGATCAAGATGTTCATTATCTACCACTTTTAATTTTGGTTCCTTCTGATAATGGTTTTATAAAATATTATTAAATATCTTATGTTTATGTTGATCACTAGGTTGTGAATATGATTCTTTTGGAGGATCATAAAATTGAATCCATTGGTATTGATGAGGTCCTGGATCTTATGCTTTAAGGTAAAAAATCTATTTATAAAATGCTCATGGCCTTTGTGATAGTCACAATAAGCATTTTGATCATATCCTTTAGGTATAGGTCTATTTACATCAGCCTATATAGGAGGAGGGGGAGATATAAGATGGCACTCTAATAACTATGGGAGTAATGAAGCAGGAGGCTCAGGTAAATGTGTAAACTATCTCCTTGGTGCATTATATAGGATAAGTTTATTAGTCTATTTTGAAAATTTTCTAACCATGGTGGTTGTTTCCTTTTTATGTAGATGAGGTTTTACCTTATACCTTAGTTTGATTGTATTTTTTACTAAATGTATATATAACTAGTGTGTTTGCTACATAATTGAGATTATTTGATGGCATAAGCTTTATTTCATGGTCTTGTACAACATGCCATAATCCATTGAAGGATTTAAACTTTTTAAAAATAATGGACTCATGTAAAGGAGTAAGAAATCTTTTCTTGAATATGTCTTGAAACTCTTTATCTACCATAGGATTGGTCATTTTGGCTAGAATTGTCTTATACCTCAAGATATATTCATTTATTGGTTCATCAGTTCCTTATTTGATCTTTGAAATTTGAGCATAGGAAATCCTTTTGGTGATGTTAATATAAAAGTATATTAAAACATGATCTACAAGAGGTTTTAATTCTTTCATATATTGGAGAGGTAATTCATAAAACCATCTCAAATCATAGTCCTTGAGGATATTAAGAAATAAATTTGTTAAAATTTTATTATTGGAAGCATAATCAAGTCATACCATATACAAGGTTTGAATATGTTGTTCAAGATCACCCTTGCCATCATAAAATGTGAACTTAGGTGTAATAAATCTAGTTGACAAATCATGTAAAGAGATCTCAATTGCAAGAGGGTTATGCAACGTATCTTTCAAATTTATGGAATGTGAAGACTTTGAGTCCTTGTGTTTAATATTTATAACCTTATCCTGCAAGGTCTTGATGACTTGAAGGAGTGATTGAATTGTAGGTCCCAAAGGATTTTGCTTAGCAATTTTAGTATCACCATAGGGGATGGAAACATGTTTTGAGTTTTAATAGGCATTGAAACCAGTATTTACATTGAAATAATGGGTAAGTTAATAATATATATATTAATAGTAGTTTCAAAGAAAAAAGGTTGAAACACATAATCCATTCCCCCATTAGATGTATTGAGTTTTAATGTGGGATAATTTATAGTACTTACAAATTATTCACCATTACTACTATGAAGAAACTTTGGTTTTATCTTTTTTCTTATTTCATCTCTTGTAACATTAAAAAATGTATCTATTAAGCCATTATTATTATTGACATGAGTAAATAATGCTTCTTGGTCCTCCATTGAAAATTAGGGATTTACACTAACATTTTCCATTGCTTCACAAATGAAAAGTTAAAATTTTTTAAAATAATAAAATAATTAATAAAATAGAAAACCCTAGGTGACCTATGGTTTGATGTTCAAATATTAGGTTCACTAAATGTTCAATCCTAATTTTCATGTGGATCCTTCCACCAAAAATGCCCTAGTTTCCCAAAATCTCCCTACCTATTCAGGTTTACTAGTTACTATTACTTACTTCAAGTTTACTATGTCTAGTAACTTACCCTAATAAACCTGATTCCCAAAGGTCCCACCCAATTGGGTTCTTCATTACTCATGACTTAGATTTATTATTCTAAGTAATCGATGTAGGAAACCATGAGAAACATTAAAATATTACCTAATCAAGTTTTTCTTCCCCTTTTGCTTACTTTAGGTTTCTTAAGTGAAGTTTCCTACCCACAAGAACCAAAAGTATTATAATATCAAAAACCTAAAGTCATCTACTATCAAGAACCCAAAGTTGTTTGCTTTTGTTAACCCAAAGTTGTTCAAAATGAAAAGTCTAAAGTTACCTACCTTTCAATACCAACACGAAGTTGTTAAATATTTTTGCTTAAAATCAAGTTACTTAAGTTTTTAAATATATCAATTATTTAAAATTTGGAACTTGTTTAGAGATAAAAGAGTTAAAAGTTAACCTTGTTTCTCAAATTTCTAAATCAGGTAGAGAAGTCAGTAAGTGCTTTTAAGCACTTATCAATATTTTTCAAAAAACTGAAAGAGCAAATGGCTCAGTCAAAGGGATCATGAAGGTCAAAAGAAGAAATAGAAAAAATAGGAGCACAAGGTAAGATCTTTGAGGAGGCCCCAGAGTTAGTACTTGAAGAGATTCCAAACTATTCAAGAAAGGGAAATCAAAAGCAAAGGTAAATAAAGTCAGATGTTAGGGACCAACAATTAAGTATGAATATAAAGGTTACCCTATTGAGTCATGCATATAATCAAAGTTTATATAAATAAGTGATATAGATATGGGGCAGATATCTATAACTGGTCTTTTGAAAAGATCAAGGGCCATTGTAAAGACTCCACTTCTACACTCCATCACCAATAGTGGCTCCTTTAGGAAACAACTTTCCTAAGTTCATCTCAGCTTCCTGAGTTTGAGCTAGCATACGATAAGTATTATGACTCCATCTCTAGGTTAGTAAGGGATATTGCTAGGAATGTGATTTTGAGGCTAAATGTTCAATATCTCAACTAGTGTTTGAAGATTTAAACCTCGACAAAAGTGATTGATATTTCAATGAAAACAACTAAGAAATAATGGGAGACTAAAATAATAGTGTATTAATATAATGAATACATATTACTTGAAGAAGATAAAACAACCCTCAAGGTTTCCCAAGCACATTGTTATATCTAATTTTGTTCAAGATGTAGATGCTATTATTTAGCTATTATGAAAAATCAATGGACATAAGAACACAAAATGATTTTCACTCTAGATGTATGATTATATTAGGACCATTAATTCAACTTATATTTATTCTAAGATTGACTAGCCAAAAATGATTAGTGATAAAATGGATCAATAATTGAAAAATGTGTTGCAAAATTTTGATTTTAATAAGACTTCATATCTGGTATATGTAGCAACCTCCAATGGAGCTTTCTCAAGGTTAAGGACCAATGTTACATTATCAACAATACCAATTTATGAATTTTATCCTTAGTTATTCCTTGAATAATATTACAATGATTAAAATTATAGTAAATGATGGATTCTTATATGAGCTTATTTGTAAGTTGGATAAATCTTTAAAACATAGAAGAGTATTAGATGAGGCATGGGATGTAGTTTCATTATATGGTTTCATTTTTATTTAATTTATTGATTTCACTTATTCAAAATAGGAGGTTTTTTAGGATCACCTATTAAACTACCAAGATATCCAAGTGACAATTGGATCCTTATGGAGATGAGTAGACAATTGGTTGAGTTACAAGATTTATAGTCTAAATCTCACAAAGTAGCTATTAATTTTCCTATTGTAATTGGTCACTATCATTGTCCTAACAGTCATAAAGATATGAATGTATAGAAATAAATATATCACCATCAAACTCAAACACATTTTGAGGCCAAGGAAAATATTGATTTTAGATGTGTTGCTCAGAGTACTATTTCTCTTGAATATATGCATATCTCAGCACATGAAGATTTTTGGATAGATTTTAGTGATGAAATTAAAGTAAGAATAAAAGATAATATTATATTAACTATGGAGTATATTTGAGAATTTTATTTTGCCTCTATTCTTGAGGATTTGGAAGATGATGGTGTTGTTACCAGTGATGCATTTCATGCAATAGGAGGGGATGGTATTTCTGGAGATGATCATGATAAGAAAATTATAGAGATAACTTTAATTGTTTTGAAAATGACTTAAAATTGGGTTCTTAATATGGGTTATTTCATGAAGGAAATGATAAGTGAAACTACACATGTGGGGCAAAAGAGAAAAGAGATAGTGTAAGGATAAAGTAGTCATGGTCCCTTAAATAAATTAAAGTTGAAGAAGAATGTTGATGATACTTTCTCAATAGTGAAAGATAAGTAATCAACTCAATGGATTGTTTCCACTTCACCATTGGTATATTCTATCCCCACTACTTATTTCATTCCAACTTTAATCCTCCCATTATTTATGTCATAGACCTTTCAATTCTTACACCATCTCGCAAGGTTAATGTTACTAAGTCTTCCAAGAAGTCCACTTAGAAAGAGGCAAAGCCCTCCTCTTCTTCCTTATAATTTTCATGCTATAACTCCACGACCCCCATCAAAAGAGCAAACTCATATAAAAAAATAATCTGAAAAGGTAACTACTAAAGAGGTGCTCCCATCACAAGAAGAAATATTAGAGAAACAAAATGAAAAAGAAGAAGCAAGGATTGAAATGAAGGTTACTAAAAAGATAGTAGATAAAGGGAAAAATAAAGTAAAAAAAGAAATAGATATAGAATCAGGCAGAGATAGATTTAAGGCTATAAAAGAAAAAGAAATTGAGAAAGGAAAGGAAGTGGAAGTAGAGATAGAGAGGGATTCAACATAAGAAATTCAATCTGACACTCAGGCACAAGAACTCTCTTCATAAGAAGTTACTTCACAATATTTATCAATAAAAAATGAACAATAAAAAATGGTTACTCATTCAATCACTTCCACCAACACAAATTTCTCATCTTGGTTGGCATTTTAGAAAACTTCAAAATCAAAGGAAGTGATTAATCTTGAGGAGATGGATTTACAATTGTTGAAAAGTTTGGATAAAAGGGGAAAGAAATGAAATCAAGAAAAAGTTACTTCAAACATGATAATTGAATATTTAGGGCAAAAATTTGAAAATATAACATTTCCCCATAGGGAGCTAATAAAAGAGAAGTTAGTAATGAGAATCTATCAATTACAAGGGTGTCTCTTGGAGAGGTTACAACTGAAGGGTTAAAACAAGATACTCAGACTTTAATTGATACTCTCTTTAGGAAGTTAGATGAAGATAAAGTTTCTAAAACTAAGTTAAATGAGAAAAATGATCAATTGTGCCAAATAATTGCCAAAGTGGCAAAATCTACTCATCAACAAGTTTTGCTCCTAGAAGTTGTGATTTCTCAACAAGTGATTACTGAAGTGGAAGAAACTTGGGAAAAGGTTAAGGAAATTTACAAATGGGTTGATAAAATGAAGTAAAAGGTTGAAAAATTCTTGCCACTCATTAAGGATTCTCAAATTAATATTTTGAATAAGATATCAAAAGTTAGAGCAATGAGAGTTGAATTAGAAAATGAAAATGAATTTTCTAAACTTCAACAAGAAAGTCTTCAAAAAATGGTGAATTTAGATGAGAAGATTTTGATTCAGGAACAAATTGTTCCTTATATAAAGAAGATAAATCAAGAATAATATATCATATCCTTTCACTTAAGCACTCTTCTAGATGTAGCAAAATAAATGAAGAAGTTATAAGAAGATAGGCATGGTGCTAAGACTAATCTAGAAGACTCTCTCCTTGGGCTCATAGGTATATGGTCAAGTGGTCTCCCAAGAGCAGTTAAATAATTGGATGAATAATTAAAATAAAGGATGGACAAAGCTATGACCCCTTTTACAACTAAATCTATCAAAGTGCTAATCAAATGTCATGAAGAATTGAATATACTTGGGCCAAGGATTGAGAAAACTAAATCTTATTGTAAAAAGATTGAAAGGTAAATGTTGAGATTGGAAATAGAAAGATAGTCAATTGCTAAACTAGATGATGCAATGATCCAATAAATGATATCTTAAGACATCAAATATTAATAAAAGTGCAAAAGTCAAGTTCAGATAGTAGATTAATTTTACCTTGAGACTTGAATAAATTCTTCTTTTTATTTTATTTTCTTTCTTCATGAGTATTATGTAAGTAATCTTATTTCCAATAAAAAACTATTTAAACATAATAACATTTTATGATTTACTTGTAAACATGAAATTACTTTGTAAATTTCCATGTTTTAAGTAGCTCAAGGTTTCATTATTAAGAGTCATTTTATAAAAGTCAATTAATTGATCTAACTTTACATTGCATGCTAATTGTTTGTAACCAATCCAAATAAGAAGTGTAAATATAGGTACATGTCATTGATCATTGCATGACACAAAGAAGAAGTTTGAGAAATTTTTTATTCAACAACTTTCATTTTTAATACAAAACATGTGAATTGAGGAAGTGGTTTCTTGTTAGGATTTTGTATCTTGAAATTTTATAAATGGAGGAACAAGCCTAGTCACCAAGAGGATGATAATTTTTAGAATCAATCAATTATATAAATTGTACAAATGGTTTATGAAATCCAAAACTTTGAGTTTGAGATAATAGGATTATTTTTTATGAATTATGTTGAAAGTGAAAAAGAGGACAATTTGTTTTCCTTAAGAAATTTCTACTTAAGGGAATCATTTCATGTGTTCTATGAAGATAAAATGGTAAACTTTATGTTATCTTTAAATATAAATTGAATTCATAGTTTTCTTAATCATTTTTTGGAAGGTTATCATACTTATATGTTTATCTACTTGCATGGATATAATAGACTCTACAAAACTATCTGTTGTGAAATGCAATTTCCATCTCTCTCAAGCATTGTAATCCTTTCCTTATTTTATAATCTCTTCTAAATTATTTTTACATTCCAAAAACTAGTTGCTTGAAAAGAAATTGATATATAATTTGTATATGTTTTGAATCAATCTAAACAAAAAGTAACTAGAAGTAGATAAATATAGACATACAAGAACTTCACCATTAAATTAAGGGGATTTAATCCCATGACTACCTAGGTAGTTTTGACTCCATGTAAAATATCTAGCCAATAGACTCATATGCCAAACTTAACATGCATAAGTTCCAAAGTATATGACAATTTTAATGTGGAATTTTTATAGAAATCAAGCATTGCATGTTTTTAGAATTCAAGTCTTTGTTATCACATGGAAATCTTGAATTATCTAAGAAATGAAAAATATTGATTTTTTTTAACCCATGGAAATCTTGATTTAATCAAGAATTAAAAATTTTAGGAAATATTGAATTAATCAATAATTACCAATCTTGTTTATGGTATTTTTTTATTCTTGATCTTGGAATCTTGATTTGCACAACAAAGAGCTTGGGTAATAATATGGCATGGAACCATTCACCATTTTGGGTATTAATTATCCATTTATGTGGGGAAGTTTAATTATTCAATGGATTAGATTAGTGTTGGCACTAATCCTACGTCATTATCCATGCTCAAATATACACCAATGATGTGGAACTACATTTTGGGATTTTTGGTTTTGATCAGTTGCAGAGCAAAACTGAATACAGGTAGTAATAAATCCTAGAGAGCCAACACCATGTTGTCAAAACGAGAAAAATCCCAATTTAAGGAAATTATCAGTACCCCAAGGAAAGTTTTTATATCCCAGCTATTGTTGAGAAATATAGATATAATTACAATGTTATTTTATAGAGGTAATAATAAGATTTTGGTAGAGAAGCAGTGGATTTGCATAGAGGAAATTACAGGTAAAGATATTTGAATATAGAGGTAGTAGAACCTTCAGGTGGTTTATTTTATTGCATAAATATATATATAGTATGAAAATAATTATTTACTCTATGATTTTTTTTAATCAGTCTTAAAGAGTTTTTAATAAGATCAAAACACTCATAGAGTGGACCCAAGGATGTAACCATTTGGTGAACCCCATAAACAAATCTTCTATTTTATATTTTATTTTCAATTTCCTCTCTATGATCAAAAATCCTTTCAATTTCATTTATTAAAATTATGGAAGTTTTATAATTTAATTTTTGGATTTATTAAAAGGGGAAATTGGAAATTAAAAATATTCTATTTTAATTTAAATTTGATACATGCAAATTGTAAATATTTTTAAAACTTGGATTTATGGATCATTTATAACTTAAAAACTAAAGCCTTATGATTACTCATTTAGTAAATCAAACCTATATTTGGGCTATTCCTTTGAGTGATAGTAGAATATGTAAGAATAGAAAAGATTTTGGTAACTTGAGTGCTTCTTGAGTTCTCTTTTGGTTTGATTACTTGGTAAGTAATTAATGAGGGTTGATATTATATTTATACCAATCCTATGAAGAGATAAATTGCATTAAAGCACTTAGGCCAACCATTTTAAGATGTTTCATTTTCAAATTTAATGACTTTATGGCATTAAACACTTACGATGGTAATGCAAATAGTATTATCCATCTTGAACATTAGTGTCTATGGAGAAAGATAATATGCACTGGCTCATAACATTTAGAGGTGTAAGATAAGTATATTTTAAGCACTCTAGGAAAGATAAGATGTTTATGTCATCAATATAAATTTGGTTAGGCTAAGATATAGGCCAAGAGACATAATATAGAGTATATTCAAGGATTGTATAAGTAATGAATGTGTATAACTAAGAGAAACAACCAAGGTTTTCTTTTATCAAGTGTACAAGATTGAGGTGATACATAATCATAAAATATCATCTATATAAGGACTTTAAATTCTCTTTTAGAAAGGATTTTGTGAGGGTAGAGGAAGTTGAATATCATACTCTTGAGTGTGGGTTATATAAATAGGAACTCTCTAAAAATCTATGAAGGTGTTCTTATCAAGAGTATGCAAATTATTTTCCTCTTCATTCTTTCTTTGTTATACAAGTTCAACCAAGAATTCCTCTATTGCTTTCTCCATTAGCTCTTATGATGACAACTATGGATTCTATATACACATTTACTTGTGAATTATAATTGTTTTGGGTTGTGAATATGTTTTTATTGTAACATTCAACTATTTATGAAAAAATATACCTAAATTATCTCATTCCCATTTCATCAAATCAACCACTCTCCTCTTATTCCTTTTCCTATCATGTCCTCCATAGGGTTAGTACAAAATATATTTTTGGGTTTTTCAATAATATACTTTTACAAGTATAGAATCTTATGCCTAGAAAATAAGAAATGTAAACTAGGAAAATAGTAATTGCAAGATAACAAAATAACAAATTTTAAACAAAGAAATTAATATAATTTATCAACTTGAAGATACAAATGTTTTAACACCTTCTATTACATCCCAATTTCTCACTAAGTAAATTAATTGATTATTTATGGATATTTATAGTTGACACATTTGGTTTGGCTATTTTTTACTAAGCTTTGTGATATATGTTGTTATGGGACAATAGGATATTTCTTAGGTTATATGTTGCACTATTATGAGTTAGCTATAGTATATGTGATTACATTACAAACATGTTGATTTTTTATTTTAGCTATATTTTATGATGAACATATATCATTCTATTATGGTGTAACTACCTACCTATTTTGAGGTTGATGTAGGAGAATGCATCCCTCAGAGTGTGATGGAGGGAGAGCATCATCTAAGAGGGTAACGTAGATGGAGATGTCAGAGGATGATAGAGAAACCACCTAGAACCCTGCACACACCATATTAGCTATCACATGTTAGATGTATAATAAGTGGATAGCATAATATGATTTAATATTTTTTTCATTAGATATTTAAGCAAGGTTACTAGCATAGTTTAGTGATTTTATGAAAATTATCTTACATGATTTTCATAACTAGATTAAATATAGGTTATTGATTGATGGATATATATCATTAAACCATCATGGTAATTGGATATGATAATTTAATTAGTAAATATACTAATTATTGTAATTAAATCTAATATAAATAAAATATAATAAATTCCAATTAAGTAGAAAAATAAGAAAAAAATAAAAATACTGAGAAAAGATCAAGATTTAAAGAAAGTAAACCACTGATGAGGAAATAAAGGAAATCAAGAAGTAAAAATAAAATAAAAATAAATTGGAACGTAGATTTTCATTCAAAGAGAAAAAGGTATGCCCCTTTTTAGGAACTAGAAATAATATATAAAATAAAGAAAAGAGGCATTATGTGATCTAGGAGTTTGACTCAAGAGAGGATGGTTAGTATGGTGTTAGTTCTAAAATGAAAACAAAATGAAAGAAACACAATAATAGCATAACATCTCTAGGATTAGACACTAAGGAGAGCTTAGCTAACAAAAATAAATGACAAACACAACAAAAATATAAGGAATAAAACACAAGAATTCCTTCACCTTACTTGGATTCTCCAAATGCCTTTGTAGTGGTCGCTTGCTTGACTTGTGCTCGTGAAGTCTTTGGCAATGGAAGCTTGGCTACCTCCATCTCTCCTTAACACATTTGGCTTGGGCTTGGCTTGGAATCAATTTTTTATGGTAACACTAGTTTTAATGACTCCTTGAAGATATTTTTGCATTATAAAATTTCACCAAAATAGCTTATAAATGAAGTTCATGGCCTCTCTATTTATAGATTTTTGGATTTGATCAGAATTAACCTCAACTGTCCATCTCAAGATTGAGATGTGTGGTTGAGGATTAATTCAATTTTTGGAATTAAGTTTTTAATTATCCTTGTCATTAAATTGGAAGAAAATGAAATTAAGAGGCATGGAGGGCATCATGGAAGGCATTGATGAGGTATGGAGGGTATGAATCCTGATATTTTTGGCATTTATAGCTTAGGGATGTCTTCCCAAGAAATGAGGTCACCTGATGATGTAGATATTCAATATTAATTTCCAAAATAAATTATTTAAGAAGTCTCCATGGAAATTTTTATTAGGCCTTGATTTGGGTTAATTATCTCTTAAGTATGTTAAGCACTTTATACACAACTTACTTAAATTGATCAGAATGCCTTGTCTTAAGTCCAAAAATTGACTAGATTGGAATTGGAAGGTGTTATCAAATGCATTGGATTTGTATTCCCATTTAGGATGTTAAAAATAACAAATAAAAAGGTGTGTCTTGTGTATAATATTTGATAGGAAAGAGCAATCCAAATCACCCAAGTGTAAATTTAGCATTTTGACTCAGAATGATCTGATCAAAGTTAGTTGGCCCATAAATTGTATTGCCCCATTTAGGATAGCTTGGCCAAAATTGGAATTTGAATATGTCAATTTTGCATCATTTAGTGTGTTTTAGTGTTTTTAGGCCAAATGGTGTGTTTTAAGTGGAAATTGACCAAAATCCTGATTGGAGATTATCAGTGGCTAGATTTAGGTGTCTACACATTCTATATACAAAAATAGAGGTAATTTAGAGAAGGGGAAGAAAAAAGAAAGATAAATTATATAGAAGGAAATTACGAGATTGACAAATTGCTTGGAATGTAAAAATTAGGTAAGAAATGCCTTAAAATTATGTATGGTATTATTAAAATTGATTATAGATATTTAATAATATGGATATTCATATACAATGGACTATATTCTTCTAGTTTGGATAGTTATAAAGGATTGGTCTACATATATAATAGAGAGTTATCTACCTATAATGGGTTGATTATAAAACATAAAAACTTGCATTAAAGAAATCTAGATCCATATAAACTAGAATATATTTATTTTTAAGCCAAATATCTTTTGTATAAAACTAAAGGCATGTGGGTGAAATGTAGCAAACCTATTAAAGGGTAAAAATAGTGAATTATAAATGTAAATAACTATTCTTATCTCTTTATATCAATTTTAAAAAGCAAAACATCATTTCCTAATCAATTTAGTGATAAAGAATACGTGAAAACATGGAGGTGAGTTGTTAGCATGGAGATTATGATATATTTATGATTTAGGTGTGCTATTTATGATAAATTACTGAATATTATATAAAAATTACTATATTCATGCATATTGTATATAAATTACTATATTAGCACAAACCATATAGAAATTACTAAATTAGAAGTTTGTATGATTGTTGTTGTGATTGTAACAATAACATCATTGTGTGAATCTTATAAAATCTATGTTTGTGATTCCAAAAATGGTCATATCATGAAATATAGGTTTTGTAATTTATCTCTTGAATTTTAAGATCATGTAATAGACTTAGTAAGTTGCATGACATTGTTTGTGAAAGTGGGGCAAATGGGAAGCACTGCTCTTAGAGTTCCTAGGTTAGGACTTATAAATATGAATGGTGGTTAGAAGAACTACATAGAGTTTCTAAAATGGATTCTGGTGATGATTTTAATAATAACATACTCACTACAACTAGTTTCCTCTTGTTATTCTCATCTTAGCTTCTTTCAATGAAACTCTATGTAAATTACTAAGAGAGATGGTGTTAATGGAGGCATATGGCATGCACACTAAAATGATCTACATATGATATTATAGCACCCACTATGTAGTGGTCTACACACACACACACACACACACACACACACACACACACACACACACACACACACACACACACACACACACACACACACACACACACACACACACACGAGTATATTCCTACAAATATGATGTACACACACACACACACAAGTATATTCCTAAAAATATGATTTATAGTGATAACCATCCCTAAATGACTTAAATGGCAATCATTGCTTATGTAATCTACTATTTTATGAAAATAATATTATCAACAAATACTAGTAATCCCTAAGAAAAGTATGTTCCCTAAAATAAATTAGGCTATGATTGATAAGTAGCTAAAATAACATTATAATTGTGGGGGAACATTATGTTATACTAAGTACCATGATAAGTATCTATTATGTGATCCCTAAAAGAAGCAAGATCAAGTTATAATCTTATTGGTAAATACTATGTAATCTCTCTGCAATGCAATAATAAGTTAATATCTTATTGTAATATGATATAATGCAATACTACATATACCACATTATGCAATATAAAATATGAAATATAACTAATAGTAGTATAGTAATGTATATGAAATATTTTGCATATGTTTCTAACTCACCTCTATGATATAAATTTATCTTATAAATAGCATATTTCTTATAATTATTATGATGTGGTATAGAATATTATATATCATTATTTTATATAATAATTTTCCTTTTTACTGCTATATGATATGTTTGCTTATGGCATATAATAAGTTATACATCTGTACATGTGGGTTGTGGTCTTGGAATCACTAACCTATTAATATGTAACTATTTATACTAGGTTATATGGTATTATATATATAAATTATTTTTATAATATGTTAGTGGTCTTGTTCGTTATCACACTATTTTCTAAGTGAAATTAGTTATGCAATATTTTGATATGATAACCTACTTTATAATCATGTGAAATATAATATATAAGCATGGTTAAGTGGTAGTATGTTTTAGGAGGATATAGAAACTTATATTTATATAAATATATATATTTTTCCATGGGTTCAAGTTAATACATAATTGTGGATTCTTGTGTATCTTGTAGATCATAAACTTCCAATTATTATATTTGATTTGTTTGAATATACTTTTCTATGTAAATCTATAGGGAAGGCAAGATTTATTGAACATATCACAAATCCATTCTAATGACTCATGTAGACTATAGTTTTCAAAAATTATTATTTACATTACAAAAAGACTATAATATCCTCAACTGTTATAAGTGGTTTTTGATAGATCAGAATTATCTAATCTCAAAATTTGGTCATCATGATATTTTGTCTAATGATTATTGGAAAATTTGATTATCCTTGACTTATTTTATAAATTATAGTTGGAATTAAATATAATGGTATAGATTTGGAGGTTTTATGTATAAGATATGTATTACATAAATATATGTATGTTTAATAATAAGTTGCTAATAAGTTATATTGTCTAGAAATCTGATTGAGAACCGTAAAAGACTTTAGACATATTTTCAAATATATATTTATATATTGTTGAGTATATTAATGTATTAAATATACCTACCCAAGGATTTAGGAGTAATTATAGGAGTATAAAGTATATGGGAGTATTGGGTTGTATACTTCTAAGTTTGCTAACAAATATAAACCATTTGGTCATGAGATTTCAAGAGCTAAGAAATTGTTTATGATAATGAGGATTTTAGATGATTGTTTATAATTATAGTATTTATATATTGATGATTACTTGTATATGATACATATCAAAAATATAATTAATATGTAAAATGGTGTATATATGGGAAGTACATTTTCACATGAATTTAAGTATGCAATATAAACCTAGGGTATACCTAACTGGTATAACCTATACTTACTTGATTATTATTTATGAGTGTGGGTATTTTGATTCTCAGAATTGTAAGTTTGTTTATATGCAATGATGTAGTTGTAAATTATGATAGTATGAAATGTTATAGAGTACTATAGTATAGATGTATGTTAAACCTAGATGATAAATATTATAATTATTATGTCTAGACTCACACCTATGTTTGATTGATTAAGTGTATGTGTGTTGGTTATTACTATGAATGGTATGTTTGGTGATAGTTAGTAGGAATTTATGTATGCATGCATACAACCTTTGAGAGTGTAATGAATGCTAGAATAGAATATTATGTGTTTTGTGGAAATTACAACTTGCTTTAATATATCTAGTTACCTAAATAAAATCTTGTGTTTCCATGTATTTAAGACTACTTTATATGGTTGATTGTGAAAATTTAGTAATTATGTCTTAGAATACTAGAATATGTTAATATGGGTTATCATAAGGTAGTATGTTTGGAAACTAATTATGGTAATTGGAATCTACAGTTAAATGTGCATTTTACCTGGGTGGTATAAATTGTAGTCATTATTTCTAGTAGGGGATAGATAATAATGTAAGAATCATTCATACATTTGATGGAATAAATGTATGCTTTGATTACTCCTATGTTTAGAATGTTATGTGAACTAATAATGTCTCACTAAACATACTTTGGCTAAATTTTAAGAGTAATAAATAATAGTGATCTATACATCAATCAAATTCATACACGCCACTTAATTAGATTGCCTTCATTTGGTATTGTGATGTTAGTAAGCAATTAAAGTCCATCTCATAACTTAATAATATAATAAATGTAAAATTTTAATTTAAAACTTAAAAAAATAATAAATTTTAAATAAATAATGGAAAATAATTTATCAACTTGAATATACAAGTGTTTTGACACCTTCCTTAGCAACATTGCCAAAATTATGAGCATAATTTAACTGCCAATTACACTAATATCTTTACATACAACCTTATTAATAAATAAACTAACCACTTGGTTTACAAAATCTGATTCTTTCACTAATTATAAACCTAAGGTTCACTAATATTGACAATATTTTAGCATTATATTTTCAGCACTCATTCATTCAATGAGATCTACTGATTATAGATACGTAACACACTCTTGGATTAAGTAAATTCCATAAAATTAAAGTACAATAAAGTAAATCAAAATTTATAAGAATTGAATAAATAAAATTAATTGAAATAATTATGTCGAATATTCATTTAATAAATTCAATAACATTCACACCAATCACTATTATGTATAAATCAATTCATGAATCTTAATTCACACATGGAGAATTGAAAAGTAAATAAATGGATACTTTCACACAAACTAATAGTTAATCTAAAATATATAGATATTAATTGAAAATACTTATTAGGGGGCCCTTCTCAATTGGATTTGAGTTCTAATCCTCCCCTTGGGTATTAAATTATTTTACTTAAAATCACTTGCATTAAAAATCCCATATTAATTAAAGATTAATACAACAAATATTACATAATATAAATTGATATAATTTAGTTGTTATTCATTACCTATCTTTCCTATTACCATTGGTATATGCTATATATGGGTAGTTATATTGTTTTTTTAACTAAAAAATACCTAATCTAAGAATACAAATAAATTTTAAGAAAAGATTTTCGTACACCCTAACTAAGATAATACTACCAATAATGATTGTGTGAAGAAAACATAATTAAATGAATTTTGTTGTGTGGTTTTAATGCCAAAAAAGATACAATCAATTAATAAGTAGATATTGGAGGTTTTAGGCTTCACTCATATTGAGGAGAGGAGTGTTTAGGTCCAATCCTCAAACCTAGTCCAACATAAGAATGACCTTAGGTTTTAGGTTACCTAATTATAGGTCAAACCTTTATATTTTAAGTGGTTATATCCCCTAATTTAGTCATTTCAATTCTCTCTATAAGATATAAAATCTATAGGAATGAAAAGGGTAAATAAGATTACATGAATGAAATCCTACTCTAAAGTGTGGTGATGCCTTTGATTGTATTTCTTATCCACTCAAATTAGACTCAAAGGACATTAATGGACTATGAATAAGACTAACATACTACCTTCAAAACATTCCAAACAAAAAATTTTCACCTAGAGGTCAGATTTAGTGGATGGAGTAGAAGGGAAATGAGAATAAGGCATGGTTAAAGCCACTTACAATCAGACATCCACTTCAAACTTAAGTCATCATTATCATGACACATTAGATGACCTAAAAGGAAAAGTTACTAGTACCTAGGTAGACATGAACCTACAAAGGGAAGATTGAACCACTGTTGCATATCAAAATAATCATAATAAACTAATCACTAATGAGGAATAAACTACAAGAGCTCTTATTCATTCATCTAAGAGGTCTATAAGTACAAAGCTTGGAAGAGTTTCCTCATACTAGCCTGAGGGATATAAACTAAAGAAAAAAGAATTGAATATATAAAAGAGATGAGGAGATAATAAGGTAAAATTGGAGAGGAGGGTCATCAATGACCATAATTTAATTTTCCTTTAGTTGTAATACTTACAAGCATCTTCCCTAGCCCTTTTCATACATTAGACTTCCTTGATAGCTCCTTGAATGGGATATTAACATTATAATGAAGTGGAAAAAGGTGTAATTGACTCATTAAAATAATTTTATAGCATGAACATGCCTAATAAATATCAAACATTATATTTTGTGGAGGTTACAATCATGAATTAAGCCCTCCTAGTCATGTAGTAGCCCACACTACTCTACATCAAAGTGATAAAGTTAATAAACTATCTAAACCTCCCATAATAGACATTAAATTCACATTAAATTACCTTAAAGTATTATTTATCAATGTAACATCCTTAAATCAACTTATTCTATTAGTCTTCCAATGCCAATTTGACTTTCTTTAATGACAACATAGGCCAATTAGGCCTATTAGGCCTAATTGCCTAACTACTTGCATATTAACCACCATAAAACCTATAAAATAGATTTATAACCTAATTATGAGTGTTTTTAATGCCTAAAACAACACCTCCAACCAATAAATAAGATTGTATAATATTTAGACACCTAAGAACTGACTTCTCCAAGTTGGTTGGTTCATCTCTCTTAAGCATGGTAGACTGGTAGTTTTTAAGGTACTTGAAAAGACTCTCCCAAGTGAAATATTGGGAATTTTATACATTATGAGGCTTTATTAATTCCCAAACCAACTACCGCAAGTATTAGAATCACTATGTGTCGTCAAACACCCTTTTTTATACTTAAAACCCTAAAAAAGTGCTTATTTCTAAAGATATCATACCATGTCCATACAATCACATACCATACGTGGATTCCTCTCTAAGTGAACTTTACCATACATGAAATTTATAGTTCATATTAGGACATTATGGAATCAAGGTATAAATTTTTTTGAGATTGGGTTTGACTAGGGTTTTAGGTAGGTTTAAGAGTGCATAGGAGTCTTAGAGATGATTTATACTATATGGACATCCAAGTTTGGAATAAATTAAATTAATCTCTATGTAATTTACTTAATAAACTTCAATAAATTTATTGGAATCCCATGCAAAGGGTGTATGAATATATGAATGTCAAAAGGTGACCTTAGGGTAGTCTATAAGCCATTTTTGAGTGTCTAACTTCTTAGGGTTAGTTCATAGAGTTTAGGATCCTCACTAAAATAAATATATAATTAATTATTATTTAATAAGGGTATCTAAAACCTCCTAAAATAATTTTCTCAAAAACATTTTTAGGTGGAGTGGGTGAGCTCTTAAAGTTAAAACTTAGGTGGACTGTGTGTAGGGTTGAATGTTTTGAGTGAGGTTTTGAAGATATTTTTTATTTTCCCAAAATTTTATCCATATAAATCCTCTTAATTATGGTTTTAAAATCCTCATAATCCTATCTTAGATCATATAACCTACTTCATGAGCTTTTAGGATCCTTGATGTGACAACATGATCTGTAATCAGGCCTAAAGCTTATCTATTTAACTTGTCTGTAATGGTATTTTACTATATTTTTTAGTTTAAAAAAATTATATTATCCTTGGATACCTTATATCCATTTTTAATTTATCCAAAACAATCTATGATTTCCATCTTTTTTGAAAGCTCTTCAACACTTGATTTTGTCCATTTAGCACCCTAACTATTTGCCTAGACATAACCTAGTCTGAGACAAAATAGTGGGTAGAACCACTATTTTTATAACAAATAAAATAGCATGGGTCCATTTTGAAACTTATTAGTACCTTATCCTCCCATTTTTGAGATTTAAATCTATCAAAAAGTGGCTCAAATGATCATTTTGACTCAAATTTACCTTATACTACATCCAAACTATGTCTGAGCATGGAAACTTTGAGTTTGAGGTCATAGTAGGTGACTTTATGGACCCAAAAACATCACCGCCTCTTCTCTTCCTAATTCCTATCTTCTTCCACCATATTTTTTGGATCCATGCTATGGTTACTCCTCTTAAACATATCATTTATTCATGTAAAGTTTGGGGTTCAAAGTCTTAATCTGACCCTAGAGGTCTGCAAGCATACTCTCTAAGGGTTATCTAAGTGTATAATTATTGAATTACCTTGGAAAAATTCATTATCATCTTCTTGGTATGACCTTAATATATTAAATCTCTACCTATAACTCATGTGGTTTCTCCTTATTCATATTACTGCTCTCTTAAGGCCCTTTGATTGGGTTTCCTAATTAGGAAGAGGTGGATAGATGTGGTTGGAACCTTGAATGGGACAACTCAAGTCCTACACACTATACAATCTCTCATATAGATTATTTAACTTATGAAAATACCTTATATTTTTGAGTGGAATATTATTCACTTTGAAAACCCTATGCCTCTTCTTTACACATGATTTGCTTGAAATTATAGTCTTATCCTTGCCTAAGATGTAGTTGTTTTCACCCTATCCCTTGTCTATGGTCTGAGACATATTGATTAATATATCTTAAGTATAAATATCCTCAATTGACTTGGCCTCTAAGCCATTGAAACAATAGTGCCTACCATTCTCAAGTCTACTAGACTTATCCTATAGTTGTATAATTTGAATTCTTGACTAAGTGGGGTAGTAAGATATCTTCCATGTGAATATTTTGGAGATTTTGAGAGTAACAATACCTTGCAGAGACCTCTATGATACCATTAATTCAATCTAGCTATCCTAAGATAGTGATTTCCATCACACCATACTTAATTCAATATAGGCTAAATAAAGTGGTTGTATGTATGGAGGAGGGATTTTGGGCCATGGAGTCCCATCCTAATCTATTCATCCCCCTATGTTATCATGAGGTAGTCTCAATATTACAATCACCCATAAATCATTGTCAACTAGATCATTTAAACTCAACTAGCTTATCATAGTTAGTGATATGAAAAGACATAGTTATAGATGCCTTTTAAGATGGAATTTTAGACCTAAAAACTAAACCTCATTTAGATGCCCTATATTATGACACATTTCCCATCAATCTTGTCTCAAGTACATATAGTGGTCCAAACTCTTGTTTGATGTAACCTTTCTTGTTTTCCCCTTTGTCAAGGGGACTATAGGTTCTTAAGGTATAGTTAAGGTACTTCTCCTTTATGATAATCCTTATTGAGGGAGTTAGGATCTCTCACATGGATGTGATAAGGAATTTTGTTAGAACTAACACTTTTATTCCCCATTACTTGTTCTACAGTCTTATGAAATACAATCTTCTACTCAACTTCCTTCTTATGCCAAGCCTGGGCCAGTTTAGGTGATTGTAGTTGCTATTAGGCTTGTGATGGAAGAAGGTGATATAATGAGTATGAGGTAATGAGATATATAATGACCTTACCATGTATTTGAGACTTGTCATTATACATATTTTTTTTATGAAAACCCCTTGATTCCTTTCTATAACTCCATCTGTCAAGAATCCCTTGGCTTCTTCTCATTATACAGAATGATATAGTCCATATGTGTCACTTGAGGTGAATGTTTCCTTCATTACACATGGTGATTAAGGCATTAAATACTTATTTAAATTAATTAAAATGTTCCCCTTATTTCTTCCCATACTTTCTCTTGAAGATATTTATTGATCACTCATAGACTATCCCTTTGAACTCTGTTGTAGTGGCCAAATGGTTAGTTGTAGGTCTTGATTTGTCCCCTTAATTAGGTTAAAACTTTATTATGTCATTCATTTTACAAGTTAAAGAGAGTATGAAGGCTTAATAACATGTTTTAGGAATAATAGGGATGGTGTATGGATGAAGGAAGATGGAAATGGTGTGATAAGGATGTTGAGAATAAGAAAACATGGGATAACACACAATATAAAAGTAGTGATGAGTGTAAAATGGTAGTGGTAGGGAAAAATCATGAAGTAAAGGGGTAAGACCCATTATAACACCATACTCATGAAACTTGGAGAACCTCATACCACACCTAATAAATCATGGAGATTCAAAGAAAAAACACAACTAATAGGACCTAAAAATGAAACCTTAATATTTAAGAAAACTTTAATTTTTACAGGGAAACCTTAAACTCTACTAAAGTTGTAATGATGTGAGTTGGGGGTAGGAGATGTGGTTCCTAGGTTTTTTAGGATACTAATGGATTTTATTATAATTTTCACCATGGCATGTGGAACCTCCATCATCATTCAAATATCTTTTTTCAATGCTTTAGATTCACATATAAACTTTTCAGGTACCATTAGACTGCACACAATCATTGTCAATAATGACCTTCATATATGCATAAGTCCTCATTATTTTAGATATTATAAGATATAAAGGGGACCATATAAATTTTAACTTAATAAATAATAAATTTTAGGAATCAAAATACCTCTACAAAGTCTCACATTCATCTCATAGCTCTTGATGAAGACACCAAACCTTGGTCAATATAGTCAACTTTCCTTTAGGCTGCACATAGTAGATATTAATGGATATTTGAAAGTTATGGGGCATAAAAAATGTGAAAAAATTGTTTAAATTTCCATAATATATCCCTTCATGACTTGAGAGAACAACATCAGTCATTGGAATTGGTGAACAAGTTAGAAATCCATGAAAACCATCCAACTAAAAATGGCCTCTTCAAATGGGAGAGGCATACACATTCCTTAACTTATTAAGGAAGGTTAATAAAGATAAGGAGATAAATATTTATATAAATTACCATGATCAGAGATTATTTGAGTCTAATTTCCATGTCCAAGAGCTGGGACTTCTACTCTCTCTCCTCTATATGGTAAAAGAAGAAACCAAAGGAGCTTGTAAAAAAGGGTTGATGAAGTGTAGATCAATTTCAATCTTTTTTGGAATTAATTTTTCATGAAAATTTACATATACATCATGCATGAACTCAATTTTGTCTCCATATCCTTTTTTGTATGGTACATGCGATAAAATTTTGTACAAATGTAGAAAATCCCCAAAATAGTGTGTTTTTCAATTATTTTATCTAAGTTCAGACCTTGAAATGCCATTTTAGGGTCAAAGGGAGAGAATCATGAGTTAATAATCCATTTTCAAGAAGGATAAACATAGGGAAGAAATGGGAAATCCATAAAATGGAATGTGGGACCCACTTGGCTAGTGAAAGGGGTGGAGGTGGGCTTTAAAATGACTTTATGTGGCATGAAATGCTTAGGTAAGGTAATTTGGCATGGATAACATGTATTCAAGTCCCCTTTTAAGTGAAATTAATAAGATATTCCACTTTCCTATGATTTTACAAGGTGATATAGGTTCATGAAGTGGTTTGAGGGGTCATGACGGGGTTAAATGGAATTTAGATGAATATATCATAAACCAAGGATTTTGAATGCACTATGACCTTCCTATTATAGCCTCAAATACTTATACATACCTTAATATTATTGAATTATCAACACACTCTTTTCTTCAAATAGGGTTAAAGCATTCATGGCTTTTATGACCTCTTGACAATGATCTCTCTTATCTCGAGACACTATGACACCTAACACATCATCTTAATGACTTCAAGAGACTCATGACACAATGGATCAAACATGAAAACATGACACATCATGAGGTTCTCAATAAGATTTAGGAATTATCATCAGGACAAGATTGACATGGCCATTCTAGGGGTAATCATAAGAAGGATAAAATAGTGATCACTAAAAATTTTTGATATTAAGGGTAGACATTTGGCTTGTGAGGCCAAAATGTCAACACTTTTGGTGACTCTAATGGGTGACTAGCCTACTAGTCAAGAAAACCCAGACACTTTCATGATAAAGTGACATAAAAAAAGAGTCATCAGATGATGACTCTTTGGAATGTCATGTTGATTTTTAATTTTAACACCTCAATGACTTGTAACAGGAATGAGGCACACAAAAAAAAAGAAAGAGCAAACTAATACAATGAACACATGTAACAACTAGGGACAAATAGCTAAATGAACCAAGAAATCAAGATAAGTAATTAAAACTTGTGTGACACACTTATTTGGATAATAAAATTAGTTATTAAGAAACTAACATAAAATGTAACTCTTTCTCCCAGGGTCAATTAGGAATGTCTTCTAATCACTATGGCATCATGATGTGGATTTTCCATAGGTTAACTTGAGCTTGATCAAATACTATTCATTATAAGGTTCCCATTTGTATCTAGGATTAGGTGCATGCTCATGGCTTCTCATGACATTAAATATACTTCCTTAATCTTCCTCTTTTTTCATGATTTGATTGGGTGAGTTGAGTACCCAGTCACATGCATTCTAAATTTATATTTCTTACATGATAAGTGGTAATTCTACTTCAGATATGGGTTGCATCTAATTTGCCATATCTTGGTCTTTGTCTTAATTTTGGTGTACTACTATAGTAAAAAACCCACCATTACTTCTATCATCTTGTGTTTTCTCCTATTTTATATGACCTTTGATAGGGTCAATAGCTGATGTATCTCCAATATGCTCTACATGATGTCTAAGTCCCTAATAAGTCTTATATTTGGTCAATAGTTGATGTATCTCTAGCATACTCTACATGATGTGTGAGTCCTTGATAAGTCTAATATTCATTGTAAATGTTTATGAACTACTACCAAATTTCTTCATTATCAACTTTACACTCCATGTAACCATGATCACATTTCAAGAGCTCATCAACCATTGGGGTTTTGTGCATATCATCATTCTTATCTTGGTAGAAAGGAAGGAACCTTTGATATCAATTATATTGAAAAAAATTTGAACACATACCTTCTCTTAAATGTTTAGAGATGCTTGGATATTGTCACCTTGCCTTATAGCTATTTTAAATTGAAAACATGTTTTATTATCCCACTCTTAAGTAATGTGATTACAAAGGATGTATGCCATGTCCTGAAGGAACTCTTCCTCTTGTTTAGATGGCATATCTTCCATTTGTGGTTCATCACACTCTTGTAATTCATTCTCTTTTGCACCTTTGAAAATTGAAAGGTATCCCTTTTGTCCAAGGGGTATTCCAAGGAAAATTTCCTCCTCAAACTCATCTAAATCATCATCATCAGCTAAAAATTTGACATAATTTTCATTGCTTACCTCTTCAAGTATGGGTTAGTTCTTAATGAGTGGCATATGGTGTTTTTGAATTCACTCCAAGAGAAATGATATGTATGCCATATTACTTTGATTAAGCTACCTATCCTTAACAATCACCACTTCCTCTTTCTTTTTCATATTAATTTAGATGGATATCCATGAGGGAAAGGACATAGACTCCTGAGTAGGGAGGGGTGGGGATTAAGTAACCTCATATTTTCTTGATTTCTCCTCTTTCCTTCTTGACTACAATACCTAACTCCAAGATGGGAACATAAGCTTAGGATTTTCTTGCGTAGTGTGAATTATGACTTAGGGAATGAAAGAAGGTATGTGAATTTAAGGTGATGTTGATTTTGTATATTCCAGTATTTGATATAAATATATATGGATATATTTAATTTTCCTTGCAAGGGAGGCTTAAAAATCATACCTTAACTAGTCATGATGACTAATCCTTTCAATAATAACATTTCCTTCTTCTCAAACTCTTTCTTGGGTAGATTTCCATTATGGGAAAGTTGGGAATGATGGCGAGGGGTTGTGAGAATATTAATATTTAAATGGTTGAAATTTTTGAAGGGTGGAAGGAAGATCAACATGAGGTAGGCATGGGGTGAATGAGGGGACATAAATTTGGTGTTTTTATTTCCCTTCATGGGCTACCAAATTATCCTCAATATTAAAGATTAGTCCTTATATGTTAAGCATGTCACTATTTCCTCTTGAATGAAATTTAATAATGAAATACATATAATATTATTTTGCCTATTATAATGAAGTTCTAAAATACTTTATTACATGTTTTGGTATCTCTAGCCCATACCCCCTTCAATGTGTCAATGCTTATCATATGCTTCTCATGGTCTAATAGAGCTTGTTTAATGCCAGATATGGAATGGCTTGAGGTATGAATGGGTTGATCAATAATTTAATGTTGCTTACATGAATGATCAATGTAATAAGGCTACAAGGGGCGTATATGAGACTAATAGTAGGGTTGATAGTCCTAAAATAGGGAAACTCACCATGGGAATGATAAGGAGGAATGTATGGGTGATAAGGGTTAGGATAAGGTTGCCAAGGATCATGATGGAGTTGTAAAGGGTCATATACCTATTCATAAAATAATTTAAAAAATTATTATATCCCATAACCATCCATACCTCATCATTTATCACAATATAAATTATGAAACCAAAGATGATAATCTTTCTTACCCTTGCCATGAATAATTTTTATAGTTTTGTTGTAACTTCTTGGCTTCAACTCTTGATGATGTAGTGATTTAATCTCTCAAAGATGGATAAAAGTTGTCCTTACATGCTATCAAATCATTCTTTAATTCACTTAAATATCATCCCACTGAGCATGCCATAACTATTAGAGGTTTTATCTTGCACCCAAGCTGAGGAGAGGAGTGTTCAAGTCCAAACCTCAAACGTAGTACAACATGAGAATGACCTTAGGTTATGGGTTACCTAATTATATGTTAAGCCTCTAGATTTATGGGGATAACTCCACTTATTTTCTCATATCAATGCTCTCTAAGATCTAAACTCTATGGGGATGAAAAGGGTACATAAGATTGTATGAATGAAATATTTCTCTAAAGTGTGGTGATGCACCTAATTGTCTTTCTTATCCAATCAACTTAGACTCAAATGACACTAATGGACTATGCATAAGACTAACATATTTCCTTCAAAAGATTCCAAACATTAATGTTTCACCTAGAGGTTAGATTGAGTGGCTAGAGAAAAAGGGAAATGAGAATAAGGCCTAGTTAAAGACACTTACAATTAGGCATCCACTTCAATTTTGAGTCATCAATCAAATGACACATTAGATTACCTACAAGGAAAGGTTATTAATACCTAGGTAGACTTGGACATACAAAGGGAATATTTAACCATTGTACCATATCAAAACAATCATAAAACACTAATTATTGATGAAGAAATAGCTACAAGAGTTCTTATTCATTCATCCAAGAGGTCTACAAGTACAAAGTTTGGTAGAGTTTCCTCATACCAGCTTGAAGGATACAAAATAAGGTAAAATCCTTGAATATATATAATAAATGAGAGAAGGGAAATTTGGCATGGAAAAGTGGAGAGGAGGGTCATTAATAACCATAATTGGCTTTTCCTAAAATTATAATAGTTACAAGCATCTTCCCTAGCCCTTTCCATGCATTGGACCTTGTTGATGTCTCCTTGAATGGGTTTTTGGCATTGAAATGAAGTGGTAAAAGGTATAACTAGACTATTAAACTTTTTTTATATCATGCCATGGTTATGAAAGGTCAACCATTCTATTTTATCGCATTTATAGTCATGAATTAGGCCCTCCTAGTCATATAGCATGATAAAGTCAAGAAACTATCTTAACCTCCCATCATAGCCATGAAATGCACATTAAATTCCCTTCAAGGATTAGTTATAAATGTAACATCCTTACACACTAAATTTAATTCAAGGATTAGTTATCAATGTAAAATCATTGTATTAACCCATTATATTAGTCTTCCAATTCTAATATAACTTTATTTGATGACAACATAGGCCAATTAGGCCGATTGGGTCTAATTGCCTAACTACTTGCATATTAAACTCCATGAAACCTAGTAAAGAGATTAATAAACTGAGTATGAGTGTGGTTCATGCCTAAAATAACACCTCTAACCATGAAATAGGATTTTATAATATTTATGCACCTAAAACCCCACTTTTCCAAGTTGGTTAGTTCATATCTCTTTAACATGGCAGACTAGAAATTTTGAAGGTGCTTGAAAAGAATCTCACAAGTGAAATATTTAGAATTTTATGCATTAGGAGGATGTATTAAGTCTTGAAACAACTACTCTAAGGATTGGAATCACTTTGTATGGTCAAACACCCTTATTTATTATCAAAACCCTAAAAAGTACCTATTTTTAAGGATTTTAAACATGTTCATATAATAAATTACCATATTTGAATTTATCTCTAAGTTAAATTTACCATCCATGAGCTTTCTAGGTCATACTAGAATGTTAAGGTGTCAAAGTATCAATTTTTTTGAGACTTGATCTAGTTAGGGATTTAGGGAGGTTTATGAGTACCTAGCAATATTAAAGATGATTCATATTATAGGAACATCCAAGTTTGTAAAAAAATACATTAATATTTAGGTAATTAACCTACTCAACTTATATTAATGCTTGGAATCCCATGTAAATGGTGTATGAAGATATGTATGCCAAAAGGTGACCCTAGGGTAGTCTATAGGCCATTTCTAAGTGCCTAACTTCTTAGGTTTTGTTCATAGAGTTTATCCTCATAATGAAAATAAATATATCATGAATTATTATTGGATAGGGATACCTAAAACCTCCCAAAATTATTTTCTTAGAAACATTTTGAGGTGGAGTGGGTGAGCTCAAAAATTAGGCACTTGGGTGGATTGTGTGGAAGGTTGGGTGTTTTAAATGAGGTTTTGAAGATATAATACCTTATACAACACTTTTATCCATATAAATACTCTTAATTATGGTATTTAAATCCTCATACTCCCATATTATATCATACAACTTGATTTAAGATCATGCAGGATCCTTAATGTGATATCATGGTCTATAATTAAGCCTAAATCCTTTCTATTTAACTTGTCTTCAATGATATTTGAATGTATTTTTGAGTTTAAAACCTATAGAGGAGCCTTGGGAGATATTATAACCATTTTTAATTTATCTCAAACCATCTTTGGGTTCTAACTTGCTTTCAAGCTCTTAAGGGCTTAGTTTTGTCCATTTAGCACCCTGACTGTTTTCCTAGACATAGCCTAGTTTGAGAAAAAATAGGAGGGTATAACCATTATTTTTCTAACTATTATAATAGTATGGGTCCTTTTTATCACTCATGAGGATCTTATCCTCTAATTTTTGATATTTAACTCTACTAAAATGGTCTCAAATGACCATTCTGACTCAAATTTGCCTTATATTACCTGTAAACTATGTTTGAGCATGGAAACTTTGAGTTTGAGGTCAATGTAGGTGACTTGATGGACCAAAAACCATCACCACCTCTAATATTCTTGATTATTTTCTTCTTCCACCATCTTTTTTGGATCCATTCTCTAGTTACTCCTCTTAAGCATCTCATTTATTCATGCAAGGTTTTGGGTTTAAAGGCTTAATCTAACCCTAGATGCCTACAAGCATACTCTCTAAGGGTTATTTGAGTGTAGAACCATTAAATCACCTTAGGAAACTTCATTATCCTCTTATAGGTATGAATTTATTGTATTCAATTTTTTCCTACAAGTCATGTGGTTTATCCATATGTATATGAATGTTCTCTTAAGGACCTTTGATTGGGTTTCCTAATTTGGAAGAGGTGGATAGGTGTGGTTCAGATCTTGAATGGGACAAATCATGTCCTAAAAACTATCCAATCTCTCATACAACTTCTTGAACTTATCAAAATGCCTTATATTTCTAAGTGTAAAATTCTACACTTTAAAAACCCTATGCTTCCTATTTCCTCATTATTTTATTGAAATTGTCATCTTAGCCTTGCTTAGGATGTAGTTATTTTCAACCTCATTCTTGTCTATGGTCTGAGACCTATTGATGAATGCATCTTGAGTATTAATATCCTTAATTGACTTAGCCTCTGAGCCATTGAAAAATAGTGCCTTCCATTCTCAATTCTAACAGGCTTAGCTTATAGGTGCATATGTAACATTCTTGACTGATAGGGGTAGTAATCTATCCTCCATGTGAATGTTTTCGAGATTTAGATATTAAAATTACCTTGTAAATAACTTTGTGAGCCCATACATTCAATGTAACTACCCTAAGATGGTCATTTCTATCACACCATACTCAATTCTATAAATGCTAAAGAAATTTGATTTATGTATGTATAGAGGAGGTATTTTTTACCATGGAGTGTCATCACATTATATTAATCCCCCTATGACATAATGAGGTATTATTAATCTTATAATCACCCATAAATCACTATCAACTAGAGCATTTGAACTCAAATAGCTTAACAAAATTAGTGATAGGAAAAGATATCTATAGATGCCTTTTTAGATTGAGTTTTAGACCTAGAAACTAGACCTTCTCATTACTATGCCCTCCATTGTGACACTCCCATCAATAGTTTATCAAGTACACACAATGGTACAAAATTCCATCTAATGCAACCTTTCTATTTTTTCCCTTTGTCATGGGGACTATAAGTTCTTAAGGTATTATTGTAGATACTTATCTTTTGTGATATGCCTTCTTGAGGGAGCCAAGTTCTCCCACATGGATGTGTTAGGGATTTTTGGTATCACCAAAACTTTAATTACCCATGACTTGGTCTATAGTCTTATGAAATATAATTCTCTACTCAACTTCCTTCCAATTCTGAGACTAGGATAGTTTAGATGACTATAGGTGCTATTATGCTTGTGATGGAAGAAGGTGATCTAATGAGTATGAGTTAATCATCCATATAAAAACCTTACCATGCATTTTATACCTCTAATTATCCATATTTTTTCTATGATAACCCCTTGATTCCTTTCTATCACTTTAGTGGTCAAGAATATCTTGGCTTCTTCTCATTGTATGAATTGATATAATCCACATGTGCCACTTGAGGTGAATGTTTCCTTGAATTCTTATAGTGATTAGAAGTAAGTCTTGATTTGAATTAATTAAAATTTACCCCTTATTTATTCCCATAACTTCTCTTGAATATATTTATTGGTCACTCATGGAATAACCCTATAAATCTATTGTAGTGGCTGAATGGTTTGTTGTAGGTCTTGATTTCTCCCCTTGATTGGGTCTATGATCAAATTAGTTGAAAACTTATTATTCCATTCCTTTTGAAAGTATAACAGAGAATTGAGGTTTAATATAATGGTATAGGGGTAAAATGGAGGGTGTATAGATTAATTAAGATGGAAGTGGAGTTATAAGGGTGTTGAGAATAGGAAAATAGGGGATAATAGAATATAAAATCAATGTCGAGTGTGAAATGGAAGTGGTAGGGAAAATTCATGAAGTGAAGGGGTAAGACTCTTTATAAGACCATCCTCATGAACCTTGGAGAACATCAGATAATACCTATGAAATTATGGATCTTTTGGGAATAAACACAACACATATAACCTAAAACTAAAACATTAATATTCTAGGAAACCTTAATTTTTACAAGGAAACCTTAAACTCTACTAAAGTCGTAAACAAGTGAGTTCGGGGCAAGAGATATGGTTAATAGGATTTTAAGGATAATAAGGAGGTTTATTAGATTTATTACCATGGAATTATGATCCTCCATAATCATTCAAACATATTTTTCCAATTATTTAGAACCACATATAAACTTTGTATGTATCATAAGACTGCATACAGTCCTTATCAATAGTGACCTCCATATAAGCATAAGTCCTCCTTATTTGAGAAATTATTAGATACAAAGGTGGACATGGAAATTTTAAATTAGTAAATAATGAAGTATTATACATAAAAACACCTTTTCAAACTCTCACATTCAGCTCATATCTCCTAATGAAGACACCAAACCTTGGTCAATATAGTCAACTTTCTTATAGGCTACACATAATAGCTAGTCATGGGTATTTACAAGTTATGGGGGATAAAATATGGGATAAAAGTGTAAAAATTGATATAATAGAGTACTAATTACTTAATACAACAACATCAATCATTGGAATGGGTGAACAAGTCATAAATCCATGAAAACTATCCAACCAAAAATGGCCTATGCATATGTGAGAGGCATACACATTAATTAACTTATTAATGAAGGTTTATAAATATGAGGAGACCAATATTTATAAAAATCCCATTATTATAGGCGTATTGAGTCTAATTTCCATGTCTAAGATCTGGGACCTCCTCTCTCTCCTTAGTATGGTACAAGTAGAAACCTAAGTTGTTCAAGCTTGAAAAGAAGGGTTGATGAAGTAAATATCAATTTTGAGCTTGTTCAGAATTAATTTGTCATGAAATATTTTAGAGACATCATATATGATCTCACCTTCATCCCTAGATACTCTATTATAAGGTGCAAGCCATACAAATGAAAAAATCCCCAAAATAGCATGTTTTTCAATAATTTTCTCCAAGTTCAAACCTACAATGCAATTTTAGGGTTAGAGGGAGAGAATAATTAGTTAATAATCCATTTAAAATAAGGATAAACTTATTGAGGAAGTTGGAAATCCATAAAATGGCACATGGAACCCAATTGGCTAATTGAAAGGGTGGAGGAGCCTTAAAAGGACTTTATGTGGCATGAAATTCTTAGAGAAGTTAATTTGGTTTGGATAACATCTATTAAAGGCCCCTTTTCAAGGTAATTAATAATATATTCACCTTTACTAAGGTTTTACAAGGTGATATAAGCTCATGAAGTGGTTTTAGGGATCATGAAGGGGTTAAATGGACTTTAGATGAGTATATCGTAAACCAAGGCTTTTTAATACACTATAACCTTCCTATTATAGCCTCCATCATTGCTACAAACCTTCATATTACTGAAATATCAACACACTCTTTTCCTCAAATAGGGATAAAACATTCATTAGCTTTCATGACCTCTTGACAATGATCTATCTCATCTCAAGACACTATGACACCTAGCACATAATATTAATGAATTAAAGAGACTCATGACACAATGGATCAAGCTTGGAATTATGACACATCATGATGTTATCAATAAGATTCAAGGACTCTCATTAGGATAAGGATGACATGACCATGCTAGGGGTAATCATAAGAAGCCTAAAATAGTGATCACCAAATTTGTTTGATATCAGGGGATGATATTTGGCCTATAAGGCCAAAATGTCAACATGAACCATTTTAAACACCTATATACATTATTTTATCATAGTCATAACTTGTGATATCCAATACTTAATTCATTTAACCATTTAAAAAATATATATATGTAATTAAAACTAATACAAGTTGGAACAATTATCTAGTAGTTGGTAAGGGATAGTCATGAAAACCTACATGTTACTATAGGCTAGTCAATATAGGTTTTATTAATCCACTAGATATGAACTAGATTTTCCTATTTGGTATGGGCCGACACTTCCTAGTTTCTATGGGTTGGCACTACCCAATTGTTATAGGCTGATATTTAGTCTTGTTTACTCAAGATATTAAACACATGATAATAAAATTAAATCCATATAATAAATATCATACATAATTCATCTTAATCACAAAATAAACCATTTTATCTATATAAAATAAACAATATATACATAATATTAATTGGTGCTATATAGGTGGAATACACAAAACATAAATTTTATGTATAAGAAGTTGTTAATAGGAGTTTTCAAGGAAATGTATTAGGGGCTAAAATTAGATTATTTATATAGCTCATCAACAAGCTTCACCCTAGAAAATAAAATAAAATGATTTTTATTCATTGATGACTTGTATGTGAGAGTCATAATATGAAACTTAAGATATGATTCCCTTGGGATGTCTAGGGGAATGAATCCATCCTCAAAGGCCAATTAGGGTAAACACAAATGACATTTTTGGGGAATGTCAATGAAAATTTGGGATATTTGTTATGAATTTAAAATATGAGTTACTTAATCCATGAGGCATTAAATGGTTGTTGTGGCCTATTACAATTTTAGTGGATATTAAATGGTGGAATCTATGAGAAACAAAATTTTCTTGGAAAATGTTAGTTCAATACTTGAGATCCTTGAAGCTGATATTAACCATATACTATTAGATGTTTTTTTCAGGCAACCATCATCATTTCTAAAGGAATGTGGGCACTTTTAGACTTTGATTTGATGAATATTATTTTATAATTATTAATTCTTGGTATGGGTATAAGTTAGAGATATTTCAAACAAAATTTTCAAGGACTATTTTGTTTATTCTTTCTTATATTGGTATAAAACTAATTAAGTCCTTATCTTTACCTCATTAACAATAAGTATAACTATACTTATTGCCTATTTAGGTTTTATATGTATTGTATTTATATAAAGGGTATAAATAGACCATGTTGATGTTATAAGAACATTAATGTAGGCTTTGTGTTATGGTTTTTTTATGTTGCTAGTGACTACAATAAATATTTTTGGTAGGATTTATGCCATGGATTTTTGTAAGGAGATGATTACCCTATTTTTGGTCCTTTGACACAATCCAGTCAGGCTAACCACTATGCTTATTGATTGGGTATGCATTTAGTAATATAAAAGTGTAATAAATATAGTAATTCATAAAATTCTAATTTTATATTAAAATGATTTATTATAAATTTAATATTAATATCTAATTTGTAATTTTAATTTTGATACAAGTTAAAATGTGGTAATTATTGAGCTAGAATAACACACTTATGGTACGATATTTGGCTATAATTTATACATGGGATTAGTCACAATGCACCAAATTCTATCTCAATACAACAATGAGGATTAATAGTTGTGTTAAAATTAGAATATGAGATAAGTGTTTAATGAAACACAAATTTCTCCCTTATTTTAGAATATCTTTTAGAACTAGCAAGGTTATACATGTTGAACTCAGGTATGTGATGAATGATAAGTGATAATTAGCACTGGTAAAGGCATACATGTTTTAAGGAAGGTAATATCCTAATTATTTATAAAATTTATATGTATTAATAAATATTTATGACTTATTTAAATCATGATAATAATTTTATGCTAGCATTATGCTCAAAAGGAACAACAAAACACCTTGATCAAGTAGTATGAAAATCCTAGGTACTTGCCAATCAAGAGTGATACCCTTAAGATAATGTGTGATAATTCCCACTCCTAATAATATAATGTAGTATTTCCTAAATTTGGGTGAATTTATAAGGGAGGTAATATTTAGAAAGAGGGTTGGTTCCCTTGATGCACTCACTAAAAATGATCTTATTCATAATAACTTCTAATTTTTGAATATGAAAAGGGTGAAAGGGATATTACTTATACTAGAATTGAAATGAAAAATTTGAATGAATCTAATGCACAAATTTATATGAATACTTATGATTTATAATTACACTCTTACTAAGGGAATAATTTTTCACATATTCTCTTCACTTCATGTATGACATATACAATGGAGTTCATACAAAGGATTTGACACACTCACTCTTTGTATGGAAGGAATGAAAAGCTATTGAATTCAAATAAAAACATATACTAAGATCTATCTTGACACATAATATCAACTATTTAAACTCAAATATATTATATGAAGGTATAAAAACTAGACAATAACATAGGAAAACTAATGATTCACAATGTTATATCAATGACAATAACCATACACTTCTAAACCTAAAAATGAAGGAAAAGAGCTTCCTATTTCTTCAAGAGGTGAGTAAAAAAAATTGGAATTCTTTCAGAATAACCAAATAAAAATATTGATAATACAATTTTTGAAAAGAGAGTACAAATAGAAAAGCATAGGATGGGGAGACAAAGTAGCCCCAAAATAGGGATGTCAAACTTGGTCTTCAAATCCCTCAAGTGCTATGTAGTGTTTCCTACAATATATTATTTCAATTATGTCCTTATAGTGGTGTAGAGGTATAATATAATTTTTTAAGGATACTTAAAATATATTCATCATTGATTGGACAAGCTTAACCACTTTGAAGGTTTCTATATCTTTGCTTGCACACCCTATATAGTAGCTCATATGTCCTTTTTGATGAATGAGTCTTCCTCCTTTAAAATAGGAATTTAAGACTTCATTTATGATCCATTTAAATATTATGATAATCCTTTTTTGATGTATCTCCACCTTACTTGGTCTATTATAAGGCTCATTGATGTTTGTTTAACTTTGTCTCTTTGGCAGGCATAGGAAGGAAGGAAGGTCTTATTAGGAGTGTTTGAGACCTTTTAAACCTTTGAATATTTCCTAAAATTAAACCTATGACTTATTAATACTTTAATAGGAATATGAGGTAAATATAAACATCAATAAATCCTTTTGAATAACTTTTATGCAATAATTTAGTGCTTTGATCACTTGATCCCTTCTTAAGCAAAGAGGTGTGGTAGAGAGAAAATTGGTTTTCACTTGAATTAGGTTAATATATTATATGGATGGATTATTATAATAAATTTAGACCTATAAAATTAACTTGGATCCATAAAACCCTCCAAAATATGACATTTTGTTCCATTTTCTTGTTTTTCCACCCATTCTTTATAACCCTGAGAACTAGTGAATCTCCTTGTCCAAAATAATTTATGGATCACCTTGTAAAAATGATAATATTTTTTAGTATGCTATATCATTTTAAAAATTTATATCAAATTTCATTATCCAAATATGAGTGGAAGTATTTATTTTTTGTCATTTTTCTGTCCACTTAGGCTTAATTATGCCTGTTAGGCCTAGAAAGAGAGATTTGACCCAAATGGCCACCCACACATGTGAAACATAAAAAAAGTATTTTATTAACTTTACCTATCATAATACCATTCTCCATGACAAATTTCAAATTTTTGGGGCCTTGTGTAGATGGGCAAATGATGAAATGGTCATTGACAAGCCTATATGCTTATGTATGCTTGGGGGGTAGTTTGAGATGTTTTTCATGTAAATTATAGATTTTAGTGTTTGATAATGAATTTATGATACATTCATAACCATTAAAAAACTCACTTCTTGATATTTAAGTCCTTTATTTCACTCATAGGCCTTCACCATTGATTCTTGGCTTGTAAAACTAATTTTTTTCACTTTTGGACTTAATAGCCAACTAGCAAGGATGGTTAACACTTTGAGAGACATTTATAATATTTTTAATGATTATGGGACATATTTTAAGTCCCCATAAACCTATATAAAAATTTTATATATAAATCCATTACCTATAACATCATAAACCATCTTGAAACTGCATATTTTGCCCTATACTATATGGTATTATACCTGTACATGTGAAAAAACACCTAGAAGTGAAGATCAAGAGATTTTTTAGTTTAAATATGATAATTTGGATGGAAAATTATTATTTTTTAAGTCATAAAGAAACATATATTCTCCATGAGGTCATTTTTAGCATTTAAGGAGGGTTTAAAGAGGTTTATTTCTTAAAAATGGCTCATAAAGGATAGGGGTCCATTCTAAAAACTAATGCCAATAATTTGTATCATGTGGACCCCTATAATATATAATATGGTTTTGATATACCATGCATCTCATCATGAAATTTATGAGAAAAAAAAGTGACCTCTTTGGGTTTCTTCTTAAGAAAATCATGGTTATTTGCCTTCTAATTGATTGTTCATAAAGTTGCAAGACTAAATGGTGAAAACAATGTCATATTTTTTAAGCATGGGAACCCCTCCAACATATAGTGAAATGTAAAACTACCATGTAGATCCTTGGTGAAGTTCTAACCTCTATAATCTTGCCTTTCAGGTTGAGGTGACTGTTGTGAGAAGGCTGAGGAAGGTTTTTTGTGGTTTTTAGACCTTAAAACACATTTTATTATCAAGAAAATTTATAAAAAAGTTTATATATATATATATATGAAATTATTTATAATGATTCTCTAAAAATTTACCTTACAAATAGGTCTGAAATATTAAACTTTACCATTAAGGTTTTTATGCAAACTATGTATGTTGACCCTAGAGGTCTATAAATTGAACTTCTCTCCTTATAAATTAGATAAAAAATTAATGGGAGTCTTAATAATGTCCTATAAAATCTTTTAAAAATGTTCAATTCAAACTCAAAGAGACAAACTTGTTTTATTTATTTTGCTCGTGAGTGATCATATAGGTCTTCTAAAGACTATGTTAGTCTAACTAAATTAGTTCTACTAGATTTTATCTTCTCTAACACCCTCAATGGAAATGGATTCATTAAACACTCACTCTCAAATAATTTAACTAAATTATAACACTAACTACTCTATTAAAAGTGTGACTTCTCTCCAACTATTCATTCCAAGAAGGACTGCTTGTAGGTGTGGACTTGTTGTAGGTGTGGATTCACTATTTTACAATGGGTGTAGAGAAATAAAATGAAATAATACCTTGAATAGGTATGTTAAATGTATTAAAAATATAATAAAATATTTTCAAAGCATCTAAAAAACCCCAATTACACCTCTCTCAAAATACTTATTATTTACTCAATAGATAGGATGATTGTGATTGTACCTTGTTTGACTATAGGTATACTAGGCCTATAAGTAACCTTTGAGAAGTTTCTTAATTTTAAACAATATTTTATATTATATTACAATTTAATAAATACTATGAATTTATTTCTCATTTAAACCTTGAACTCATCATTTCACTCTTTCATCCTATTGTAATTAGAACTTAGTTAGGCCTAGTTAAGCTAGTTATAGGTGGTGATTTTAGAGTTCATAGGCTAAATATGTAAAAGGTGACTAATATTTAAGAAACATATCTAGTTCTGTATAGACCTAATTCACTTCACCACACCTTGTGTATATGTGACACTTAACTTATTCCTCTTACCTATGAATGTCTTCACATTATTTGATATACAAGCCACCTTAATTGATTGTGACTGTTATAGGTCAATAGTTAATTTTTTTTTCTCCTCTAAATAAAATCTTTCTAGTATTCAATGAGAAATATTCTAATAATTATATATATTATATTACTCATGACATACATCTTATCCTTACCTTTTTTACATTTAAAATAATTCCATGTTGCATAAAAACCTAATTGTCTGAGCCAAAATGTCATGGTTGTAGGCACACATGTCATGTTTGTAGGAATATAGATTGTAAAATGTCATGGTACTTATCATATTATATAAATATATAAAAATATAATTTATCTCATTATTCAACATGATGATTCTTTAAGGTGCCTTAAAATATGACTATTTAAGGTGACATTCAACTCAATGTACAAACAAAAGAAGAATAGGTGACATGGATTCAAAACTTAGTCAACATGATGTAAAGAACACTTACTCGGTAAAAATAATAATAGGTGACATGGATTTAAAAGATTACCAACATGATTCCAAGAACACTCACTTGGTCAAGGTCACCTTAACAACTTGGAAAATCTTTTAAAGAGCTTGATAAAAATGGACATCAACATATGAACTTTACCTTAAAAACTGCTAAAATACCTTAATCTCTACTAAATAGGATTTAGAGAGGTTTTATCTTGTGATCCTAATGTATGTTGGTGACATTTAGATCATTAAAATAAATTTAAGGGACTTATTTCGTACTAAATATACATCTTGAAACCATCATAACACATTTTTGAGGGCACACAATCCTTTAGAGGTTTCCCAAGTTGGTAGCATAGTAATACATAGTCTTGACTTTGAAATTTAGGCATGTAAGGCTCAAAATAGATAATTTGTTCTCATAGTGTCATTGGTAATATTTAATACTATTATGATAATTTTATAAATAATCTCATTCTCCCAAAAAAAACTTCTTAATCTTCATGAGTCCTTATATCTCCTATCATTTTCCATGATGTCCTTCTAACCTGCTCATTAGGCCTACAAGTGTTCTTTTGAGATTTAAGATAACATATCATTATAATGTTATATAGACTATTATACCAAGGAAAATTATATATTATCACATTTTATAAATCTTCCAATATCATTCTTACCTCATTAAGATACTCTCACACACTTAGTAACCCATTAGTCCTGTAATTATACCTTGTGAAAGACCGCATCTCACTCAAGCTATTTGAAGTAATATTATCTTAAATATTAAGGTACCTAAACCTTTATTTTTTATTAAATAGGTATATCAAAACTGAAACATGAACTTAATAAACCTTTTAAAATGAATACACTCAATTGATATATCAAATATGTTTGAAAACTACCATATTTATCAATCAAGACATGAAACTAGTTTACTATCAAAAGACTCCTTATAAATATAAATTAACAAATTATTATAACATGTAAAATTTAATATTTTACCCTAAAACAATCCCACTATAACCATTTTTATTCATCAAGTTTTTAAGTGAATAAATAAAGATAAACCTAGACCCTATCTTTATGACTAGGAGATAATGACCCCCTTACACTCTTAGTGATTGTTCATAAATGTGGTGAGATAAATATGAAAAATAATTAAATTTAATTTAAGTTAATTAAATTACCTATCATTTACCAATATATTTGTACCTAACTCTTTCTCTCTTAATTATACTAAGCAAAAACTAATGGCCTTCCTAGAGCTGCTAAAGAAGTTGATATGAGAGATAAGTTAGTTTTCTACATTTTTACACTTTAAAATCCTTCTAAACCATAAATATGACTTTTAAATGAGTAAATAAGGTCATACATATTATTTAAGGTCAATTTTACCTTGAATAATTATATGTACACCTTTAAAATATTCCTTTTTGGCACTATAACTACTATAATCACTTGAAAAACCTGATAAAACTACTAAAAAGTATTAGTTCAACCTTTTTTGGCATAAATAGGTAAATAATGTCCTTATTTTGATAGTATACTACCATTATCATGTAAAACTTACTCTAGAAGCCACATAGTTATCTAAAATGTAATCAATGTGGTTATTAAGTTAGTCAAACATATCACCAACTAGTTTGATTAATTATAAAGCATTTTATGACCTTGAAACAAGGAAACATGTCTATTAACATGTTGTGGACTCTTTTCATCACTTAAAGCAACCTAAAACAAGTTAAAAGGAGGCTAAAAAAGTACATGGTCATGATGATCAAAACCTTAAACTCATCAAATTTACCTTAAACTCTGATAATCAAGGTTTTGGATGACCATTTCAAATAAATTACAAGAAAAAACTAGTATCCAATAGGGAAAACAACGTGACAAAAAAATTTTAAAATGAAAGGGGTGATAATTTAACCTATAAGGTCAAAATTGTCAACAATTTGATGACTCAATTGGGAAGCATGCCTGCTATGCTTATGAACCAAACCATTGAAATATATTTTATGCTAATTAGATCACTCTTACATTCTAAAATTAATATTAACATATATACACAATGATTACAAGACTCTTGACTTGAAATTAAACTTTTTCTCTCCACCAAAATATGGAAAGAAGACACACACAAGAAGGAAAACCAACTAAAAAGACACATGTGCAACCAAAGAAATTTATTTGTGGGTAAGACATAAATAAATTTTTATGTTAGGACACGATTTTGAGAAAAAAAAACTATGTATAAAAGAACTTATCTCTCAATACCAATGTTTCAAATGTATCCCATTGACTGGGATTGGAAGCCACTCACCATCCATCTTAGCAAGTTGAAAAGTATTATGGTATTTTTAGTTAGCAATTATGTATGGGAAACTCCAAAGTGAGTCAAACTTGGTGTGGCTCCCTCATTTAGCTCTATCTTCATCCCACATGAGAACCAAGTCTCCTTATTTGAAACTCCTTAAAGAATCTCATTTGTTAAAGTTTCTCTTCACTTGTGCTTGATGAATTTCCATCACTAACATGGATTTATTTATAATATATTCTAGATCCATAAGATCATCATACATTACCTCCATTGGTTTATTCTCCAACAACTCCAGCTGATTCATTATTTATAAAGTAGTAAAGTCAAGTGAAATGGGCAATGTTGTTTCCTTTCTATAAACCAACTTGTATGTTGAATTGGATATAGACCTTTTTTATGTGATCTTATCAGCCCAAAGATATAACTTAAGCTTTTAATTCCATGACCTTTGATTATTTTCAATAGTCCTTATGATCTTCATCAAGTTCTTATTGTGGACTCAATAAGTCCATTACCTTGTGGGTAGTAGTTTGATGACGTGTTAAGGTATACACCATGTTGGATAACCCATTAAATTATCTTAGATCACATAAAATACATGGAATTTTTTTAAATGATGGTGGAAGGAATGCCAAATATTGTGAGTAAACCTTCATAAAATTATAACACACTAGATTTATTTTCTTCCTTTAAAGCTACTACCTCTGTCCATATGGTGAAGTAATCCATAGCAATAAGGATCCACTTCTGACCTAAGATTTAATATGGGTTAATGAGGCCAATGAATTATAAATACCCATTTTACAAAAGGCTAATTCACTAGATTTAGTTGGAGAGATAAGGATACATGTCTTTCTTTTCCTATAAACATAGCACATTTTTTGCATTTTCTCACCCAAGTATGGAAATATTTAAATATACTTAGACAATATTACTCTCCACTCATGATATTAAGGGATATAGTTACTTGTGAGAAATTTCCTCCACCATTTCCATCATGGAACCCTTCAAGAAAGATTCTTTTTTGGCTTGGTTCTATGTACCATAACAACATACCATTGATGTCTTTCTTGAAAATTACACCATCAACAAGGATAAAAAGAATGGATTGAAATATAAAATATCTTATCCTTGATTCACTTAATTAAGGTGGATATAAACCATCTTGGATGTACCTTACCATGTTTTGAAACCAACATGAAGATGAGGTATGATCAACTACAAGTTCTTCATCTTTCATCATTAAAACCACCTCCTTATTATTTTTCAAGTCTTGGGATAGATGTTTTCATAATACTTCACCTATAATCAATTTAGTGACCTTTATTTCAATATTATACTCCATCAATCTTGTTATCCAACCTGCCCTCTTCTCATTTATGTCCTTATTCAACAAAAACTCCTTGATACTTGGATGAACAAACATTAGATATATATTAGTATTAGATAAAAAGTGTATAAACTTATTAAAATATCTTATTATTTAAATAACTTGCTTCTCTACATAATCATAACTTGTCTCACATTCCTCTAAGCCTCGATTGAAGAAATCTATTGGATGCTCCAAAAATTCATGATTTTTTTGAATGATTATACCTAAAATTATGTCCACATTAACATATGTATACAAAATGAAGTCTTGTGAAAATTCAAGATTTATAAGGGTAGGAGCACTAATTATTTCTTGTTTATCTCTTTAAAACTCCTCATGCCCTCTTTAGTCTAGCTAAAACTTTGATTCTTCTTAAGAATGGTTGTATGTGGATTTTCTAAAGTTACAAAATTATAAATTTATTTATTGATAAAATTTATCTTTCCTAATAAGATTTTTAGTGCCTTCTTATCTTTGGGAAAAGATAAAGTAATAATGGAGTCTATCCTCTTAGGATCAATGCTTAAAACATGCTTAGAAACCACATATCTAAGAAGCTTACCTTCATGTACTAAGAAGACACATTTATTTGGGTTAAGAGACACTCCAAATTGTCTAAATGTCTCAAACACTTCTTTGAGATGACTCATGTGTTCACTTTCACTTTTTAAAATTCTATTAATGTCATATAAGTAAACAAGGACAAACCTATTTATTAAACCTTGGAATGCCATATCCATGCCACTCTTAAAGGTTGTTCTAGAATTATACAAACCAAATGAAATTTTCCTATAAGAAAATGTCCAACATTTTTTGGTGAAGGTTGTCTTAACCTAATCTTCTTCCTTAATAATAATATAATTATATCCACTATACCCATCCAATAATGACAACCTCTTTAAACCAGCTACCAAATACAATATTTTCTCCATGGATGGTAATGGGTAATGATCTTTGAGACAAGACTTCTTCAAATCATGTAAATCTACTAAAAGTTTGATTTTTCCATTTTTATTCCTTACAAGAACAAGGTTTCCCACCTAATATGAATTATTTATTGGGAAAATGATGGCTAATTCAATGAGCTTATGAAATTGAATTCTCATCAAAGGCTCAAGTTTTGGAATGATGGGTCTTTACCTTTGTCTAAATAGTTCTATTTTATTCTCTATATCAATGGTGTATTTAGATAAACTTGGATCATATCCATTAAAATCACTATAATACCATGTAAATACATCAACAAACTCCCTACATAACTCAATGATTGTTCTCTTTGTGATAAAGTACACACTTTACCTAGTTTAAGACTCTCTATGGTTTTTATCTCAACATTAGCATAGTGATCTTACTTGGTTAAAAATGAATAATTATCTCTAATCATATCATCATCTTTATTGAAGATGTTTTCAATAATAACCAATCCTTTTGGTAGCTTATTTCACTTAAATTGAATAATCTAATCCCCATATTATTGCAAGAGATTTGACTGATTTATGGAAGAGAATTCAGCCTCTTGCAAAAAATTAACATTCTGATTATTATCTTTAAAAACCTTCTATTTCTCATGATTATCAAGGATATAAGGCCTCACCAAAATTTTGATATGTGATTGGTTTTTCTTAGTCCTCACATTAGCTAGAATATTGAATTTAGTTCTTATGGTAGCCAATTTATCTGTATGTTTATTCCTTTCTATTATCACTTCTTGCTTATCAAAATCCTAAAAATATTCAATTATTTTCCAAAATATATTATTATAATATCTTAAAAATAAATTCTTTAAAACATTAATCCCTCTCATTTGGTGAACTACAAGATTACATTCACCAAAAGCCTGTAAAACATTGATTCCCATCTTCCTAGCCTACTGCAAACCATGGACTAGGGCCTCATATTCTACTACATTATTGGAAAAACCAAAATAAAATTTAATATAATAAGAAGGAATTTATTTTTGGTTTATATAATCATCATTACAGCCCCATTACCATGTTTTTTCCTTAACCCGTCAAAGTAGAGCTACCAAAGACCATATTTTTGGTCATCTTCTTTCACTATGGCTAAAATTAGTGCATCATTTCCATGAAGGAAATATAAACCAAGTATATAATATTTAATATTTTTTTATGGATAATTTTCATGTAATTTTTATGCCCATTCATCAAGGAATAGATCAAGAACTCCTTCAATAATTGAATTGGCTTCTACTTCACTAGCTTGTTCCACCTCATCCAAAATAACATAGTTTGTGTTCACAACACTTGGCATGTAAGGATTGAATTAAAATAATGAAATAAGATTATAATGAATATTTACCTTCATCCCATAAATTATAATAAACATCAAATAGGTCCAATCATCTGATAAGTAACCACTAATATTTGAGGTGAAATTTCTAAACAAGCACATGGTGAAATAGGGAGGCAAGTCCACCACCACTACATCCTATTGAATATTAACATATAGGTAAGAATTAAATGTTAATTTTAGGTCATTATCATGAAAAATATATTTTCTATTTATCCATATATCTTTCATACCCCTTTGGTATTTAGTTCATACACCAAACTAAGTTTGTCTATAATCTGCTTAGGCATGCCAATATTACTAGCTCCAATATCTACCATCCAATTGTGAAATAAGGTATTTATTAAAATTAAATATATATAAAATTGAGGTTTTTTCTTATATTTTACCTAATATTTACCCACTTTTACATATTTATGTATTTTTTTCCCTTATTATCGCATTGGTTGATCTAAATTTACCAAATTTATGCTCTCCTTCTTGACTACTTTTGGTGATAACTTGAGGGTTGATATCTCATGTATTAGCATGTTTTTTTACCCTAGGTTCATTAATAAATCCCAAATGTTCATTATGATATTGGATCTCTTCATATTATAAACAATACTTAATGGAGTTGTACTCATTATTGACTGCACTCTTTACACAACTGAATGATATTGTACTTTTGGTACTTGATGAGACTTGTCAACCTCTATGTTATAATTTGTCTATGATTTTAGGGTATAAAAATGATTATAAAAACTTTTATGTATAATATGAGTTATGGTTGGAATATGACCTACCTCCTTAGTCTCTTAAATTGCTCTAGTTATAATTATAACCACATTATTGGTAGTACCAGACTCACCAACTTGATTTAAGGCTACTTGATCATCAAGTTGCCAATTAAAAAAGACAAAATCCACATACCCTTATCCATTATGCCCCTTATAATTTTTTCCATACCCTCAATATGTTTTCCTTCTTAAAGAGAAGCTTCTTCCTGACTCATCTGAGGCATCACCATGTATTAATTGAATAAGGCCTAATTTTATATGTCATTATGATTAGATGGATGATTACCTAAACATGGCATCATATTATTTTGATTTGGAATATGAATAACAACTTTAGATGAAAAATGAGAATTAGGATCAACTATTGCATAAGTTTTGGCTTGTGTGATAACACCTTGAGATTGATATGATAGTCTTTATTATTTAAAGCCTTGATAGGGGAGTTTCTTGTCTCTAGAAGGCTAATAGGTAGGTTTATTAGGTTTTTGGTAAGACCTATTATCTTGTTATTGATTCCTTTTTAGTTGGACAATTTCATTCCAAAAGGATTATAACATTCCCTTGAGTTCTCCAATCTCAATTGATTAGATAAAAAGGGCTAAAACTTATGCTTGGGGTGCTGGAATGGGATCTATAAGACGAGATTGAGGGGATCATATTGGATGTTTTTATGGGTAAAAATGCTTATGAGGTATACATGTGAATTTTCCATCCTAAATAAAACTATTATTTTCTCTAATTCCCACTTCATAAGCATCTGGTAAAGTAGTGCCACCAATTGACTGAATCATGACACTAATATCTAAATTAAGAGCTCTTACATAATACAAAAATGCATACTATGGAGATGTCCTAATAATTATGGGTATCCTAGTCCATGGTTTTTGGAATTTTAGGTTAAAGTTTATCATGAACTCATGAGGAGACCTCTTTATGGTCTTGAGTTGTTCAAGCAGGAACATGTGATCAAATTTATCTTCAAACTGACTACAAAAGGTTTCACCTAAGTCATCCAAGGAATAAATGGAATTTATTGAAAGGTTTATATACCATTTTAGTTCTTTTCCATTTAAGGATGTAATAATTTTTCTAATAGATACATTCTCTTGTACAACATTATGGACATAAAACATCTTTAATGTGCTTAATAGGCATGGTTTGATCTTCTCCTTAGAAGAAATGAATTATCTTAAGAGATAAATCTGGTATATGATCATAATAGGAAATATTTAGTGGGCTTCCTCTTTTTAATGAGATAAACACCTGATTCCTATGTAGAGCCATTTGGATAGTGGGAATTGCACTATCTAGTATAATGTGTTGACTAGGAGATTGAATTAACTTTATAAGATAGGGGTTTATCTTAATAAATATTTTAATTTTATATAAATGAGAAGGAAAATAAATAAATTTAAAAGGAATAGCTTTTCTTGATGATCTTGTGGTAACCTTGGGATTGAAATTTTTGCTAGCCTACTACTAAGAATACAAAAACTTCAAGCAATCCTCTAGTTAAAATTTTGATGAGTGTCCTCTACTAAATCAAAATATTTTATATAGAGATAAAATTTAGATTTTCTAAAGAGTATGTGTCCCACAAAGAGTGACAAAAACTATTATCAATGGGGAGCACTACCCTTGTGACAATGTGTGCTACTTCCCACTCCTACTAAAATAATTGTATCTTTCCTAAGTTTTGGTGACTTTATAAGAGAGAGAATCTCTAGATAGAGGTTAGGTTCCCCTGATGCACTCACTAAAGTTGATCCTATTCCTACTAACTACTGATTTCTCACTATGAAAAAGGTGAAAGGGATATTGCTTATACAAGAATTGAAATGAGAACTTTGAATGAAGGTGATGCACTAATGTATATGACCATTTATTCTTTAAAATGACACTCTTAGGAAGGGAAGAAGATTGCACACATTCTCTTCACTTTAGGTATGACTTCTGCAATAGTGTTTCATGTAAAGGACTTGACAAACTAACTGTTTATATGGACGGAATGAAAATGTATTAAATTCACATCCAAACTCTGACTAAGATTGATCTTGAGACTTAACATGAATTTTATAAATTTTAATATATTCCACTAAGGTACAAAAACTATACAATAACACAAGGAAACTAATGATTCACAATGATATATCAATGGCAATCACCATACACTTCACCAAAACCTAAAAATAGAATAAAATAGCTTCTTATTTATTCGAGGCAAGAAAAAAATTCACATCCTTTAATTATAACCAAATAAAAATAGTGATAATACAATTATATAAGAGAGATTACAAATATAAAATCATACAATGGGGAGATAAAACAATCCAAAAATAGGGATGTCAAACTTGGTCTTCAAACCCCTCAAATGATATGTAGTTTTTCCTAAAATATCTCCTTTCACTTATGTCCTTAAATTGGCATAGAGGTAGAGTATCATGTGTTAAGGATAATTTAAAATGTCTTCATCATTTTTTGGATAATATTGACCACTTTGAAGGTGCCTATATCTTTCCTTTCACACCCTATATACTAGTTCATATGTCCTTTTTGTGAATGAGTCTCCTTCTTGAAAATAGGACTTTAATTATTCATTCATGCTCCATTTAATTATCCTCATAATCCATTCACAAGGTCTCACCACCTTACTTGGGTTGTTATAAGGTTCATTGATGCTTGTTTGACTTTGTCTCTTTGTTAGGCATAAGAATGAAGGAAAGTCTTATAAGAAGTGTTTGAGACCTTTACAACCTTTTAATCCTTACCTCAATTAAACCTATGACTTTTTCATACATTAATATGCATATTAAGGAAAGACAAACATCAATAAATTATTTTGAAGAAGTTATATGCATCAATTTAGTGCTTTGATCACTATAATCTATAAGCAAAGAAGCATAGGAGAGAGAAAATTGGGTTTCACTTTGAATTAGGAAAAAATATTCCACGGATGGCTTCTAAACATCAATTTAGACCTGAAATAAGGCACTTAAACCCATAAAACCCTGTAAAATATACCATTTTGTTCCATTTGCTTGTATTTCCCCCATTCCTTGTAGCATTAAAAATTGGTAAAGTTCCATGTCCAAAATAATTTATAGATTACATTGAAGAATAAAGTACATATTTAAGGACCCTTTATCCCCTTATAACTTTGTATAAAATTTATTGAGCCAAATACAAGTGTAAGTATATCTTTTCTATTATTTCTCTCTCCAATTAGGCCTAGAAAGAGAGATTTGGTCCAAATGTCTACCCACACATGTGAAAAATACCAAAAGTGTTTGATTCACTTTATATATCTTAATACCATCCTTCATTATTAATTTCATGTTTTGGGGTATTGTGTAGATGGGTAAACCATGAAAGGGTCATTGGAAAGCCTAGATGCTTATGTATGCTTGGGGGTTAGTTTGAGATTTTTTTCAAGAAAAATTAAGGTTTTTCTGATTTATCATGACTTTATGATCTATTTATAACCATTAAAAAAATCAATACTTTATATTTAATCCTTTATTTCACTCATAGGCCTTCACCATTAATTCTTAACTTGCAAAATTGAGTTTTTCTCACTTTTGGACCTAGTGGCCAACTTGTAGGGATGGTGTAACACTTTGAGATACCTTTAGAATTTTTGTAATGATTTATTAACCTATATAAATTCCCCATAAAATTATTTAAATGGTTTATATATCACTCCATTAACTATACCCTCATAAACTAGCCTAAAACTATATATTTTGCCTTGTACCATATGATACTATACCTGCACATGTGAAAAAACACCTGGAAGTGAAGATAAAGAGAGTTTTGAGTGAAAAAAATAACAAAATTAAAGGTAAATTTTTTTAATTTTAAGGCATCAATAAACACATCTTCTCCATTGGGTTAGTTGTAGGGTTTAATGAGGGTTTAAAGAGGTTTATATTCTTAACAATGGTTCATAAAGGATAGGGGTCCATTCAGAAAACCAATGAAAATAATTTGTAGTAGGGGGCCACATCTAACATATAATATTTTTTTCATTTCCCATGCATCTCCTCATGAAATTTATGCGCAAACAAAATGACCTCTTCGAGCCCCTTCTTAAGCAAAATAGGGTTATTTGCCTTCTAGTTGATTGTTCATAAAAATTTCATGACTAAATGGATAATTCAATGTCATATGTTTGAGTAATTTTAACCCCTTAAACACCTGATAAAATGTCAAACTACCATACAACTCCTTGGTGAAGGTCTAACCTTTGCAATATTTCCTCTTGAGCTAAGGTGACTATTGTGAGAAGGCCAAGGAAGGATCTTTGGGGTCTTTAGACCTCAAAACATATTTTCATATCAAACAAAGATCTAAACATGATTTTAAAGATATATGGAATGAATTATAATTATTATCTACAAAAATGAGCTTCCAAATATTTATGAAACATTTAACATCACCAATTAGGGTTTATATGCAAACTATGTATGCTAACCCTAAAGTTTTCTAAACTAAGTTTCACTCTTCATCAATTGGATGAAAGATTTATGGGGATTTTAATAATTTCCTATACACTCTTTTAACCAATGTGAATTAAAACTCAAAGAGACAAACTTTTTCCTTTTATTTTTTTGTAAGTGAGCTTGTAGGTCTTTAAAAGACTATGTTAGTCTTACTAAATTAGTTATACTAAATTTGATTTTATCCAACACCCTCAATGGAAATGGATCCCTTAAAAAATCACTCTCATCTAATTTGAATAAATTATAACACTAAATACTCTATCACAAGTGTGACCTCTCTCCAAATGCTCACTCTAAGAAGGATTGCCTATAGGTGTGGACTAGTTATAGGTGTGGATTCACTATTTGATTATGGGTGTGGAGAAATTGGGTGTAATAAGATATTTAATATTTATATTACATGAATTAAAAACATCATATCATCATATGAAATCATACACAAATCCTTCACTTCACCTCTCTCACAAGACTTATAATTTACTCAATACATAGGGTGACTATGACTATACTTTATTTAACTATAGGTGTACTAGGCATGTAAGTAACCCTTGAGAAGTTTCTTACTTTGAAAGACACTTTGATCCTATATTATCTACAAAATCCTATGGATTTGTTTCTCATCCAAATCTCCAACTCATTTTTTCACTCTTTCATCATATTATCCTTTGAACTTAGTTTGGCCCAATTAAGTTGGCTATAAGTGGTGATTTTAGAGTTCATAAGATTAAGATGTAGAAGGTGAATAAAATTTAAGAAACATATATAGGTTTTCATAGACCTAATTCACTTCATGGCACCTTGTGGAGATGTGACACCTATACTTCTTCCTCTTACCTATGAAAGTCTTCACCTTACTTGACATACAAGCCACCTCAATTGATCGTGACTATTATAGGTCAACATTAAATTTTCTTTCTCTTATAACTAACATTCTTATAATATTAAATGATTAATATTATAATCATTCTCTATATTAGTACCCATCACATCCATCTTCTCCTTACCTTATTGACCTTCAAAAAATGTTCATGTTGCATAGAAACCTAACTATCTAAGAAAAAATGTCATGGTTGTATGTTCACATTTAGTGTTTATACAGACTATAGATTGAAAAATTTCATGGTACTTATCATATGTGCTTAATATATTAAAATATAATTGATCTCATTTACAAATATTAAACATAAACTAACATAAATGTATGATTTAACATGATATTTCTTGAAGATGCCTTAAAATATGACTTTTTTAGGTGTCATTCAGCTCAATGTATGGACAAAAGAATAGATGGCATAGATTCAAAACATGACCAAGAAAACTTACTAGGTCAAAATAATAATAGGTGACATAGATTAAAAACATGACCAATATGATGCTAAGAACACTCACTAGGTTAAGGTCACCTTACCAACTTGGAAAATATTTCAAAGAGCTTGATAAATATGGAAATCAACATATGAAATTTACCTTAAAAAATCTAGAATACCTTAATCTGTACTAAATAGGGTTTAGAGAGGTTTTCTTTTATGATCACAATGTATCTTTTTTACCTTTAAATAATTAAAATCCCTTGAAGGGAATTATTTCACACTAAATATAAATATTGAAACCATCATAACACATTTTTGAGGGCACATAGTCCTTTAAAGGTCTCTCATGTTGGTAACATAGTAATACACAGTCCTGACTATGTAATTCACACATATAAGGCTCCAAATATATCTTTTGATTTCATAGTGTCATTGGTCATATTGAATACTCGTATGAGAATTTTAGAAACTTCATTCTCTCAAAACAAACTTCTTCTTCATGAGTCTTCATATCTCCTATCATTTTTGATGATGTCCTTCTAACCTACTCATTAGGCCTATAAGTGTTCTTTTGAGATTTAAGAGAACATAATATTAGAATGTTGTATAAATTATTTTACTAAGGGAAAGTAATAATTTCTCACCTTTTATAAATCTTCCAAGATCATGTTGACCTCACTAATATACTCTCACACACTTAGTAACCTATTAGTCCTGTAATTATACCTTATGAAAGACCTCATCTCGTTCAAGCTACCTCAAGGAAGACCCTCTTCAAGATGAAGGTGCCTAAACTTTTAGTTCTAATTTTATATATATATATATATATATATATATATCATAATTTAAAAATTAACTTAAGAAAACTTTGAATATGAATACACTCAACTGATATTTTAAACATGTCTAAAAACTGCCATCCTTAACAATCAAGATAGGGAAACTAGTTTCCTATCAAAAGACTCCTTTTTAATAAAAATTTCTTGATGAGTCAAATATTAAAAAGGTATTATTTGACCTTAAAATCATATAAATATATCCATTTTTCTCCATCGAGTTTTGAAGTGAAGAAATAGAGACAAACCTGCACCCTGTCTAGATGACTAGGATGTAGTGACCCCCTTACACTCCTAGCAATTGTTCATAAATATGAAGGGATGAATATGAAAACCAATGTTAATAAATTGAAGTTAATTAGGCTACCTATCATTTAAAATTAAATTTGGACCTAAATCTCTCTTTCCTAAATATACCAATAAAAAATAGTGGCCTTCCTTAAGCTAGCAAAGAAGCAGATATGAGAAATAAGTCAATTTTTTATATTTTGAAACTTGAAACTCCTTCAAAACCATAGATATGACCTTTAAATGAAATAAAGGTCTTTAATATACCTTAAGGTTAATTTTACCTTAAATAACTATACAAAAAGTCTCAAAATATGCCTCATTGGTACTAAAACTACTATCATCACTTGAGAACCCTGATGAAACTACTAAAAAAAGTATTCATTAGACATTTTCATGCCTAAAAAAGTACATTTAATTATTTTTATATTATAATGCCGTTATCATGTAAAAATTTCTATAGAAACTATTGGTAAATATCAAAGTTGTATAATATAGAATGAGCCAAACACTAGAAAATATTTTAAACACAATAACATATTATCCTCAAGTCACTGTAATTTATTTTCATATGAAACAATACAAAAATATATAGGAAATATGTTTCCTATATTTGGTATAGTGATATCCTTACAATCTCTCACACAAAAAACCAATGCATCATATAAAAAATATATTATTCCTACAATATATTCGTATAACTAACAAACTAAATAAAACTAGCCCATATATTATTTTTATTATTCATAACAATAATATACAACACAAAAACTTATTAATGTATTATTTTTTAATTAAAAATAATTACAATCACAAATTTATTAATGTGAACACACCTTAAGATTTACCCCCTTGTGAATATTATTAACCTCTAGTCTATAACCCCTTGATATGAACATGGGAAAAACATCAATCCCATATCTGCACTTGTTCTCATGATTTAGTGATTTTCAAAGGACAATAAAATAATTTATTTATGGTTTTATAGATGGCTTACCAACAACCAAAATGGGATGCTTTTCATGTGTATGAACAATAACCATAAACATATGGTTTTACAAGTGGATTACCATAAACTACATCATGATGTGTAGTATAATTACTAGATCTCTTCACTATCACATATTTAGAGAAGTTATAAAGGAATTTTTAGTTCACTTATTATAAATCTGAATAAGTATACATCATATATTCTTATTCACATAAAAATGAAATCAAACACATAATTAAAAAGATGAAAAATAATACCACACAAAATATGTCACTAAGTCATCTGTGCCCCATCATTGGTGACCAATGAGAGGCTTTAAAACCTCAAGCCTCTATTTCCTCCATCCTCCAATGAGTGAAGCTACTTACTTAGGACATGTGTCAATGAAACTCAAAAAAAAAATAGGATGTTGGGTAGTCCTGGTAACACATCCATTTTACAATTTTTTAAAATGACTCAACATACTTTATTGATGTAAAATTGACTCTTAATTTTTGACTCATTTTTGAATTTTTACAGACACACTTTTGACTTTTATTGACACATGACAACTTGATTAATGACACACTAAAAAGATTTTAACACTTCGAATTTTTAAAACTAATCAAAGGAGTTATTATTTTTTTGACAATCAAAATCCAATTAAAAATTGGTTTTGACAATTTAATTGACATTTCTAAATTTTTACAAAAAATAAAAGACAAGACCTAAACAATAAGTAAGACCAAAACTAAAACTAATAAACCTAAAAATAAATACCTATCAACTTTTGATAATAGAATTTAAAATAACTAAAGACAATCTTAACATACTTTGTATTTGAAATCTAATGAGGATGAAATTACATGTGGCTCTATTGACTGAGACGTAAAGCTCATGTGAAATGGAAAAGACAACTCTGTGTATGAAAACTACTAACAAATTGAAATATGTGAATCTAATGTATTAGAGAATGAATAAATAGAAATGCGACCTAACCTTGAAGGAGTTAATCAATCTATTATTATTGTGTTATATCATGAAGAATAATTAGTTGAAGAAGAAAAGTGGAGCTATAGATGTGACATCTCATCTAGAATGCCCCATATTCATGCACATGATCTGGTCAAGCATCTTGATTTAAATACGATAGAATGAAACCAAAATACAAGTTTTTATTTTAACTTTCACATGGTTTCTCAGGTCGTAGATCTCCAATAAACTATACTCCTTTTCATATATATGAATGAAATCTTCCAACTATTTATAAGTATCGATCTACTCAATTGTGATGAGTAGTTGGTGATTTTAAGTTAATGATAATGCTTGCATGAACTCAGAGTGAAACACTATTGGTTGTAAATTAGCTTGATCCACAAACTCATATATGATAGGTTCATGGTTGAGTTGAAGCACGTTAAAACATGTGAATATTTTAATTGTAGTAAGGAATATATGGAACATGGTAGATTCTAAGGAATAAGTCACACTAATCATAGTACTATTGTAAGATACAAGGTTGTATGCATAGCACAAGGATCAAAAAAGCATTAAATCTTTAAATGGAAATTGGAATAATAGATCTTAATAAAATATTTATGTACAAAAACATAGATCCTTGAATGTCAATATACCAGATCTCAACATGCTTAGAATGCCTTGAAATAATGTAGTAGCAAATGTGCCTCTATCAAAGAATTATCTCTCTAATAAATAGTACCAAAAATAAATAAAAAATATACAAAGCTACCCAAATATTCATATAATTTTACACATAGTTATACCATCTATAGGGGTAAAAGAATGACTACCCCTTATAAATAAATCAAATTTCCATCACAAGCTTATGATATTCCTATTATGATACCTAATATTGGTAAAAATCAAAGTTGTACAATAGAGAATGAGATGAACACCAATAAATATTTTAAACATAATAATATATTATCTTTCACTCTCACTATTATTAATTTTCATACAAAATAATATAAAGCTATATAAGAAACATGTTTCTTATATTCAGGATAGTGAGATCCCTAAAATCTCTCACACAAACAACCAACCCACTATATAAAAAATATATTGTTATTGCAATATAGTCATATAACTAACAAACTAAATAAAATTAACCCATATATTATTTTTATTATTCCTAACAATAATATATCACATAAACACTTATTAATGTATTATTGTTTAACTAACAATAATTACATTATTACAAGATTAATAATGTGAACACATATTAACAAAAGCTATAAAGTGATCCAAAATGCAATCAACTGGGTTAAAAAATTTGTAGAACATATCACCAACTAGCTTAATTAATTATTAATCATGTCATGAACTTGACACAAGTCATGAGACCTATTAATATGTTACAGACTCTTTTCATCACTTGAAACAACCAGAAATAGGTCAAAAGGTGGCTAGACAAACACATGGCCATGATGATCAAAATCTTAAACTCATATAATTTACCTTAAAATATAATAATCAAGGTGTTTTATGACCATTTAAAATATATTAAAATAAAAATATAATATCCAATAAGACAAGTAAAGTTTCAAGTGATAGGGGTGACAATTTGACCTGTGAGGTCAAAATTGTCAACATTTTGGTGACTCAGATGGGAAGCATGCCTGCTATGCTTATGAACCAAACCATTGACATATATTTCAGACTAATAATATCAATCTTATATTTTTAAATGAACACTAATAGATATGACCAATGAATACAAGACTCTTTAATTGAAACAATACTACTATCTCTCCTCCAAAATAAGGAAAGAAGAAAAAGGAAAACTAACTAACAAGACACATGTAAGAAAAACACTTATTTTATAAAATACAAACAAAGTATTGTGCTAGGACAACACTTGGAGGAAAATAAATAAACTAACTATGTACAAAATAACTTATCTCTTAATAATAATGTTTCAAATGTATCCCATTAACTAGGATTGAAAGCTCCTCACCATCCATCTTGGAAATTTGAAAATAATTATGGGATTTACCTATAAATATTATGTATGAGCCACTCAAAATTGATTTAAACTTGGTTTTCCTCCTTTTTTTAGCATTGTATTCATACTACTTGAGAACCAAGTCTAATTCTTTGAGACTCCTTGAAGAAGCTCCTTTGTAAAAGGTTATCTTCACCTGTGCTTGATGAATTTCCATAGATAACATGGAATAATTTATAATATTTTCTAGATCCATAATCTCATCATACCTTAGCTCCATTGGTTCATTCCCTAATAACTTTAGTTGATGCATCTATTCTAAAGTAGGAAACTCAAGTGAAATGGGTGGCCTTGCTTCCTTTCCATAAACTAGCTTATATGGTGAATTGGATATAGACCTTTTATAGGTGATCTTATCATCCCAAAGAGATTACTTAAAATTTAAATACCATGACCTCTAATTATATTCAATATTTCTTCTTATGATATTTAGAAAGTTATTATTAGTGGACACAGTAAGGCCATTACCTTGTGGGTAGTGGTTTGATGAAGTACTGAGGTATACACCATGTTAAATATCCCATTGAATAATATTATCTCCCAAAAACTCCATGACATTATCTAAAATTATGGTGGAAGGAAAGCCAAATATTGTAAACAAACCTTCATAAAGTTCTAACACACTTGATTCATTTGCTTCCTTCAAAGCTACTACCTTTGTCCATCTAGTGAAGTAATCTATGGCAGTAGGGATCGACTTATGACCTAAGATTTGAGGTGGGTTAATGAGGCCAATTAAGTCCAAATCCAATTGGACAAAACTTTGATCCACTAATATTTTTTGTAGAGGTATAGATGCAAGTATTTCTTTTCCTATAAACATAAGATATTTTTTATATTTTCTTACCCAAGTATGGAAATATTTGAATATACTTGGCCATAGTACCAACCTCTCATGATCTTAAGGGATATAGTTATTTATAATAAATGTCCTCCACTATTTCCATCATGTAACTCTTCACTCAACCTTTCTATTTGGTTTGGTTCTATGTACCTTAGCAACATACCATTGATGTCTTTCTTGAAAACCATACCATCAACAAAGAGAAAAAGAATAGATTGAAATCTAAATATCTTCTCCTTGAATCACTTAACCTAGGAGGATAGAAACCATCTTGGAGTTATCTTAACAAGTCTTGAAACTAGATTGAAAATGAGGTATGATTAGTTATAACTTTATCTTTTAGCGCTAAAACTACCTCTTTATTCTCTTATAAGTCTTGGGCTCGATGTTCACATAATCCTTTACCTCTAATTAGTTTAATGACATATATTTAAAAATAATAATCCATAAATATTATTATCCAACCTTCCCTCCTCTCATTTATGTCCTTATTCAAAAATAACTTCTTTATATTGGATGAGAAATAATTAGATATTTCTTGTTGTTAGATAACAAGTCTCTAAACATCTTAAGAGATATGATTATTGAAAGAACATTATTCTCTACATAAGTATACCTTGTATGATATTCATTCAAGCCTTGACTGATGAAAAATATTAGTTTTTCCAAAGCTTCTTGATTGTGTTACATGAGTATACCTAAAATTGTGTCCACATTAACATATATATACAAGATGATGTCTTTTGAAAAATCAAGATTTATAAGGCTAGGAGCAATAGCTATTGCTTGTTTTATATCGTAAAAACTCTTCATGACATCCTTATTTAAACTAAAATTTTTATTCTTCTTAGTCATGGTTTTAAGTCTCTTTACCAATGTTGTAAAATAAAACATTTATCTCCTTATAAAATTGATCTTGCCTAAAAATCTTTGTAATGCCTTCTTATGTTTTGGAAAAGATAAAGAAAAAATGGAGTCTATCCTGTTAGTATCAATCCTTAATCCATTATTTGAAACCAAATTTCCAATAATAGTATCTTCATGTACTAAAAATACACATTTCTTGGGGTTGAGAGACACCCCAAATTGTCTACATCTTTAAAACACTCCTTTGAGATGAATCATGTGTTCACTTGCGCTCTTTGAAAATATAGTAATGTCATCTAAGTAGACAAGGAAAAACCTATTTATTACACCTTAAAATGCCATATCCATGGGTCTCCAAAATATTTTTACATCATTAAACAAATTGAATGGAATTTTCCTCTAAGAAAAGGTCCCTCATTTGGCGGTGAAGGCTATCTTAAACTAATCTTCCTCCTTAATAAGAATTTGATTATATCCACTATACCCATCTAATAATTATAACATATATTAATGATCTACCATACATAATATTTTCTCCATGGATGGAAATAGGTAATTATATTTGAGAGAAGCCTTGTTCAAATCACAAAAATCTACACAAAGTCATATTTCAGCATTTTTATTCCTTACTAGAACAAAGTTTGACACCCAAGTTGAATGTTTGATTGGGAAAATGATAGCTGATTAAATGAGATTATGAAGCTAAATTTTCATCAAAGGCTCAATTTTTGGATTGATGGGTCTTTTCCTTTGTCTAGATAGTTTTATTTTAGTCTCTAGCTCAATGGTGTGTTGAGTTAAAATTGGATAAAATCCCTTCAAATCTCTATAATATCCATGCAAAGACATCAAAAAAATACCTACATAAATCAATGAATGATTATTTTTATGATAGATAACATAATTTACTTATTTTAACACTTTTTCCATCTTTTATCTCAAAATTAGCATAGTGCTCTTCCTTGGTTGATAACGAAGACTTCTCTCTCTTCATCTCATCATCTTTATTGAAGATGTTTTCAAGAGTAACCAATAATTTAGGCATATTATTTAACTTAATTTGAAAAATCTAATCCTAATATTATTAAAAGAGCTTTGACTGATTTATGGAAGATAATTCAACCTCCTCTTGTAATAATATAACAATTTGAATGTTGATGAGCCCATAAAATGGATCATTATCTCTATGAAATAAGATCCTTTTTCTTGCATGAGACATGGATCTAAATGTATTTTATAAACTTGTAGTTTATTAGAATAAAATAAAAAGTACATATCATGATTATGTATTTCAAACTCATTGTTATCTATTTTTTAGCTATTTCTAATGATTATTGAGGAAAGAATGTCAATATGTGTATACACAGTTCATAATAAACTATAATGATTCAAAATATGAAGAGTAACCATTCAAGAATAATGTTGGAGTAGTTTTAGATTATTCTAAAATGGATCCAACATTTTGGTCAAGTTATAGACTTAAACAAGCTTGATATAGACTCTCACAAGCTTGATATAGATTCCCATAGGCTTACTATGGATTCTCATAGTAACTAAAGATTACATTAGAATAGATATAGATTACATCAACCCAACTATTTATTGCATTAGAATATTTATGGATTTCATTAGGTTTTCTATAGACTTCATCAAACTTGGTATGGTCTTCATTAGACTTGTTACGAAATACATTAAGACTATTATGGATTTTTATAAAACTGTTATGGACTTGTTTGGATATTATTTCTAAATGTATTCTAATGATTAATTGGTATATTATATATATCAAAAGAATACTTTCCATTTGGATCCTTTTTATATATAGATTTATAATGTAGACTTCTATTTATAGATTGTATCCAGATATAAATTTATGTAATTTCATTCTATTAAATAGTTCTCTCCATATTTTGTGGAGATTGAGATAGGATAGACTATATAGGTTGTTACTCCTAAATAAGGTGTTGGTTCGAAGCATGAAATTATAAATTCAACCTTCTACACCTAAATGAATCAATCAATATACTTTTCTTTTCATCATTCTAAGCTTTGTGTTCTGAGTGAAATCCTCTTCTTAAGAATGAGATATCCACTCATTCCAAGGAATATGGATCAATGTATTTTTATTTATTTATTTATTTTCTAATCATAATTTTATTCTAAATTATAATTTTACTTCTTTGTTATGAACTTACAGTTGTTTTATTTGGTTAACATTTATTTTTTATTTAGAAATTTAATTTCATGCATGTGTGATTTAATTTATGCAAGTGTGTTTTTAAATTCTTTCAAGTGTGAAGTGTGATAGAAGGTACCATTTTCTAAAGATATCTTTCTCCTATTGCATATAGCCTTCGAACACCAACCCTAGATTGACATTATTAAATAAAGGGGATTGATTATCCTCATTAATTTTCATCTTCAAAAACCTTATAGTTTTCATGATTATAATGGATAGAAGGCCTCATGATAATTTTGATATGTGACTGATTTTTATCACTCCTCACATTAGCTGGAATACTTAAATGAGCTCCTATGATAGCCAATCTATCTATATGTTTATTACATTGTCTTGGCACTACCTAAATATCAAAAGCCTCAAAATATTTGAGGAGGTAAAAAAAATATGCTTTTAATATATTATTAAGAAACTATTTCATACATTTATCCCTCTCAATTAGTGATGTACAAGTTCACTATCACCAAAAGCCTATAAAACTTTGATTTCCATCTTCCTATCCCACTGGAAACTGTGGACTAGCACCTTATGTTCTACTACATTATTAAAAAAATCAAAATAAAATTTAATATCATAAAAATACCTTTGTTTTATATATTATATAATCATAATTCCATCCATAGTACCATTTTTATTCCTTGACCCATCAAAGTAGAGCTTCCAAAGACCATATTTTAACTCATGTTCTTTCACTATGGATGGAATTAGTGCATCATTTTCATGAAGGAAATAGAAACCAAGATCCTAATATTAAATAATTTTTTTATGGATCATTTTAATTCAATTTATATTCCCTTTCATCAATAAATATATTAGTAACTCCTTCAATAGGTGAATTGGCTTCTACTTCACTAGCTTGTTCCACCTCACCTGAAATAACATAGTTTGTGTTTACAACACTTTGCATGTAAGGCTCAAATTGAAATCATGAAATAAGATAAAAATTAATAGTTAAATTTTTATCATACATTATTATAAACATTAAATATATCTAATTTTATGATAATTAACCACTAATCTTTGAGGTGAAATCTCTAGACAAACACATGCTGAAATAGGGAGGCAAGTCTACCACCACTACATTTTGTTGAATAGTAACATTTGGGAAAGCATGTAATTTTAGTTTCAAGTATTTGATCATGTAAAATATATTTTTTTGTGATCCATATATCTATAATACCCCTTCAGTTTTTGTTTCATACATCAAACCAAGCCTTTTTGCAATTTTCTTAGGTGTGATAATACTACTAGCTCCACTATCTACCATACAATTGTTAACTAGGATATTGAATAAAATAAAATATAGATAAAATGTAAGTAGATTATTTTTTTCAATTCATATTTACCCAATTTTACCTCTTTATGTAATTATTTCATTTAATTTCTCATTGGCTTATCTAAATTTTCCAAAATTATGCTCTCTTTCTTAGCTGGTTTTGGTGACAATTTGAAGGCTAAAAGCTCATGTATTATTATGCATTTCTCTCCTATTATGGATAATGAATCCCACATTATCATGATGATATTGGAAATATTTATATGATCATAAATACTAAATTTATTTGTACTCACCCTTTTCTACATTGTTTGCGCAACTGAAAGACCTTATACTTGTGGTATGATGAGACTTGTCAACCTCTATGTTTTATTTTTCTATGATGTTGGGGAAATAAATTGATTATTAACACTTTTATGGATAATAGGAGGTATAATTAGACATACCTCCTTATTCTGTTCAATTTATCTTTTATTTTTTTTAGTTTTAGTTACAACCACATTGTTGGTAGTACTAGAATCACCAATTTGATTCAAGGTTACATGGTCATCAAGTTACCAATTCAAAAAGGTTAAATCCATTTGAACTTGTCCATGATTCCTATTATATTTTTATTTCGTACCCTCACTATGTTTTTTTTATTGAAGAGAATACTCTTCTTGAGTCATTTAAGGCATCATCATGGATTGGTTAACTAAGGCCTAATTATGTATTTCATTTTGATTAGATGGTTGCCAACATGAATTTGACATCATATTATTTAGAGTCAGGATAAGAACAATATATTTAGATGAATAACAATAATTATGATCAACTAATTCGTAAGGATTGGACCATGCGATAACACAATGAGCTTTATATGAAGGTCTTTTTTCTTTGAAGCCTTGATAGGGGGTCTATTATATCTAAACGGTTGATAGGTAGGTTGATTACATGATTATTAATGCATACCAGCTTGGTATTATTATCTTTTTAGTTAGAAATTTTAATTCACAAAGGATTACTAAATTCCATTTAGCTCTCTAATCTCATTTGAATATCTAGGAAGGGCTAGAACTTGTGCCTATGGGGATAGAATGGGAGCCATAAGAATATCTTGAGGGGTTGGTATTGGATGTGTTTTTAGGAAAAAAAGGCACAAGAGGTTTAGGTGAAAATTTTACAATTTAAATTAAAAATTTCTCTACTCTAATTACCATTTCATAAGCATATGGTAAATTAGTACCATTCATTGATTGAATCATGACACTAATGTATGAATTAAGAGCTCTTAGATAATATAAAAAGGTATCATATGTGTTAATGTGGGTTTTATGCACACCATAGTGTAATGAGGTAGCCTCTATAGTTTTATAATATCAATGGATATTAACTCCACTCTAGGACATGAGTTACAAGTATGTGGTTTGTTACAACCTATTGATGGAATAGTGGTAGGGTATACAAGGTATTGATAAGGCTTTTAGATATAGGTGTGGTTCCTAAAGGGTAGTGAATATTTATGTGAGTTAGATGAATGGCTAGTTCTTAATATAAAGTGGGTATATCTCAAAACAAAATCAAAAAATGAGGGAAGGGTAAGGTATAAAATAAGGCTCTATGATTTTTAAGAACTACTTCCTTGGTTGGTTTCTAAAAGGATAAGTGTTTTCAAAACCTATGCATATTTCTAGCATCAATTGCACATTAATTATCAAATGTGGTTAAGAAGTTTAAGAAATTAATGATGCAAGAAATTAACAAGCCTCAAAAAAAATTTGCCCCTTTTAGATTATCTATTTCACACTCTTAATCATGAGGTTATGGCTTGGGCTAGTGAAGTATCTGAGGTAACTGATACACACAAAAAAATACATCAAATAAAATAATCATGCACATTCATAATTATGAATCAATTTGAGCTTATTTATTCTAATCAATACATTTACCAATCTTTTAGTATTTGTTGCACATCTACATATCATTACATTAATCAAAATAACCAAGAATCCATTCAAATCTATTACACACTAAGGATTATTGAAACATCAAACTAAAAAGGTAATAATTAATTACATAAAAATTGAAAAGGAAAAAAAAACACATTCATTGATAATAAAAATTGGTGTTTCTCATGTATTCAAAATTCTCTAATGAAAATCCATGTTAGATTACAATTGTTTACATAGACATGGGGAAGGGGTCACCTCATCCTTTGCATTCATGTAAGGTCATTACATTTGATAGTCACAACTTGAGTTCTAACTATGGTTTGAAAACCATATGAGAGTTCAATTTTAGTTATCAGTTTAAAATATCCTTTGCAAAATTTATTAAATATGTGCATGCGTATAAGGATGAAGGTAATTTTAACAATTATATCTCAAAATGCATGCAAAACTTTAAAATATATACATCATCTTATAAAATTATTCATCCGTAAAGTCTTAGCCTTTTAATGCTTATGAGAAGAACCTGTTAAATATTTTTATATTTTCCACTTTCAAATGTAACTGACACATGTGTTGAAGATAAGTATCATTGTATCAATCCCTTAGAACTAGTGAAACTATGAATAAAAATAACTGTGCATTGCAAGTTTCCCATGCCTCTCATTGAATTTGGATATTTCAAAATTCCACTTATAAATTATACCATTGATATTATACATGATAAAATTTGAGTGTGACACTTGGTATCTCTGTGGGGTTCTTTTCATACCTTATAGTCCTAACTCTAATGTTTTTGTGCCACTTGGTAGCTCCTTTCTTATTCCATGACTGTTGAATTTTCAACTCGTTGCTCATGTTTTTGGATATATATTTACTGGGATCCCACAAACTATTGGATATTTTATTAAATGTTCCTCTGAGGGTGACAATTATCACCACTATGCTCACTCTATAAAACCCCTTATTGTTTTTGATTGATTTTGAATCATCAAATCTTTGATATGCAAGTTAACATGCACCGTAGATATTGTTTTTTGACTCTTTAACTCTTGGAAGATTTTGACACTTGTCACATCTTATGTTCCTCTATATATTAGGATCCCTCACTTCATTTGATCAATGTTGTGTGAGTTAACATGCATTGTTAGATCTACAGGCATAAATAAAAGACATAAATTAATAAAAAGGACCTCACATAAAAATAATCTTGCATAAGGTCTTAGTTGTATTGATAAATATGATTTTGACCTAGGCTTCAAATATATAAAAGAGTCCTTGTATTAATTCTGACCCTACATAAATCATAAGATAAAAAAAGAACCAAACATATATATTTTTAGCCTAAGGTCTTAGTATTAATAAAATATGATTATCACCTAGGCTAAAATATTTATATTAAGCTTAGAACATAATAAAAATTCTCTATAATTAGGGGTACCATTTTTCCATTCCATGGGATTTTTGGTCTATTATCATTAGTAGTAGGTTATTGTTTTCAGCCATTTTATGTAGGGCAATTTATTACAATATTTTTTTCTAGGTCATGTATATCATCAGGTAAATTATTTCAGACAAAATGTTTGAAGCAATTATCCAAAAGGGTATGTCTTATTTCATTAGGAAAAATTCCCATGGTAAAAATGTTGAAGGGTAATTGCAAAAGTCTGAAGGTTCATTTTCATCATATAAAAAGGTCTTAATAAAAAGGCTAAACTATAAGTGAAAAATATCCAAAGGGTCTACTTCGTGGTGAAAATTCCCAAAGGTTCTACTTCATGGGAAATATTGTTGTGAGGAAAGTGCTATAAAGACCGAATTCTATCACGGGAATTATTTTGGACAAAATGTTTGTAATAATTTTATTGAAGACCAATTCTGTCAAATAAAATGCTTAATAGAAAAAGGCCCAAAAAAATAAGTTGCCATGGGGAAAATGTCTCCAAAAAGTGTTTGAAAGAATTCCAATATGATAAGTCTAATAAAGACAAATCTGATGAAGATAAATTCTATAGATAGTAATTATTTTTAATAAATTGGTGTGGGGATTGTCATGGATAAAATGTTTGACATAATAAAACCAAAGACCAAATCCCAAAAATATAAGTCCAAAATAGATGAGTCTAAAAAAAAAATAAGCTCAATAGAATAATCCCAAAACAAATATAAATATAGCTCATGAAAACACAACATCAATGCCATCTTTCCAAAGTATGAAAGGGACAATAGTTAGTCTTTTCCTAGATTTTAAAAAATAACATAGAAGAGGGGCTCAAAGTCAAGACCATAATCTAAAAAAAATTGGTCCCCATTTCCTTTATAAAAAAGGGGGATGTTGGGTACAACAAATGGCAACTTACAAAGGGAATATTCTTGAGTATTCAAGAACCTAGAACTCTAGTTTGAAATCTTAAATCAATCATTAAGTGTTTCCAAGAAGAATACTTAAATAAAAAACATGAAAGGGAATCCTAATTTCATTCACACAACATACTCACCTCCTTATTTGTTGGACCTATGTGTCTCAAACATGTAATTTATTTAACACTTCTTTGATGAGTTTTTCAAAGTCTTTGATGAGGTTGTAGGTTTTATTCTAGTATCTTTTATATCTCAAAAAAAGGGAATCTTAAGCATTACTCTATTGATAGCTAGGTGTCCATAGAACTAATAAAGATACCTTGTGATCCTTTACCTTTCATTCCATTATTTTATTTTGATCATGATGCATGGCACATTGACCTTATTTCATCATGTGAGCCTTTTGATTTTCTTTTTTTTTCCTCTTTGAGCTCATTATTTATTTTCTTATTTTTTTTTCATTTTCTTCTTATTTCATTCTTGAATGAAAAGAGAAGAGATGGAACCCTAGTGAGATGATATAAATATAAAATAAATCATTACTAGAACTTCTCTACACCTATACCCAAAATTATCACTTCCAATAGGTATTTAATGTGATAAGTGCATTTCATCCAATAATATAAGAATTTTTTTTAAATCTGTATAAATTACTATGAGATCAACTTATACAATCCTAATAAAAGTATTAAATTATGACACCATTCAAAATAATACATGATTATCTACCTTAATCCTAAAGACTCAAAAACACAAAAATACACCCAATCTATAAAATAGTCCTTAAGTGTCAAAATTTTAATTTTCCCATTTTCTACAAGTCATAAGCTCAATTAGTTTGGATTTTACCTTGGTTATAGTCTGAGTAAACACAATTCTGATGGTTAGAGAAAGTAAAAAACAACTAATCTAATAAAGTAGGAAATCTAATCTAATAAAACAAGAAACGAAATTAAGAAAGAAAAATACTAAAAGCAAGAAATATTAATCTAGAAAGTAGGAAGATAATCTAAGAAAGAGAGAAATATAATCTATGAAAGTAATGAATTAATCTTAGAAAGTGAGAAATCTAATCTAATCCTACAACTACATTCATGCATCCTTCATTAATTAGTAATATTTGTAGATGACACAACCCTAAATTAGTGTTTCAAGAACTATTCATTTATTGGATATGTAAGCTCATTTCCTTGGAGGTCCTTCAGATGAAACACATTATTATCCATGATCTCTAAAATATGGTAAGGTCCAATCCATAATGTGAAAAACTTATTATGATGTCCTTTTATCCCAAAGAAGCACTAGATTCAAAATCTTGAATTATTTGACTTTCACTCTCTTATCAAACCACCTTTTTACAATATCATGGTGCTTTCTAAATGTTTGTAAAGCCTCAATTCTTGAATCTTTCATTTCTATTATGTCTATCAATCTTGGTTCTACTTTATCATTCATCTCTATGTAGTGTTGCATAAATTGATAAGTGGGTAGCTTCAACATGATTGGTAACATGGGCTTGCATCTATACACAAATAGATAGGGTGAAGCTTTAAGGGCTTGCTTATATCTTGTTCAGTCTACCCAAAGAGCATACATCAATAAATTTTGCTAGTCCCTAAGCTTGTCCCCAACTGATTTCTTAATTACATTGATCATATTCTTGTTCCTTGTTCATTAATTTTACTAGTCCATTTCCCTAAGGGTAATGGTTAGAAGATGGCCTAATAATAATCTAGTTATTGTGTACCCACTCAGTAAATTCCATTGATATAAAATCTAGTACATTATCACAAACCAAAGAAATAGGTGTGATAAATTTTGTTGTTATGTGTTCCTCCAAAAGTGAATCACATCTTGTGCTCTATAGTTCTTTGTGGTTATGACTTAAATCCATCTAGTATTGTAGTATGTAGAAATAAGAAAAAAATTATGTCTTACTGAGAAATTTGGGTTGATGACACCAATGAATTCAAATTAATTGGTATGTCCTTCAATAATTGGTTGTAAATGCATTGATGCATGCACATCTCTCTTGGATAAATCTTGAAATTCATGAGATGTTCTCACATGAACATGAGCATCCTTAAATATGGTTGGCCAATAATAACCCATTCTTAAGATAGTATGGGCTGTGGTATTTCTAGATGGGTGACCACTACCTATCTTCTGATGCAAGTTCCCTAGGATTTATTTAGCTTCCTCTACAAATACACACTTGAGATAGATACCTTAATAATTTATTCCATAGAGGACTCCTTTCTTAATCATGTAGTGGACATATTTGAGCTTCAATGATCTCCTTCTTCCTCTATTGATATTAAGGGAACAAGTTCCTATAAGTAAATACTATATTATATCAATATACCACTCTATTTTAGATACATGAGATTCACATACCTCTTAAATCATTATGCATACATCTGGTTCAGTCATAAGATAAAAAATGCCTTGACATCAAATGATCTTTATAGGCTTGATTTCTATTGTGAATTATTTCATTTTGGCCATACATTTACCTTGACATTCTCCTAGATATTTATATAATAGGGTGAACTTGACCTTAAGATTAGGTACTATGGAAATGACTTTATTCCTTAAGATGTAATGCCAAAAATTATTCATAACTTTGATAAGGGTGAAAATCTATTTATCAATCATGGAGTACCTGAGTTCTACATCTTTAAGATTTGTGCTCATAAACACAATTGGATGCTCAGTCTCATCTTTATTTTGTGTGATGATAACTACAATCATATTCTCTAAATAAAATGAATATAGGTATAAATCTTTGTTAAAATCTAGACTGATCAATACTAAAGCCTATGATATTACATCTTTAATATCCTAGAAGGAAATTTGGGCTCCAGTTGTCCAATCTATCTTGCCATATTTCTTGAGCATGTCTTTCAAAGGTACAACAATTTTTGAAAATCTTGAGATGAAATTCCTTATGAAGTTAATATTTTTGAATAATGATTTAAGTTCCTTGCTATTTGGTGGTTGAATTTTTGAAATTGCCTAAATTTTGTCTAGATTAATGGTGATCCCATCTTTGGTGATGATGTGCCCCAAAATATTTCCTTATATGACTATAAATAGACTTTTATTTGGGTTTATAAAAATACCAAACTTTTTACATCTCTCAAATATGTACTATAGATGACTTATCTGATTCTTCATATGCTATAAAAATACTATAAGATTGTCTATGTAGATGATTATGCATCTTCCTATTAGTCCTTTGAAAGTGTGATCCATGGCATGTTTAAAGGTCACTCCTAAATATATTAGGTTGAATGGCATCTTATTACATGCATAATTTCCCCACTTCATGTTAAACCTTATTTTCATTCTATCCTTAGATTTCACTAGTACTTGATTATATCATAAAAATCCATCTAAAAAGGACATAATTTCAGAACCACTTACTAGTTATATCACCTCATCTAAAGAAATTTACGGATAATTATCATTTTTATAAAGTTCCTAAAATCTACACATAATTTGATCTCATCACTCTTTTTTCTTATTGGTACCAAATTGGCCACATAGGTAGAATGCCTTACTAGGAAAATGATTTTTGTGCTTAATAACTTCTGCACTTCTCTCTAGATGAGAGGCTCTAAGATAAGATTGACTGGTCTTTATCTCTATCTGATGTATGATGATCTAAATTTAATGGAATCATGAGTAATGACCTATGGGTCATACACCTTTAGGTCTTTATATGTCTAGGCAATGACATCCTTATATCAAGTGACTATATCCTTCACTTGTCTTTCTCCTAGGGTGTAGCTGAGACCAATATTAACATATTATGGGTTGTACTCATCTTCAAGATTTTCTATTATGAAATCTGATTCATTGACCTTAGGTTACCTGAGTTACTGAGCTTGAGGGTCTATATCAAATGGTCTTTCCAAAGAGACTAACCTAGCTAGAATTTGATTCTCCTTGAGCTAAAGAATGCCTTATTTATCTAGTTCCTCTCTATAGAGGTGATTAATTTACTTATCATTGATGATTTTGAATTTGAATTCCCCTAAATTAGTTAAAAACTAAATAATCTATTAGTCAACATCAAACACCTAAATATTTTCTATGTTATCTAGAATGGAAGGACACAGTACCAATTCAATAAAAAAACTTTTTACCTTAAATTATTGTAATGGATCTAAATTAACACCAACAACAACTAATGAATCATTGGTTTGATTCTACTCTCTAAGAAGTGATTCTATATTGAAAGATTCAAAGCTTTAAGTTAGGTCTCATGATGTATGCTTGTACCTTCTTAAATAAGACAACTTACACTAATATTTATTTTTGACTTGATTAATCACTAGTTATGAGTTACCAAATACTAATATTTTAATTACATTATTCTTGAGTGAAAAAAATAATACCAAAATTAGGGCCTCATACTCAGCTCTATTGTTCATTCATGTAATTTCAGTCTGTATGCTTCCAAGAACTTTTTACCTTCTGGATCAATTAGCTCAATTCCTATGCTTAATATTTTCTTGGATATAGTACCATTAAAGTTAAAAGTCCATATCAAATATAAACCTTTGGGTTCTAAATTTTTTACTTGATTCTAAGTGGTATAAGTATAAATACCAACGTTGGGTGACTCATACTTTATCTATTCATTCTTGACATTCTATACTATAATGGGATACTTCATCCTTGGCTCTCTATCATATCTAATTTGATTCATAATTCCTCTCCATGGAAACCAAATATGAGAGAAGTCTATAGAGAGATATCCATTGAGTGTTTTGGACCAATCCCTACTCAGCACTAGTCCATAGCCTTCAAGTATGTCTATCACTAGAATATCAATGGTCATCTAGACTCACGGTTTAGATGCTACTTGAATGCATACATTGGTTAAATCTCCAACTAATGGTACCACTATTTTGTCTAGTTGAGAAACTATTCTCTTTGAAGGGCTTGATGTCAAACCAATATTTTTACATAGAGAAGTAGGCATGATAGTTTAAAATGCCCCATAATCAACTAAAACATTCTGAATATTCTTACTGAATGCTTGGATAGTTAGTAGGAAGGGTAGAGCTTTTAGATTACTCTTATAGATAACAATGTCATCATCAACCTTTGCTTTTTCTATATAGGCGTTATCTTTTTCCATAGGAGTGTTTCCAATAATAGACTTCCATAGAAACTCCTTTTACTTGGGGATATGTGTTATCTCATGAAGAGTTATATTTGCCTTGAACTTTTTGATATAATTAATAATGTTGTATCTTCCTTTACCTAGTGCTTCCTTGCTCTACTACTAATCATTCCCCTTTAGAGGGGGTGTATTATTGTCTACTTTAGGATTAGGAGTAATCACCATGGTATTTGGAGGAGTTGATGTTATAAGTGGTTGCTTATTCCTTAGATTATAAGTACCTCTCCATAACTACTAAGAAGCATGAACTTCATCAATATTATTTTTTGATTCATTGTCATCCTCACCTGGGAATAGAAACTCATGAATTTCAAAGAACATGGTAGTACTTGAAAATCCAAAGTCTTAGTGGGATTCTAGTGGATTATGCATCTAATCTTGTTTAACCTTATTTATTTAAAATATTTTAAACAATACACAAAATTCAACACAATGAAGCTCACCATGCTCGTAAGTATTGTGAATTCTACACCAATTGGGAAGAGCCATTTTAATACATTGATCTCTAGAAGCTTGTTAGGTTTTTCAATCCTATGAAAAAATCTATTTTATCTCTAAAATCTAGTGTTTTTATTTCTAGTTGGGACATTAGCATTGACTATGTTTCTTTGCATATTTAAGAAGTTGTTGCTCAACTTTTAGACCATATTCTAGATAGAATCCTATTCTACCTTTGTATATTTAGTACCTTGTAAAATAATAGTGGGGATTGTAGTTGATTATTAATTTTGATGGTAACCATTACCTATCATATGATTGTTCATGAAGCTAAAATTACAATGTGTTGTCTACATCATTTAAGGTAGTGTATATAGCTAGTTCTTATTGAATGATACAACATTTTTATTCACATAAGGTATCATATTTAATGTGGGAAGGCTATTATTGATCATAGGTGCACTAGGAATATAGGGGTTGATTTTATTATCAATATTGATATATTCTTCGAATGCCCATGTGAAATTTTTATATGTAACAAATCTCCTTAAGAATACAATAGTAATTGGATCCAACATGTTCTTGTACATTTCCAATGTTAATGGCTCATCTAGTTTGTACCTTAGGATCAACTAGTTTTACATCTTCTATAACCTCACATTGAAAGGATAGATGGGCTCATTGGGCTCTCTCCTGATGCTGGTGAAGTGTTGGTATACCTAATTAGGATTAGTGACCTGCCCATAATTCATAAGAAAATCTACTTTACATTCATCCCAAGAAGTGATATAATTTTACATTAGATTTAAATACCAATCATAAGCAGCATCCATTAAAGTAAGAGGGAATATCCTACATGAAACATCCTCATAGAAAACATTCATTATCCTTAATGTAGTTTTATAATATCTAATATGTTCTTATGTTATCCTTGTTCCTAAAGGAAAAAATAATGGTAGATACTTTTTAGGATTTTAAGGTAAATCATGTACATCTCTTGGGATAGAAATAGTAGATCCAAATAACTAGGGATGAGCCATTGGTTAGCTAACAAGTAAAGGGTTCCTTATAGGTAAGGGGTTCCCTATTGGAAGAGGTGGATTATTTTAAACTAGGACTATTGGCACAGTTCTAGATCTCTTATGATTTGTTAGGGGTGAGACTAGAAAACTATCCTAGGAATTAGATCTGGTCACTCTCCTGGGTGACTTCAGTGCAACTCTATACAAATGATAACTACTATTATTAGAAGTACTACCCTCCTAGTGATAGTGAGACTATTGAAGATGATTTTATACACACCATAACATAATGAGTTAGCCTCTAAAATTTTATGATCTCAATGGAGATAAACTCCAATCCAGGGCATGAGTTGTAGGTATGTAGTTTCTTACAACCTATTAATGGAATAGTGGTAGGGCATGCTGGCTATTCACAAGGTTTTTAGATGGATGTGTGGTTCCTAAATGGTAGGGAATATTTATGTGATTTAGATGGATGGATGGTTTTTAATATAAAGTGGGTAGAACTCAAAACAAACTTAAAAAGAGAGGGAAGGGTAAGGTAAAAAAGAAGGCTCTATGGTTTTCAAGAACTACTTCCCTAGTGGGTTTCCAAAACTACAAGTGATCTTACAACCTACAATGATTGCTAGTATCAATTTCACACAAATATTCAAACATGGCTAAGAAGTCTAAGTTACTAATGATGTGGGAAATTCACAAACCTTAGATAAAGGTTTCCCCTTTTATATCAACTATTACACACTCTTAATTAGGAGATTATGGATCAAGGTAATGAAGTATCTGAGGTAGCTATTACACACATATAGAAAACTACATCAAAGAAAAAACTCGTGCATATTTATAATTATGAATCAATTTAAACTTAATTATCCTAATCAATATATCTACCAATCTTTCAATATTTGTTTCGCATTTATAGATTAGTACATCAAGCAAAATAACCAAGAATCCATTCACAACTATTATAAACTAAGGATTATTAAAACATCTAACCAAAAATGTAACAACTAATTAAATAAAAATTGGAAAGAAAATAAACTAACACATTCATTGATGATCAAAATTGACACTAATCTTGTATTCAAAATTCTCTTACCAAAATCCAAGATGGATTACAATTGTTTATATAGACATGGGCAAGTGGTCACCTCATCCTTCAAGTTCATGAAAGGTCATTGCATGCGATAGTCAGAACTTGAGTTATAACTATGGTCTAAAATCTATATAAGAATTCAATTGTAGTTATTGATTTCAAATATCCTTTGTAGAAGCTATGTAATATATGCATGTGTACAAGGATGAAGGTAATTTTTATAAATATATCTCAAAATACATGTAAAACTTAAAAAAAATGCACCATATTACAAAATTGTTTATGTAAAAATTATTATCCTTTTAATGCTTATGAAAACAACCTATTATATATTTTTAGATTGGTCACTTTCAAATGGAATTGAGACATGCACTGAAAATAAGTATCATTATATCAATCCTTTAGAACTAGTGAAACCATGACTAAAAATAACTATGTTTCATGTTACTCATGCCTCTCACTGAATCTAGATCTTTGAAAATTCCACTTAAGACTCAGAAAATTGATGTTCTACATGATAAAATGTGAGTGTGCCACTTGGCAACTCTATGGGTTTTTTTTCATACCTTATAGTCCTAGCTCAAATGTTTTTGTGCCACTTGGTATGCCTTTGCTTATTAATAGACCATTAAATTTTCAACTCTTTACTCATGAAGTTGGATATATATGTACTAGGCTCCCACATACTATTGGATCCTTACTTAAATGTTCTTTTGAGGGTGCCACTTATCACCACCATGCTCATTTTGGAAATCCCTTTGTTTTTGTAATTTATTTTACACCAATGAATCTTTGTTATGTGAGTTAGTGCACACTGTATATGTTGGTGTTTGACTCTTTGACTCCTATAAGATTTTGAAACTTGTCACATCTTGCATTCCTCTATGTACTGGTATCCCTCACTTTGATCAATGATGTGTGAGTTAACATGTACCATTATATTTCTAGGCATAAATAAAAGACATAAGTTAATAAAAAAGACCTCGCATAAAAAAAATTGGCATAAGGTCTTAATTATATTAATAAATATTATTTGGACCTAGGATTAAAATATATAAAAGAGTTATTTCATTAATTTCAACCCTCCATTAATCATAAGATAAAAAAGGAGCAAACATATATATTTTTAGCCTAAGGTCTTAGTATTAATAAAATAATATTATGACCTAGGCTAATATATTTAGACTAAGTTCAAAACATAATAAAATGCTCTCTAAGTAGGGGTACCATTTGGCCATTTCATAGGATTTTTGATCTATTATCATTGGAATTAGGGTATTATTTTCATCCAGTTTATGCAGGGGAATTTGTTGTGAGTTATTTTGTTTGAGTCATGTATATTATTGAGGAAATTATTTTGGAAAAAATGTCCAAATAAATTATCCTAAAGGGTATGTCTTATTTTTTTAGGCAAACTACCTATGAAAAAAAGGCCGAAGGGGAATTGTAAAAATATGAAGGTTTATTTTCATCAAACAAAATGGCCACAACAAAAAGGTTGAAGGGTAGGTGAAAAATATCCAAAGGGTATTATTCATGGTGAAAATGCCTAAAGGGTATACCTCATGGGAAATATTATTGAAAGGAAAGTGTTGTGAAGACCAAATTCTATCGAGAGAATTGTTTTGGATAAAATGTCCACAATAATTTTCCCAAAGACCAATTTTGTCAGACAAAATGACTAATAAAAAAAGGCTTGAAAGAATAATTTGCCCTAGGGAAAATGTCTCATACAAAATGTATAAAATAATTCCAACAAGATAAGTCCAATAGAATAAACCTAAAAAAGATAAATCTAATGAAGATAAATTCAATAGTTCTTAATTTATTTGGTGAAATTGGTATAGGGATTATCATAGGGAAATTACCATGGACAAGATGTCTGACACAATAAAACTAAAGACCAATTCTTGAAGAACAAAAGTTGTGAAGACCTAATCCAAAAAAGATAATTCCAAACAATATGAGTCTAAAAACAAATAATCTTAATAGAATAATCCCAAAATAAATATAAAGATAGTTCATGAAAACATAGAACCAATGCCATATTGTTAAAGTATGAAAGGGCCAATAGTCAATCTTTTCCTAGATTTAAAACATAACATAGAAGAGGGGATCAGAGTCAAGACCATAATCTAAAAAAGTGGGTCCCCATTTCCTATTGAAAAAAGGGGGATGTTTGCTACAACACTATAGATATGTCTTGATCATTAGGGGTATCTTAGTCCTTATTTTTTGGTATCTGATGTTAAAATTTATCATGAAATCATGAGGATCCCTATTTATGGTGGTGAGTTATTCAACTAGGGATAAGTCATCAAATTTGAATTCAAAATGCCTATTAAAGGATGCACCTAAGTCATCATAGGAAGCAATGGAATTTAGTGGAAGGTTTCTATACCATTATAGTGCTTTTCCTTTTAATGGTGCAATAAGTAGTCTAATAGCTACATTCTCATGGAGAACATTGTGGATACAATAAAGGTTGGGAACATATTTTATGTTATCAATAGGCATGGTTTGATCTTATCTGAGAAGAAAGGAATGATCATAAGAGCTAAAGATGGTATATCATCATATTAGGTAATATTCAATGGGCTTTCTTTATTGAATGAGACAAGCCCCTGATTCTTAGGCAAAGCCGTTTAGATAGTGGGAATTGCACCGTCTAGTATAATGGGCTGACGGGGAGATTAAAATAACTTTATAAGACATCGGTGTCTTAATAAATATTTTCCTTTTATATGAATGAGAAGGAAACTTAATAAATTAAAAATGAATACCTTTGCTTGATGATCTTGTGGTAACTTTTGGCATGAAATTTGTGCTAACCTACTACTAATAATATTGAAACTTCAAGGAATACTCTAGTTTAAATTATGATGAGTGTTCTCTGCTAATGTAAAATCTTTTCTCTAGCTCCAAATTTTAGCTATGCTAAGGAGTATGTATCCTACTAGGCATGCTAGAAACTATTATCAATAAGGAGTGATATCCTTGTGAAAATGTGTGTTACTTCCCACTCTTGATAAAATAATGGAATATATCCTAAGATTGGGTGAATTTTTAAGGGAGATAATCTCTAGATAGATGGTTTGTTCCCTTGATGCACTCAATAAAATTGATCCTATTCTTACTAACTACTCATTTATATACATGAATAGGGTGAAATGGATACTTATTTTACTAGAATTAAAATACATACTTTGAATTAAGGTGATGCACCAATGTATATGACCACTTATTCTTGAAAATGACACTCTTAATAAGGGAAGAAATTTTCACACATTATCTTTACTTTAGGTATGACTTATACAATAATGTTTCATGAAAAGGACTTGAAAAACTTAATATTTGTATGGAAGGAATGAAAAGGTATTGAATCAACATCCAAACATAGACTAATATTGATCTTGACACTTAATATGAACTATAGAAACTCAAATATACTATATTAAGGTTAAAAAACAAATAATAACATATGAAAAATAATTATTCACAATGTTATATCAATGGAAATCACCATACACTTCACCAAAACTTGAAAATGGAGAAAAATATATTCTTATTTATTTAATAAGTGATTGAAAAAATAGTGATAATAAAATTCTAGAAAAGAGATTACAAATAGAAAATCATATGATGGGTAGACAAAGCAACCCCAAAATAGGGATGTCAAACTTGGTTTTCAAACCCATGAAGTTATATGTAGTGTTTCCTACAATATCTCTTTTCACTTATGTACTTAGAGTGGTGTAGAGGTAGATTATAATTTATTGTTCAAGCTTGAACACTTTGAAGGTGCCTATATCTTTACTTGCACACCCTATATGCTAGCTCATATGTCCTTTTTGATGAATGGGTCTTCCTCCTTTGAAATATGACTTTAAGTCTTCATTAATGATCCATTAAAATATTATAATAATCCATTCATGAGGTCTCTCCACCTTACTTGGGTTGTTATAAGGCTTATTGATGTTGTTTTGACTTTGTCTATTTGCTAGCCTTGGTCTTATGAGGAGTGTTTGAGACCTTTTCAATATTTGAATCCTTCCTCAAATTAAACCTATAAATTATTAATACTTGGTTATGAATATGATGGAAATAAAAACATCAATAAAGTCTTTTGAATAAATTCTATGCATCAATTTAGTGATTTGATCACTTGACTCCTTAAACAAAGAAGCATAAGAGAGAGAAAATCAAGTTTCACTTTGAATCAAGAAAATATATTCCTTGGATGGATTATAAAAATTAATTATTACCTAAAAAAATTTAATTGGAGTCATAAAACCATAAAAAATATCCCATTATATTCTATTTGCTTGCTTTTCCACCCATTCCTTATAACCCTAGAAATTGGTAAATTTCCATCTCCATAATAATGTATGGATGAACTTGGAAAAATAAGCACATTTTTTAGGACCATATATCTCCTTAAATATAAATATAAAATTTTATGACCGAAATTCAAGTGTAATTATGTATCTTTTGTCATTTCTCTCTTTAATTAGGCCTAATTAGGCCCCCTATACCTAGAAAGAGAGATTTGGCACAAATAGACACCCACACATGTGAAACCTAATAAAGGTGTTTGATTAAATTTACCTATATTAATACCATTAACCATTCCAAATTTCATGTTTTGGGGTCTTAAGTAGATGGGAAAACTATGAAATGGTCATTGAAGAGCCTATATGCTTATGTATGCTTGGGGGGTGGTTCGAGATGTTTTTCAAGAAAATTAAAGGTTTTGGTGATTGAGAATGACTTCATGAGACATTTATAGCCATTAAAAAACCCAATAATTTATATTTGATTCCTTTATTTCACTTATAGGCCTTCACCATTGATTCTTGACTTACAAAACTTACTTTTTCTCACTTTTGGACTTAGTGGCCAACTTGCAGGGATGGTGTAACACTTTGATATACCTATAGAAGATTTTTAATGATTTTTTAACCTACGTAACACCAAAATAAACCTATTTAAATGTATTATATATTAATCCATTACCTATACCCTCAAAACTCAAGCTAAAACTATATATTTTGCCTTGTGTTGTATGTTATTGTACCTTGTAATCATATAAAATGTAAAAAATGGTAACTTGAGTGTGGATAATGAAACAAAACCATTGGGTCCATATTAATTGATTTCATAACCCTATTAATTTTATTTTCACTAATTTAAAATCATTTTTTTCCTTCCAAACTTGTTCCCAACTCACCCAAACTACTCTTTTCAAGACAAATCAATCCACCTAGGTCTTGTCTACTCAAGATAGTAGTGCCACACATGGATTATAGCACTGGTGCCACTCATGTTCACTTTTGGTGCTATTTTATAAGTCTATTTTTGTCCCCAATAGTCAATTTATTCTATTTATCCATCCTTATCCTTGTCAGCCTAATGCAATTACATTCAACCCATGACCTATAGATCCCTATAAAAGCCCATTCAAAGATCATTTGGAAAGGTTTGGCATTATCACTAAGAAATAAAGAATACAAGCAAGAATATTAAATCAATATTCCCCATTCTCTACATAAAACTATCTGACATTCTTAAAATATCATTAAAATCCTTATACCAATCCTTAGTCACATCAAGCATATCCAATTTAGTATTATGCATCTTCATATACACAATTGCACAAAGCACATCAAGTGGGAGAACTACATATGGATCAATTCCTCTTTAGAGTATTGGTATGTAGGTAGTGTGCCCACACATAGGATTTGAATCATTTCTAGTGCATCTTACACACACTAAGCCCCCCTCTTTCTCAAAATTCGTCAAAGTAAAAAGGAAGATGGGTTTTAAAGAAAGAATCTATTGTATAGAGAGCTATATAGACTTTCTCCTACCAAAACTTCATAGATAGGGTCACATAGACATAGCGAACAAAACTTAAAAAACTTAGATCCTCAAAACAATAGTGGTAGAGTTGGACAATAGCACTAGTGCCACAACTATCTAGTTTTAGTGCTTTGTCTAATCATAAAATGAAGTTTAGATCTCAGTTTGTGATAGTGTCTCAGTCAGATCAATCCATTTCTAGCTAAGTTTTTCTTCTTCTCCTTCTTACTATTTTTATAAAATTTCAAATTGTAATTAATTTAAAAAAATTAGTAGATAAATTATTGTCTATTTATTTACTAATTTTACTATCATACCCTTTAACTAAATTAGGAATAATACACCAATATTTCAAATATTATTAAATCATTTGGTGAACTTGACTTACTTAAAACATGCAAGATTCTGAGTCAAAAGAAAAGAATGAAGTTAAGAACCCAGTCAAAGTCAATTTGATGATGAGGCATGACTGTAAGTCAAGTGAGACCATGGAGATGTGGGAGTCTCCTAGGTTTTGGGACCTTTATTTCCTTTATGACAAGTAGCTGTCCCTACTAATACTTCTTAGGAGACATATTTAATTTGTAAAAATAACAATGTGTGCTCTAGGTGATAAACGAAGTATAGAGGTATGCAAAGTTATTGATTGGTCTTTAAAACCAATGCCATTTTGGTATAAAATATATGATCTTATGTTAACAAGATTTGTGTTCACTATATAAGGTCACTTTTTAAGAGGGAACAACAATTCCATGAGCTTTATCCATAAGTTTTTGATGAAAAGCTTCAAGAGTTCTATTCAAGGACATTCGTCCTAAAGACATGTTTTAGCCAGAGTTTGATGTTTAGTTTAGAAGGTCAAATCATGAAGTATAACGTTAAGGTTTATATGGAGTGTGTATATGATGCATATAAGTTCAATCCATAGGGTTTCATGCATTGTATTAGCCACATGTAGCCTTAATGATCATTTTTTTAGTTTGACCAATTTTCTCAGTGTTCACTACCTAGTGAGTGTTCATCTTGAACAATTGATGCATTCGAGGTATATGAATATAAAAAAGGGTGAAGACTAGTTGTATTTGATGTATCCATGTGAAAAATATGTTGAGGAGATGTCAAGAGGATTCCATGATTAGTTGTAGGTGTTTTGGCATAGTGATATGGGTATACATGGGGTCTACGTGCACAATATGACTAGTTCTAGGTGTGAAGTGAAGATTGGTTAGTGCTAAAGGTGAATTTTTGGCATATAAACGTGTGTAAACTCATACAAGTATTCTTCAAGTGGTTTTAGGGTTTGAAAATCTTTAAAGTTAAAGTTGAATATTTTATAAGGCTTTTAGGTATGATAGTCCTTACTTAAGGGCTAGTAAGTCAAAAACCATTTCATGGTTATATGGGTTTCCAAATGATTTAAACCTCAAAATTTAGTTCATAAGTTTGAATTGTTGACCTCTATGTGTGAGATAATTTTCAAGAGCTAGCATTGATTAGAATGTGGTAAGTTGACCTTGATACTTTTTGATGCCCCTAGTTTTTTCACCATGTGATTTAGTGACCTTCCTAAAGGAATTGAGGTCTAAGTATGATTAATATATTAAAATGTACAAAAGGGTGCTCAAAATTTTCTTTATATTCATCTGTAAGTGTATTGTTTGACATATGGTTGAGTTTTTTGTGCAAATAAATGGATAATTGGTAGGTCAATTTATGAAGTAGCTATGGTACATATGAATATTTGGATGATTATTATTGGAATAAATGAGGGGTAATATTATTTTGCTTTATATATGAAATTTCAAGCAATGAGGGTGCATACACATAAATTTATGGGCTCTATGAGGTTCAGGTAGGGCTATTAGGCCTCTAGGCAAGGCTAGTGTGAAAAAGAGTGATTTTTGGTCATTTTATTAAAAATACAAAGCTATGGTTGTACTTTAATATTTTTCTCAGTTGGATTTATTCATCATATATGTTTTATAAATATCTTGAATGTACACTCTTCATTCTATGGATGTCTTTTGAGATAAAATTTAAAGGAGACTATGAAAATTCATCATGGTTAGAGATGGTTTGAGGGTGCTCCAATTGTTCCTAAGTTTAGGTGACTTAGGGTAAGTCCATATAAATTTTATCAAAGTTTCATCACTCTTATTTGATTCATATTGATCATTTATTATTTATATAACAATGCATGGTCAAAGAAGAGTGTTGTCAATGAGTAGGTTTGAGGTAGTCATGTTAAGGAATGGTATGAACAATGATAAGTGGATTTTATATAATATCTCAAAGGATATACATTCTATATTTATGATGTTAAAACATTTAAAAGTACATAGTATCATATGGTAAGCGCACTTTGTCATTGTGTCAAAGGGGGAGATAGTGTTTGTAGAATGAAAAGAGTATGTGCGTAATCTTTGTTGACAAGTTTTAAAAAATTTTCAAGTGTTGAAATCAAGGGGAAAAGTGGATATTTTTGAGTTTCTATAAATTATTTCCACAAGGTTGTGAAAAGTGTCCATGATTTTATATGTATGCATGGTTTTCAATGACAAAGTGTGATTTAGTGATCATTCATGGACCTTACAGTGTTTGATGGATTGGGCAAGATGATGGATGTTGGTTTTGTGTTGACCATGTTGAAGGGTCCATATTAGGGTTAAAGAGTGATTGGTGTAATTTTTTAACTGAAAGGAATCCATTGGAATAGTTTTTTGAAGGTCTAGGTTATCCTAGTCAACTTGGTAGAACTTCTTGAGTAAGCAGATTAGTGACATCAACATTCACACATGTTAAGGTATCAAAAGAAAGTGGTCACATGGGCTTATTAGAAAATTTTCCTAGATAATTTTATTCAAATTTAATGTCTTTAAATTATTTATATCAAAATATATGGTAGTGAAAAGTTGGTCTGCCTAGCAGATTTCACTAGTTTCCATACTTGGTCAACTTTGCAATAAAAAGTGATCGTTGGAATTCAAATATTTAAATTTATAAAGGAAAACCAATATAAAATGTTTTTATAATAATTTTTGATGGTGTATTAATTTTATGGTGGTATAAAAATAAAATTGTTATATAACTTCAATATAAATCTAAGAAAAATGATTTCGAGGTTTGATTGGTTATACAACTGCATTTGTTGTGGTCTAAAGTTGATTAAGGGTTTGACCTTCTTCTGTAAGTGACCCAAGAAGGATATTTGAGTTTTTATTGATGGTTTTTGTATGTTTCAAGATACATTATATATTATATAGTATTATATGATCCCGAAGGGTCATCTTTATGGATTTTGGAGTCTTGAACAATCCATCTTTAGTATAAACAATTTCTTACAAGTTGACTTTATGTTCATTCGTGGTGTTTTCATGTACAATGCAAATGTTTGATATGTTTTGCATATACATATGCTTGTAAGAATGAATTTAATAACTCTATGGTGTCTTATGGGTCATATTTTAAGGACATATGTTTTTTGAAATGGTTTTGTGTTCTTAAGTTTTCTTAGTGAAGTGTTAAAAAGATGAATAGGTCTCCATAGACCTATACAAGCTTAGTAGGCCTAATTAAAAGATCTTATTGATTAAGGGTGATCTATAAAATATATGGATGACATATGTAGGTGAAAATTATATTATTATAATTTTTATATAATTATTAAGGGTTAAGGTATTTCTTAGGGCTAATCAAGAAGGTGGTGATTATGAAGGCTCTATAAAAGGCATAAATAGAGATGAAGGTTTCTAGACTTGAAAAGTGAAGGAAAGAGAAGTGTGAGTATGATTGATGGATGAATTAAAGAGTAGATAAGTTTAAATAATATGTGTGTGACCTATAGGTCATATTTTTGATTTTATAATAGTTTTCTTTTAGGTTTGAATATTGAGGATGAATGAAGAAGTGTAACTGATCCAAAAGGTTGTTTTTAATGCATTTATTGTGTGAAAAGGTTTGAGAGAGTGTGAAGGGTTTCATAGATATTTTATTCCCTATTTATACATCATATTTAAAGGTAGTTAGATGTGTGTGTGTGTGTGTGTGTGTGTGTGTGGATATAATAAGGTGTTGTGTGGGTAATCAACATCTAGGACAAGAGGGTGATTGTTCATGCATAGGGGTTATTACTCCTTGTGAAGTGGGTGGTTCAATAAAGTATATTGTTTGTTAATATTTTATAGGATGGTAGTACAATTTTTTATATACTTGAGATTGGGTTTTATTACACATGAGGGTTTCCCACCTAATCCATGTGTTATGAGTGTTGATATTGCATAGTTTCCTTTGTTGAATACAATAACTAGTTTATATGCTTCATGAATTCTTATGTTGAGTGGTTGAGAGTTTGTAGTTTTGTAATTGGAATTGAATTGATTTCATCACTAATTCACCCCCATCTCAATAATTCTACCTCTAACACTCTAATTGACTATGATTGATATAGGTCAATAATCAATTTGCTTTATCTTCTAATTAAAATCCTTCTTGTCTTCAATGAGGAATATTCTAATTATTCTCTATATTGTATTACCCATCACATCCATCTTCTCCTTACCCTCTTAACCTTCACAAAAAATTCATGTCACATCAAAAATGTAAACAAAGAATCCAAGAGGGGAGAATAATATTGTGTAAGTAACATAAAATCAAATCTAAATAAACACACTAAACACTAACACCACTAACCTAGACACTTGGGAGAGATTAGGTAACAAAAACTAGATGAAAGCCAAACTAAAACATAAAAGACACAAATCCTTTACCTTCCTTGGGAGATCCAAATGATTTTTTGAGTGGCTTTTTCAACTTGTGCATCAAGAAGTCTATGGCAAATGAAGCTTGTTGGCTCCTTCTCTCCTTTGCACCATTGGTTTTGATATGGCTTATGATTGCCTTGGCTCAAGATTTTGGCATTATAAAAATATTTCAAATATTATCTCTCTCAATATTACCATTAAATATTTGGCTTATAAGAGCTTAAAAATGAATAGGCATGGCTTTGTATTTATAGCTTTAGGAATTAACTCAAACCAAAGGTGAGTTAAGGTTGAGTTGAGCTAAAAGTTATCATGAAATTAGGACTTTTAGTTACTGGTAATTGTTATCAAATTACAAGGTTGAGTTGAGACTAAATCTAGTTGAGTTAAAATTTGTCATGCAAGTATGACTTCTAGTTACTAGTCATAGTTCTCAACTTAAAAATGTTAGGATATTTTGGGATATTTTCTAAACTCATAAAGATAATGATGAAAGACTAGGATATTTTTATTTTTGGAATTTTATTTTTTAGATATTCATTAATTTTAAATAGATAATTTAACTAGGTATTTAATCTTGTTTTCTTTATTTAATTGATTTTGATTAGTCTTTTATCTCTTCCAAGATTTAATTAAGTATGCATGTACACCACTTAATAGGTCAATAGGATAAATTGATAGTTGTGATGTTGTAAGGTGATTAGGGATAAATCTTTGAGAGGTTATTATTTTAAATTTGTTAGTACCCTAGATAGGGATGTGTCAACATGACTTCAAGCTTTGATGAATGATGCATAAGAAAATTTGGGATGTTTAGTGATTCCTAGGATTAATTTACAATGTTTGGTAGGAATCAATCTAAAGTTCATATGGAGGCTAATTATGGCCATTTTAGGTGTCTATAGTTTGATTTTATTTGGGAAGGCATTGCAAGCTATAGGCATATTAATGTATTCTCAAATAATCAAAAGGAAATTAAGAATGGAAGAAGATAATGATTGAAGAAGAAGCTATAAATTATTTTTGGGAAGCCTATAATGATGCCCCCTTGAGGGAGTGGTCAACACATATGATTTATGGACATTCCATTAAAATGAAGCAAGAAAAGAATGAAATTAACCCATGGGTGAGATTAATCCAATCAAGGTAATGCTTATATGCATTTATTTAAAACTAAGTACTAATTTTCCCATAAGTGGTTATAAGTAGTAATAAATTTTGAGAGACTCATTTGCCCAAAGGTAGTTATAATCAGTGGCAATGCAATATGTCTCAATTAGGATTAATGAGTCAAAATAATTATTTTCCCATAAGTAGTTATAATAATTAAGATGACCTACCTTAAATAATGATAATTGATTATGTCCTAGTAGGGTATTTTGGTAAGAATAACTCAAGGATATAATATATTCCACAAATTAAAAAAGAGTAGGCATAAATATAGATGTGATGGTCTAATGACTAAAGAAGCCACAAATAACCAGACACATAAGCATGCACAAAGTGATGAAAGATATGATTGAAAGAATAAAATTTTATCAATTGAAATGATTTACTTATACCTATCAATATGGTGATGTTAATCCTTATTAGAATTGATACAACTAGAATGGTCATTAGGTTGATTTTATCAAGGAGGGTGAGAGGATTTACCAAGGTGAACAAGGATAAGTTTCTATGGATCCATTATTTGTAATATTTCCTAACTTTATTTTTTATATAACACATGATGGTATGCACCATGATATAGAACACCATAATAACATAGATAAAATGTACATAAGGACTGACTCCTACTCTAATAAAAAATAAAAAATAGTGCACCAATTATAAAAACCATGATAACAATGTTGACATATGAATATGGATGGACTCAAGAATAATGTTCAAGGAATCAACCAATGAACACATATAGACTAAATCAATGCATAAAAATGAAAGCAAATAAATAGAAAAATAAACAAAAAAAAAACTAAAAAACCAAATACATAGAAATATTGAAAGATAAAATCAATAGAAAACATCATATCATCAACCAAGTCAATACCTAAACATGAAGGGTTAATGTAATGGTAAACAAGTGGTGTCCCTAAGAAAGGATACATGAAAAGGGAAGGTTACATCCCTAATGGTAATGGAATGGATTAAAATCAACAATGGCTATGCCCTGGTAGAGTGGATCAAGGATAACTGACTAGGTTCAAACAGGATAAATGTTTTTGGATTTTTAGGCTATATATATCTCTCTAGGAGATGGTGAGCTAATTTTTCTATTTTTAGGATTTTAAAAAAAATTAATGTTTCTAGAATTTTGAGGTATCTTAACTCACTAGATAATAACAAGATACCACTCAAAAAATGATCAAATCATTGGATTAGGTTGATAAAAATGGTGAGAGCATCTAGAATAGGGGGACTTAGTTAACCGCTATCTGAATTGAGCACAACCTACATAGTACCATTAGGACCTCAAGTCACAATAGTTATACCCACACAAAAGGTGAAGATATACAAATAGATAATAACAAATTTAAAAATTGAGGTAAATGGAAAGGAAAATGAGAATAGTAATGTCAAGGTGATGCAGTAATACATGGTAAAGGTGTTTTTCCTAATTTGCCCATATGCGGTTATAATTAGGAAACAACGACATAGGTTAGTGATACTAATTTGTACATATATAGTTATAATTAGTAACACAAGGTGGAATATTGATTTTACCAAAGGTAGTTATAATCAATAACACCAGTCAAATGTGAATGAAATATAACTTAATCTACTATCATACTACTTTCATAGACTATCATTTATACATAGAATTTTTTAAACTATTGAAACTAAACTTGAATCCCATAATAGAAGGTATGGGAAGAACCAAAGTAACCAAGATAAAAAATGGTCTGGAAAGGTGGATAAAAATAATATTTGGTCAGTAGGTAAGGTATGGTGGGATGGTAGGGTATGGCATAAAGAAGATGATAGGATGGCAATTGGATATAATGGTAAGAGGATTGTTCCTAATGATAAGGCAAGGAAATGATATGGTATGAAAAAATGACAAGAGGAATGGAGAAATAAGAAGGCAAGGTAAATGGTAAGGAAAAGGTATGTTTTTTGGCAAATGGTAAATGTTTTTGTTGTTCTTGTTGATGTGGAGATACATGTCTTGATCAACATATGATACAACTAGAATAATCAACCATGTAAATTGTTAGACCACACCCTTTTTGAATAGCTTCTTTGTCAATAAATTATTGTCGATTTGGACTCTCATAATGTTTTTATGATCTTAAATGGTCATTGATTCTATTTCTTTCAAACTTCAAGATAAGATGTCTGCATAATATCTACAAAGGAAAGTGTGGATAAGGATGATAAATACAAATAAATATTGGATGATAGGACTAATTTGGGAATGTAAAGGTGGATGATAATGAATAATTAGATTGTAATGGAATGTATAATTATTGGTAAATAAATTAATATTTAATTTTTAGGCACAAATAATGTTTTTTGTTCTAGATTTGACATAACATTGGATGTGACAGGGTTAAAAAATTCTAAATATGTTCTTAATAAGATCACCAAAGTTTAATATTGTTCGGCCTAAGAATAGCTACAGTATGATTATCTTGTAGACTAGAATTTATATTGATTTTATCTTTAATAATGTCTTTATCAAGTAGAAAGTAACTTTTATGCCTAGCTATTAGCACCTCGATAATGTTTTCAATGATGAAGTTGTCTTGATTGTCCCATACCACCTCCAATAAATTTTCACTAAGAAATAGTAAATTTTGAATTTGATTATCTTCTAGTGCCTCTAAAAAGGTTTCACTAGAAGATGATGAGTTTGGAATTTGAGTGTTCCCTAGCTCCTCTAAAAAGGTTTCACTAGGAGATTGTTCTTCTTCTACATGATTGTGGTCTTGGTTCCCTTGATATATTTTAATTGATATGTCACCATGGATGCAATTCAACAAGGTATGATTATGTTTGTCCCAATAGACACATGTGGGAGGTGGAATGTCAATATAATGGCTATTTTGGTTATTGTTAATGGCATGTAGAATGATAATGGAATGGAAAGAGACAACATAATCCTCATAGAAGATACTAGGAGAACTTGTGTCAAAGCTAAAGTAATCATCCTCAAAAAATATGGAAGGATAAAAAATATATTCAAATTGATCTACAAGGCATGTGTAATGAATATTTTAATAGCCATGAACCTATTTTGATTCTAAAGTTGAGTCTGATTTAAGGGATTCTAAATCTGATGTTGAGATTGATGTTTATTCTACTTTTAATTTTAAATCTAATCTCAATTCACTAATAAAACCTAACTTCAATATTGATTCTTCATCTAGTGTGTATAATACTATAATTATATGTTTTTAAATGTTTGTTATTGGAAAAGTAATAGCCTGTGATGGCATAATGGGATCTCTAAAAATAGTCTCAGTTAAGAAGTATTTCATAGAGATTGGCTTGTCAAAGTGAGACTCCTCAATGATGAAAAAAGGTTAAGAGATAACTCCACATAGATTAGATTGTCAAATGGAGGATATTTAAAAATAGGATAATGGTCAAGACAATGATTTTCCTAAAGTAATTTATAATCATTAAGAAGTGACTCAACAAATATTGGCTTGTTAGAGTGAGAATCCTCAACCAAAGGAAAAGGATCAAAAGTTGATTCATCATAGGTTAACTCATCATAAATAGGTATTTCAATAAAAAAAATTGTGGATTGGTTAGTTTTCTTGCCCTTAGTTTATAAGTAGTTGTAAAATAATAGTTTTGAAAACATCTTGGTCTTCAAATGATTAACTTTATTAGAGAGGTACCAATTGGATTGGTTGTGGCTTAAATATTGACATCAATTCTCTAAAGTGGGGGATAGTTGGAAATGGATGAAGAATGGTCAAGAATTTTGTAATGATAGGCTTAACAAAGGTTATTTATTAACTTGGGATGGTAACTATGACCCATCAAGTCATGATTCCATAACATCGTTAGGATAATGAGCTACCATAATTTGAAAGGCCTAAAATGGTAATGGTAGGCCATTGTGAAGCTTAGTTTTTATCATGAGCCAAAGGATGAGGTCTTGGAATAGTGATGGTAGGGTATTGTGAAGCTTTGTTACTCACACAAGATAAAGGATGAGGTCTTAGAATGGTAATGGTAAGGCATGATGAAGCTTGGTTGTTATCAAGAGCCAAAGGATGAGGTCGTGTGTTAGTAATGATGGGGCATTGAAAATATTAGTTTATCTCACAAGCTAAAGGACAATGTCATATAATGTTAATTTTAGTGTGTGGCAAAGCTTGGTATTTATCATGATTCAAAGGATGATGTCTTAGGATAGTAATTATGGAGCATTGTGAATATTGGTTGCTTACATAGGGAAAAAGATGAGATCTTCAAATGGTAATCCTTATATGTTGTAGAGCTTGGTGGCTCACATAATTTGAAGGAGGGTTAATGGTTTAGGTGGGGGATCAAGTACCATGAGTGGTGAAAGGGATAACATGATATGTTAACCAACCCAAATAAGGTGTCATGGCATTATACTCTTGAGGATCTTGGATTTGTTCCCCATATTAAGTATTATAAGGAGGATAAGGATCCATCTTGCAAACATCTTCTTCATCATCAGGGTCTTGATCAAAGTTAATTTGTACAAACACATTATCATAATATAAATTATACATATCTCTATTATTATTATTATAATGAGACATATCCAAGTCAATGATAAACATTTAAAAATAAGACCTAAATTTATACAAAATCTCAAAAACAAAGTCCAAAGGACAAATGTTCCAAACATAGTCTAACTTGGTCTAGGGGTAAAACTGTATCTCCAAAATGGCCCATGATAAAACCTTGTTAAAATAGTCTAACATCAAATGTCTAAAGTCAAATATCTAATATAAAAAGGTCAAGTGGATGAACTAAAACTAGAATGCCAAACTCTAGGTATAAAGTATTCCAAACAAGTCTAATCTAAGGAAAATAAAAGTTGCTAAGTATTTTGGAAAAGGTAAAAAAGCTAGACTTTAAAAAAAATAAGGTATGAGATGTAATCCAACAAATTGGAAACACTTTGGAATAAAATAGGCACTCAGATTTAAACATGAACTTGTTCAATTGGTATAAGGCATGAAATTCTAGGCACATGGAAGATAGGCTATTTCCCCCAAATCTAGGCACAAATAATAGTTTTTAAATTGAATAAAGAATTAACCTATGTTACACAACCCAAAATATAAATATCGATGTCTAATCCAAAATGACATAATGCATAGGCATAAATCAATCAATGTTTGGATTTGAACTTGTTGAGGCTAATTTCAAACTCAATGTTTTAGAAAAGAGCACAATCAATGTTGTCTTAGTATAGTTTTTGGTTTACTTTAATTAGGAATAATCATGGGATATTCACATTGCACTAAAAATTTGAATACTTAGCTATGCCACCATAAATCTACATAAGGCATAGGCCTTATGTGATCACCCAAGATGTAGCTGAGAAGGAACCAGGGCCCACATTGGGTTAGTTGTTCCATTGCACAAGACTTCAATTAATGGACTTGATCAATCAAATGAAGGCTTTAAGTAGATCCATAAGCATGAACCTTTCATGGACTAATCCTAGTGTCATCTGGGTAAAATACTATCATATACTAATCTTAGTGTTATATAGGTTCTTGAATGGTCAAAATTCATCTTTCACTCAAACTACTCATAATAGACACATGCTACTAATAAGGATATGAGTAATTGGCATAGACACTATATTCATTATCTATATAGAGTTATGATGATACCACCAATTATTACAAGGATTTCATTAATGAAGTGAGCCAAATAAATTATAAAAACTATAATTTAATGCAACAATATTCATCATTAATCAAAATTCATCAAAAAGTATAGAGTTGATAACATGCATAATAGAGTATATGCTCAACTCTTACTACTTAATGACCCAAATGCTCACAAGTGAGATTGGGTGCTTACAAATGGAGCCTTCATGACTTGTAAATTATTCCTAAGCCTACTGGTTGTTAAAAAAATGTCTACAAATTCATTTTTCTAGAGCTTCACTATAAGTTTTCAACTCCTACTTCAACTAGTTTGAGCTCCTTAAATATCCTTTAGGTGCATCTTAACTAGGGTGGAAAGTACATGATAAGTGCTAAGATATAACTTTGGTGATCATTACTACTAGCTCCATGAATTCATGAAGTTCACACTTCATCTTCCATATTTCTTTAAATTGTCAAAAATATACTGAAGATCTAGGAGATAGTTAACCACTTGCTTACTAGCATAAGATATTCAATGCACCTTCTAGCTGGAACCAAAATGACAAAAGGGCTAACCAATACATAAAATTTATAGTTCATGCCTATGTGGAGGTCATGTTGACACGAGTCCTTTACTTAATGAATTAAGGGGCCAAATATTACCCCATACAGCAACATTAGTCCATATTTGGACTAGGCTATCAAGCTCTGGGGAGCATATAACTTGGGTGCATTCTCCTTAATTATGGCATTGAATTATTCAAATCCATTAATAATGAGCTTGATTTATTTAGTGGTGATATCTATCTCATTGGATGTAGTAATGAGTGCAAAAAAATCCATTTTCTCTAGCTCCTAATGGAATGCCTTGACATTGGATTTTGCCTTTTCCACACTCCCATATAAGATTGCTCCTTGCTCATAGGCCTTAATCTATAAAGAAAAAAAGGGTTATTTGAGGTTATACTCTTGATCCATGATTTGGTTGCTTAATTCATTAATGTTCCCCATAATTTATGCTTTCTATGACCTTTTTATCTAGTACACTTATGCCATTAGCTTTTCCTTTTATTTCTTAGCCTACTTTAGGTATGCATATATAATTGAGGATTGGTTTGAGAAGATTAATAAAATAGAATCTACTAAATTTGTTTTCTCCTATAATTTAGGAAAGAGGTTTTCCACCTCTTTGATCTTATCAATGATCTCTTTCTTTAACATGACATTGGGATCTTATTCTTCTTATGCCAACTTGGGTTTTAACCATGGGAGCATATGATCTATTAAAACACAAAATTTTAGACTTATGAAAGCTCTAAAGTATTGAAATTAACTAGAATAGATGGTTCATCCATATTTATGAACTTATAAATCAATTTCAACTTAAATTTGGTGGCATACACTTAATTCTTGGCTTTTTTATGGAGCTTTTTCCATTTTTAAACCTTTCCATCATTGATGATGTTTCGACACATAAATTTTGTGTCCATCTTGATCATTGCATTCCTAGATTGGACTAGGTTCATAGAATGAGGGTTAATAATGAGTGAGTCTTACCCCTCATCAAGGTCTTCCAATCTCAAAGTATCCACCCTAAACACCTCAAATTGGGCCTCATCCATGTAGTGGTCTAGCATAAATAATCATTATTTGTGTATGCTAGTCATGGTAGCTTGTGTGGGCATAGTGTCATACATATAAATTTATTCATCCACCCATCCTTCATATTCTTTCTCCCTTATATTCATCTTTTTTATATCTTTCTTGATGATGGCCATTTTTGTCTCTACTTCCTCCTCTTCACTAGTTCCACCACTCTCTTTTATTATCTCCTTAGAGGACTCACCTATTTTATCCTTGGGGTTTTATTCCTCAGACTTCTCCCCCTCATCTATTTATTCATCCCAAGGTTTATTAATTCTTACCTCTAGGTAAATCCCTTTAGTGCTAGCATCACCCTATAATTATTGGGGTTCTTCCATTATATCTATTTGTTTCTCTAAGGCACTAGTATTAGTTTATTTTTATTTAAGTACCCCTTCCTGACTTGGGTGTGCCTCTTGTGCAACTTCTTCTTCATTCTTGGTGGGGTCACTTGGTACTTTCTTGACCACTTCAACTATTGGTCCTACACTTGTGGCAACTTTTGGGGCCTTTTTATATAGCTTTTCCAATTCCTTTTCCTTGGTAAGTATCCACTTCTCTTGAAGTTCCAACACCTTATTAATGTCCTCTTCACTCAATCCCATCTTCTTCCAAACATTTCTTTTCTCCTCTTATATTTTTGGAAGTGGTGTGGAGGCTTCTTCACTAGAATATGGGCTTGCTAGATCCTCAATTTCCTCAAGCATGGTGATTAAACCACTTTGTAGAGATTCACTTATATCCTTGGAATTTGGCTTCTCTTCTCCTTTTATCTATAAGATATATATCTATACCCTATCTTCTTCAATATTATCTATAAGATATATATCTATACCCTATCTTCTTCAATATTATCTATTATGGGCATGACTTTTGCTTCTTTCTCCATCACTACAAGAGTTATAATTAGGAATTAAATAGGTCCTTTGTTCTTTTGGTCATGCTTCTTGATAGAAGCAACACTCTCTTGAATGAGGTCACATGCTTCTTTTGAGTTGGGGGCATAATTTTTTCTTTGGAGGTAATTTTTAACTAAATGCACTCCATAATTTCTTCAATATTTTCTCCCCATTTCTTCTAGATAGTCTTATCATATGGCTTTGGCATAGCCTTCCCTTCATCACTGACTAAGAGGGGGAAATCATCATATTTTCCAAGATTTCCTCCCTTCTTATGTGGATTTATTTCAGAGTAGAAGTTAAAGATCCTCCCATTTATAATCACTCTATAGAGTTGATAGATGTCCATCCTATCAGTGTCATATTCATCATCTTTTGTGTCTTCAGCTCCAAGATGCACAAGCTAGTGCCTCATCCTACTTTTAATTTGATCCATAGTTTTGACTAGGATCTCAATCTATTGTGCATTAGGGATCCTCCTTAGTGCTACCATGAAATACATTATTGAGAAGGCATAAGGAAACCAAATCCATCCTAACAAGTTCCCATTCATGAGTGTTAGGTGTACCATATAAAAGAGGTGCATCGTAACAAGGGTCATCAATCCCATGAGTTATTGGGGAACTTTTTGAGGGATGCACCACTCCTTCCCAAAGGATGTAATGTACTTATTTCACCACCCTTTCACTCTTATTTTATACTTCTATGAGAATCTAAGTGGGTAAATAAAGTCTTATTACTTCATCATAAGTGACTCATGGTTGGGTGGGCATAACCATAGGTGGTCATCATCACTATCTGACACACCTATCTCCTCCATCACTATTAGTATCAAAATATACCCCAACCTAAATGTTTTGTACACTCAATGACACTATTACACATTATCAATAATTTCCTTAGTAATGAACTTGGAGATTTTGAATTTAACCCCTTGCATAATGTGGTGGGTAATACGTAAGAAGGTCTTGTTAATGTTAGACCACTAGCCACCAAGGAATAGTTTAGAGATAACCAAGTGTGTCACTACCCTTATGATAATGTCTTGGATGTCCTTGATGGGGAATGCAAACTTTCACTTTTAGTATCCTAATAACTTTGTAACCCTTTCAATCTCCACTTCACCCTCCATGATTTCATAGATGTCTACCCCCATGCCAGGTAGCCCCATAATTCTACTAATAAGGATCACTAAGATCCTCATGTACTATCCTATGAATTAAAACCTATCACCATGTACCTACAAGATGAGGAATTATACCAATATTATGGCCTGATAAAGCTTGATAGCTCAAACAATTACATTGTGCCTATTATTTCCAATTTATCTCTAGTGGAGACATCAAAAAGTGTAACACCCACCTTGTCTTCGTCCATGCCTCAACCAACTAATCCTAGTTTAGCTCTTGTGCATTACTTCCTGTCTTATTGTTTTAATCCTTGAGCTTGCACATATGTTCAAATAACACCCACTTCTCCCCCACTATGACCTATGGGGGGAATTGAATTTCTCTATAAGCAAGATTCACACTTTTTTTTGGGTCTACTTTTGTAATTTTACACTTTCCACCATATGCACCTCTGATTGTGTGGAAATTGATTCTTTCACTACCCATACTTTCTTCACATCCTTTTATGCCTATGGTGAACTTGTGATTAGCCTCTTTTTCCCCATTATAAACTTGTTGCTATTGAAGTGTGACTAGTTGATATTTTTGAAACCCAAAATTTATTTGGCATTTCTTCATAGTCATATGAAATATAATTATGTGTTTGGCTCTCAATATTCTTATGTCATTAATGGTGGTCTCATATTTTTATAAATAAAATATTTACCTATTTCTCTATCAATTTATCTCCACTCACCTCCTTTTTAATTCAAAGTGGAATACAATCTTGTTGGTGGTATTTCACTCTCACTTGGAAAGGTTGTGGATGATTGGTTCTCTTCTAGTAGTATTATGTGGTTTTAATGGCTTTGGATCTATACTCTAGTTTGAGTTATTACAAAGCTTGTAACCTATTAAAATATATCATCCACCCCTTTATACTATGTTTTGAGATACCTCTTTAATGGTTATCATTATATGGATTCCTAAAAATTTGTGAAACTTGCAAAATCTACTAAAATTTACTACCATCTACTCATTTATTATGGATATTTGTTATTCCACCATTTTAGCATTAAAGTTTCTAAAAATTTAATTGATGAAGTACCAAATATCATAATGGTCATTATCTTGTGCATGGTTTAACTTGTATGACATTCACCCTTCTTATGACAACCTAGGTGCAACACTTCACATGCACATGATTCAGCCTCCTCGGTTCCTTCTCTTTTTAGTGTTATACTTCCTTACAAGTACAACTCTCTTTCTTGGTTGATTTATCTACACTTGCATGTATCTTTCTTTGTCCTTACCCACCCCACACAAATCCTTATGCTAGTACTCTAACACCTCATCGTATCTTCTTGATTTCCTGTGAATGAACATTTTGTGCTCATCCCTTCATTGAATTGTACTTACAACTTTTTGAACCTATCAAACTTTACACATACCTAGAAACTTAGGTGTCTATCCTTAGTTGTTTATAAATTGACCGTGCTTGACTCACTAGACTAGATTTATACTATAATAGTTATCCTAAAAGCCTAAAAGAACCATGCTTATTTACTCAACATAAAAGAAAATAATTTAAAGAAATATTTAGCTAACACCAAATTTTATTAAGGTCAAAATGAAGTAACTAACTTGTGATTAAGAAGTCAATATTATATGGTCTAACTACCATCTTAGTGATTCTATAACTTTAATCTGTTACCATTTAAATGCTTAGGGAGTATTTCACCTATCAACATGCATAGATTACATGCACTATTTTCTAACATACTATGGATGACATAAGGTCCCATCCAGCTATATATAGCTTTCTTGGGTGCTTGAGGTACTCAGATTCATAAAGCAAGACTAGTGCACCTTTGGTAACTACTTTACACTTGATGTGCTTATCATGCTATAGATTTTGGTGCACTTTTTATATTTGCTATCTCTAATATGATTTGGTGTGTATCTCATTTAGGCACTCTAAGTCTTATAAGTGTGTGATCAAAGACTCTCGATCATCTAATCAATTAGTATGCATGATGAAAAATGAGGGCCATAAGAATTCCATAGGTAAAATGGCCTCTAAACTAAACACTAGTTGAAATGGTGTAACCTTATTTAGGCACTTATACATAGTATAATAGGCCCATAATACTATTGATACACAATCATCCCAATCTTTACAACCAATATCACATATTTTTGTGAGGTAAGTCCCCAATATTTTATTAAATGTTTCTATGATGTCATTCATTTGGGGATGGTAAGGTATCATATTATGGTATACCACCATATATTTAATCAGTAAGATCTAAATAGTTTCAGTAATTAAGTTCATACCATGATCGTTATTCAAGATAAGTGGGAATCTATAATGATTGATGATATTTTCCTAGATAAATCTTTTTATTTTGGTAGTTGTGCAATCTTTGGTTAGCACTACTTTGGCCCACTTGGTGAAGTAATATATGGAAGATAGTATGTATCATGTTCCTATGTGCCTCATAATGGGATTACTAGGCCTAATAAAGTCAATGGCCCATTTTTCAAATGGCACCTAGGCAAGGATGGGGATGAGAGGCATATCATCCTGGTGGTTTAGTTTTCCTATGCACTGGTATATGTCACATTCTTTGGCATACTCTTTTATTTCATGAAATATATTTGGCCACCATAATCCTAATTATAGTACATTTCATGTTGTAGTATGTCTAACATAATAGCCTCCTGTAATCTCCTCATATGCCTCTTGAAATAATGAGTCTCATTCATGTTCTAGGGCACATCATTTAATGACCTCATCATGGATCCAATTGCATAGTTCCCTACCAATGAGTTGAAAAGGGGAAACATGAACTACTAGTTGCTTCTTCTCCTTAGTCATCATAGTCTAGGGCACAAATGTTGAGGTTAAAAATATAGCTACCTCTACTAAGTCTTCAAGGATGAACTAGAATATATATAGTTTTGCATAAGTCATATAATCTTCAATATGTATTGTCACATCACCATAGTTGATGTGGGATAGATGGTCTGGGCTTGAGTTTTGTTTTCTAAGCTTTACTACAATGAAGAACTAAAAATCTTGACATAAAACAATTTATTAATAGATGTGCCATTGAAAAATGGACTTGTTCACTAAGTACTTAAATTACTCATGATTAGTGAAAAATATGAAGGGGGTAATTATAAAATATTATAGAAACTTATGTATAGTATAGACCATGGCAAACACTTCATGCTCAGTTGTGGTGTAGTTATTTTTGTCTTAGTTTTTGGCATGTGAAATAAATAAGATGATCCATATTGCCTTTACCTAGTTGTGATAGAATATAATAGATCAAAAAACCATATATATTAACATGGATGTGGAAGGGAGAAACCTAGTTGGGAAATTATAATATCGACACATTGGATAATTTGAGTTTTAGGGTCTCAAACACATCTTCTTACCTTCTACCCCAATATAATGGTCCATATTTTCATAAGAGTTCTTATAGTGTCACCAAAACCTTGGGATAGTTCCTTATAAACTTCTAATAGTACTCATAATTTCCAAGAAAGGTGTGAATGACTTTCTATGTTGATGGGGTCTAGAGTTGAAGGCTGGTTTCAATCTTTATTAGATCAATTAAAAAATCATTATTGTAGATGATGTGCCCAAGTAAAATACCAAATAGAATTATAAAAACACTCTTCTTGAGTTTTAATGAAAATTTTAGCTACCTTCACCTTTAAAACATAAGTTGAAAGTTGTCATAGTGATCCTTCACTAACCCATACATTATCTAGTCATCTAGGTACACTTGGTGGAACTTGTGAATGAAGTCTTCGAAAGTAATGATCACCATTTGGGAAAACATGGCTGATGCATTATTCATCCTAAATGGAATCACATTGTAAATTAAATAGATCCATTTAGTCATAAAGGTGGTTTTAGGCTTGTCCTCTTCCTTGATCTTTACTTGATGATATCCTGAGAACCCATGAGTAAAGGTATACATCTTACAACCTATGATACCATATAATATTTCATCAATGAATAGAGTTCGAAAGGGGTTAGTCATATAAGTAGTGTTCAATAGTCTATATTTAACATAAATTTAGATGAACCCATCCTTGATGATGTTGATGAACATTGGGATAACCTATTTATATTCTTATACATGGTAGATGATGTATGTGGCTAGCATATTATCGATATTTGTCTTGACTTTAGCGTGAAGATTCAGGTTCATCTTATGAGGTCACTTGTTGATAGGTATTGTATCTTTTACTAGTTTTATGATCATATTATTTAGGGATGGGTGTGCCCCTTTCATATCTCTATAGTTTCAAAGGAACAATTCTTAGAATTCCTTCAAGAGATCCACTATACATGTGAGTTCTATGTCAGACCAATAGGCACCCAGAGTAGAACTTTTTGGTTCCCCCTATAAACTAATATCAACCTTAGTAGTATTTAATGATGATAAATATGGTTAATTATTCTCTTTGTATGTATCCTCAATTTGTCTACTACCCTTGCTTATGTCTACCTAAAGATGGGTAGGTTATTCTTCTTCTAGGGCATTATCTTCAACTTGGCGCACTAACTTAGTTTTTGCCTATAAAATTATTTTAGTTTCACACAATCCACATGTCATCATCTTCATAAATAGAGTCATTATTGAGATTTTTCTCTTTAAAAAATGTTGTGATCACTAACCCTTTTCACCAAACATGTCTTTTAGGTGCTCCTCCAATATTGCAATGTCCTCAAATACTAACCTTTGAACTACGTGTAGTGGCTCAATCAATTCAAGGTTTTGCAAAGAAAAAGAGGTGTGACCAAATTTATCCTCAAGGGCATCCTAATTGGCTATCTCATAGTACATCTCACTGACTATATACCATGCTTGTGCCCAAGTTTTCAAGGTCCTATAGAAGGTGTGCACCCATATATTACTTGGGTTTTTTTCTATAGATAGTCCATATTTATTCGTAAAGACACACATGCATTATAGGGTTAGAGTCATTAGAATGGGTTAAAATAGATTCCTCCACATATTGCCACATTGGTAAGCAAGAATTTTGCATTACCCACCAATGAGTGGTATTGCTCTTAAATGTATACACTAGTGTACCCATTTTATCCACCTCTTTTAGGATGCATAGATCAAGGTCATGGACATAGTCTTCCACAAAATTACTCCCTTCATATCTTGAGAGAATTTTAATTTTTCCCTTATTAAGGTGAAATATTCTTTTCCCCTCTTTTTGATGTAATGGATCCATAGTTTAGAAGCATGCTTGATCTATATCTAACTTTTCTTTACTAGTTTTCGTGCTTTTATGCATACCAAACAACACCATTGACTAGTGGTCTCATACGCCTTCTAAACCCATCAATTGTAATCAATGTCAATGGTGTCTAAAGTTAATTTTCCATCCTCTTAAGAGATGACTCCTTAATCATTTGGTCTAAAATCTTGGTACCTTTCACCATGATGTTATAGATGTGGTTGATATAATATTTGATGTCCACACTCTCAACATAGGGGGTCCTTGATCATTTGAGAGGGGTATAACTACCCTCTCCTTTCCATTCTCAAATGTCATGTAGTGCCTTTTGAAATTAATGTATACATTATTTTCATAATACCATGGCCTTCCTATAAGTGTCATGTAGTTGCCATGTTCTTATAACTCTATCACTTCAAAGTCAACATAAAATTTAGTACCCATGATATCTATAACTATGCTCTTTAAATTTTTGATAGGCTACACCCATGTATTATTAGCCATGAATAATAAATGAAAAGGTGTTAAGGATGGCCTACCCATTTTTATCATTGGAATTCTTGGTTAATATTTTGACCTTAACAATTGCATCTATAAGAACCTCATAGATAGACCATCCATAAATAGTGTTATTCAATAGGATTTCTTGGTCATATTCAACATTTTGTGTATGTTAATCTTATCATTCCCACTCCATGCATGACATGAATAATTTAAATTGATTAATACCTACATACTACAAGAGTAATTTCATCAATAGGAGAAACATTCCCTCTATCTATAGGAGGTCCAAGATCTTAGTTAATTCTTATATTCCTATCTCGTAGTTATCCTTCTTATGAGAGGTGGTAGCTTTCACTTCTAAGTCTCACACTAATTAGATCTCCCATTTTAAATTTTGGATGACACTCATTACTTGTAACAAATATTTTTGCATCGTGGGTATGGGTAAGGCAAAGATTTGGGTTTAAGTCAAATTATGTGCTCATTATGACCTTTATCCCCGTACTTGAGGCATAACTCAGGTACTAACACAACTAGTGGTTGAGTGGTAAATCCACTATGTAGTTGCTTGTACCTTGAATATCTTTGTGTACATAGGTTGTGCCTTTGGGTTCCATTTTTCCATTTTATATTCATTCCTAATCTTTCTAATGCCCTTATTTTCACCTATCCTACCTTGGGTCAACATTTCATATAGGTCAGGGCATTCTTAAACTTATGGGATCCTTGACAATACCCACATATGGGATGTGTACGGTAGTTACAATGATAATTCTCTATTGAACTACATTTATAACATGAGCATGGTGGGAAAATTACACCATGACATCCTCTACCTCACCCTCTAATGCCTCATTGTATTCTAAAGCCTATGTTTTGTTGACCATATCCCTTATTACCTTGGTTTGCTTTATTTTTTATTATTATGGTGGCTTGTTTTGTGCCTCTTTCTATATTCTCATGCATTTTGTTAATCACATAGAAATCCATAATGGTATGGGTTTAGGCATCATAGAAATGATATCAAATGGTTATGGTAACTTAGTTTGCTTGTTATAATAAATGGTAGTTTTAGATGTCATGCACCTCTCAACAGAATTTGTAGCTTAGAAGTAGGGTATGTACATTCCTCTATGGATAGTTAGTTCTATTATGTCCTTCTACTTCATATTCAGTGCACCATAGTCCACTTTAAATGTCATGTGATGAGATGGTGTTATGTTTATGGGGCTAAAATTCCATAGATATAATTTATGATTCAATAAATGGGTTGATCTTGATATATGCACTTCTAACTACCTCAGATTTGAGCATGGATTCAAGTGCTTTTCAAGGGTCTATAAAAGTCTTAATGGAAAATAATCTTTTTAATGGCATGAGAAACAACCTAATGAAACATTATTCATGATAGGAAGGTTGAATATCATATGAGAGCTTTGATATGAGAGTCTTTAACCTTGCATGTATAGGCACGTACTATATGAGAGTACATGGGTAATATCTTTTAACATAGTGATGTTCTATTGTTCAATTTCCAATATGTCAAATTCCTTCAATAATGCATCCTTCAGGGTATCATAGTTGACCATGGCCTAGTTAGGATCAAATTTCCTATACCAAGTGTGGGTGTGATCAAATAAAGTGGTCATAAACTAGGTATCCTTACATCTACTTAGGTTATGCCCTATGAATTCCATTTTAGTTCACACTTTAACACATGTTATACAACATTCTCCCATATATGATACTCTAAAAAGTACATATCCATATCATAGTATATTTTTTATAGGGGGAGGCAGTTATCATATTAGGTACTTATCCCCCCAACAACTATCTTGGAGATAGTCCTCCAATGCCTCCAACCACTAGGTTAGGAACTAGTCCCATCCTTAATACTATAAATATTGATGTTGATGGGATTATGATTCTATCTTATGGAATATAACTACTTCTTATGGGCTATTACCCACCATGCATTGCTAATATCAACTTTGTTGGTATCCTTGCACTCAAGTTCTATTATGGTGAGCTATCACCCAATGGTATAGAGTTAGTTATACTCAACTCCTTGTATGGAATAGTATATTCAATCACAAATTTATAATCCAAGTTTTAAAATGTCTAAGATCTAAGTCATCAATAGAGTTAATTGTTACTTGTGTACTTTCTTTAGGTGGACAATCTAGTGTGTGAGCATATGCCATACGTTTAAAAGTGGTGGTCATGTCAAGCATATCTATAGTCACTAAATTCTATAGGAACCCAAAAAATTTCACATATATCAAGTGTTTATCTTGATCCATCACTTCATTATATCTCTCATCCTCTCATTATTGTATTTTAAGAGGGCCTTCCCCATACCCTTCCCTCTTGATATGGGTTCTATTGGCACTTCCAGGTTTTATATCTCACACAAAGAAAAATACCTCATATAAATCATCATATAGGTTATTCTAAACCAATTTTATTTGGTTTTGTACTTTATAGGTTGGATACTTCATTTAAAAGCTATCTTCAACCTATTATAGCTACTTCTCAATGTTTTAAAGGTAAAGTCATTACATCATTCCATCACACCATTAAAAAAATAATTGACATGAGTCTCAATAATAGAATCAAAATGTTGTATAAAAGAGCATAATTAATGTTGTCTTAGTATGGTTCTTGGTTTATTTTAACTAGGTACAATCAGAGGATATTCCCTCTGTACTCAACATTTAAACACTCAGCTACACCAATTTCTATCCACATAAGGCATATGCATTATGCACTCACCCAAAGTATAGATAATAAGTAATTAGGGCCCACATTGGGCTAGTTGTGCCATGAAACAATACTTTAATTAAGGGACTTGATCAATTCAATGAAATCTTTAGGTAGATCCATAGGCATGAGCCTTTTGTAGACTAAGCCTAGTATCATATGGGTGCAAGCCTTTCATGGACTAATCCCAGTGTCATATAGGTAATTGAAGGGTCAAAAGATATCTTTCACTCTCATACTAGACACATGTTCTTAACAAGGATAAGAGTAATTGGCATAGACTCTATACTCAATCTCTATACAAAGTTATGATGAAATCACTAATTATTATAGGGACTCCATTAATGAAATGAACTAAATAAATTACACAAATTCTAATTACCATATTTATATTGAAATTACAACATTACCTATATGCATATTCCCTTAGTAATTTAAAAGGACCAATAAACCAAATAAAGTATAATTTAATTCAATAGTCTTCATCATCAATCAAAATTCATTATAGAGTACACCATTCATAACATGAATAATAGAGTATATGCTCAACTCTTCCTACTTAATAACACAGAAGCTCATGGGTGAGCTTAGGCACTTATAAATGGAACCTTCATAGCTTCTTAACTATTCTTGATACTACTAGTTGCCAAAGCAATGTCTACAAATTCATTTTTCTAGAGTTCCTCTACAATTCTTTGTCTCTTACTTCAACTAGTTCAAGTTCCTTAAATAGTATTCAAGAGCATTTTTACCAAGGTAGAAGGTGCACATTGAGTTTTGAGCTATAACTTTAGTGATCATTCCCATTGAATTTATGACTTCACAAAGTTAAAGCTATAACTACCACATTTCCTCAAATCATCGAAGATGCCTTGAAGATTTGGGATATAGTTAGTATCCTAACAATTGGCATAATATATGTGGTGTACCCTCTAATTAGTACCAAAATGCTAAAATGGATAACCACTAAAAAAAATTATTCCTTCACTCCTATATGGATGTTATGTTGACATGAGTCCTTTACTTAACAAATTAAGGGTCCCAACACTCAACTTAAGAAAACTAGACTTCTTGAACAAACACCAAGCTAAACAATAATGGATAGTATAATAGTACTAGGCAAAGATATCTAAAGGTACATGTGTCTTGGGGTTTTCAAATGGTAGTTTAGCACAAGGAAAACAAGTCTTTAAAATGATTTGAGCAATATAACGACATTATTATGCTCTAAATATTTGATCAATGGTTTGTTTTAAGACTCAAAGGCACAAAAATTAGGATGAATCAACTAGTTTAATGTTACCCTTATCAACAAAGTCACACACACATGAATTTTTTTTTCAAATACTAAGGCAAAGGTATACTATTAAATGGATTGTGTAACATCTCTTCAAACATAGTGGTGTGTAAACTAGACTTGTTTTTATGTGGGAAGACAAAAAAATAGTCATAGACTCAAAACCATGTAAGACAAGATAAAATGACACAAACACCTAAGTGTAACATCCTAAATCCTAAAACTAATAATATTGAATCACACTATAAAATTTCATCTATATGCTTGCTCTTGAGAGGATTTTAATTGTTAATTTAAAAAGTAAAAACTCATAAAATTAGGGTTTTTAGGCCCCCTCTTTTATTAAAAGTTTATATGGTGATGTGGAACTTTAGGATACTAACCTTGCATCAATAGTATGTCTATGATAAGTGGGTTTATTCTAAATTATCAATTTTTTCATATTTTTAGATGGTCCCAAGTGTGGTTAACACTATATATGTAATCACATCAATTGAGTTCATACTAGATAAATTATTATGAAATGGTCTATTCCTTTGCATAGTGATTCCATCCATGTAATTCTTACTAGAATCCCCTAGTTAGCCAGACCTAATTTAGGTTTTTGTTATGATTAGAGAGGTAAACCACTCAATTCCATGGTAATCATAGTATTCATGCCTTGATTTATATACCCCACCACAGAGTGGGGTTGGTATGATGTTAGGAGATGATACCCTAGGTCAATTCACCCTTAGAGAACTTGTGAGGGAGATGGTAACTCCCACTCACAAGCTAAAATTCATGAAAACACAAGATAAGTGAAAAGACTTTAGGGTCATGTTTGGATCACCCAAACCATGTAGATTTAGGGAGGGCCTTAACTATGTTCTTTTCATGCTTTTAGAATAAATTGATTGAGGCAAATAATGAGTGATTTTGGTCACCCAAGTTCCCTAAATGGGATGGGGGGAGATAATACACACATCAATCTTTTTGCTTAAAATAACCAACTTTGAAAAAATAAGTGCATTGAAAATGAAACTCTTAAAATCACTTATCTAGTGTGAGAGTTCATTTTAATAACCAAAAGGATGTGTTGTGAAGATTAATAGCCTTGGATTTTTTTGAAAAACTTTAAAAACTTTGGAAAAATCCAAGGCATGAAAATGAACTAGGTTCATTTTAGGAACCAAATAGAATGTGTCTAATATATAACCATGCTACAAACTTTGATTTTTCCACCTTAGGACCTTCAGTTTGTTATAGGATTAGATACACACACACACACACACACACACACACACACACACACACACACACACACACACACACACACACACACACACACACACACACACACACACACACACACACACACACACACACACACACACACACACACATACACATACATACATACATACATATATATGTGTGTGTATGTGTATATATGCGTATGTATATATATGTATACATATATGTGTATGTGTATATATATATATATATATATATATGTATATGTATATATATATATATATGTATATATATATATGTATGTATGTGTATATATATATATATGTATATATATATATATATCTATATATATATATATATATATATATATATGTATATATATATGTATGTATGTATATATATGTGTGTGTGTGTCTGTGTGTGTGTGTGTGTGTCTCTCTGTGTGTGTGTGTGTATGTATATATACATATATACATGTGTGTGTGTGTGTGTGTGTGTGTGTGTGTGTGTGTGTGTGTGTGTGTATGTGTGTAATTTTTTTATTTTGGTAAATATTGGAAAATACAAACTTATAAAATCAAAATATTAGAAAGCTCCCAAATACCAAATATCTGGAATTTAGAAAAAAATGCCAACTTAAAATAAAATTAGAAAACAACTAAAACAAAAATTAACAAATAAAGGGATAGTTAATAAAATAATGATATATCAAAAACTATAAATCTAATTTTAATTAAATTTAAAAAAAAAAAATAGATAACACAAATTCACACCATTTGTAAAAAAATTATAAGAAAAAAGTTTATGGATTAAAAAATATTATTATTTTAACAACCATTTATTCAAAAATAATAGATAGTCACTGAAAGAGTCATAACATATAAAATATAAATCACATTTCAATGAAATTTTGAGATAATTTAAAAAAAAAAACTAGTAAGAAAAATTTATAAAAAAAATCTAAAAAAAAGTGAATGGGTTAAAAATGAGATCTATTTTCACTGTCATTTTTTAAGCAAGAAAATAGAAAATAAAAGTGGTAGTCAATGTTTAGATCATAACTCTTAACTATGCACCAATTATTCATGAAGTTTTTGGAGGTTGTTCATAGGTACAAGGTGAACCTTTATTAAAAAAATTAGATCAAAATAATGAATACAAAATTATTATCTTTTTATCATCCATTTTTTTTAGGGAAATAGAAAATCCTAACATAAAATACTAAAATCCATTATAACTACCTCATTATTTATCCCACCTAGTATACCATTATGTGAACAAGGAATATAAGGGGGAATATCAATATCATGTTAGTAATATAAAATTAAATTCTAATAGACACACTAAATACTAACACCTCTAGACTAGACACTAGAGAGAGGTTAAGTAATAAAAACTAAATGCAAGAAAAACTAAAAGATAAAAGACACAAATCCTTTACCTTCCTTGGGAGATCCAAATGATTTATTGAGTGGCTTGATTAGCTTGCACATAAATAATCCTTTGGAAAATAAATCTTGTTATCTCTTTCTCTCCTTGACACTATTGGATTTGATGTGGATTGTGATTACTTTGGTTCAATATTTTGGCATTATAACACTATTGAAAATCTTGTCTTTCTCCGAATTAGCATTAAATATTTGGCTTATGAGAGTTTAAAAATGAATGGTCATGACCTATATTTATAATTTAGGAATCAAATCTCACCCAAATTGAGTTAAGGTTGAGTTGAGTTAAAAGTTGTCATGCAATTATGACTTTTAGTTACTAGTCATAGTTCTCAAATTATAAGTTTGAGTTGAGACTAACTCTAGTTGAGTTAAAAAAAATTATGAAATTATGATTTTTAGTTATTATTCATAGTTATCAACTAATACATGTTAGGATATTTTGGGATATTTTTTCAACCCATAAAGATAATGATGAAAGGCTAGGATATTTTGATTTTTGCAATTTATTTTTTAGATATTCATTAATTTCAATTGGATAATTTAACTAGGAATTTAATATTGTTTACTTTATTTAATTTATTTTTATTAGCATTTTATATCTTTTAAGATTTAATTGTGTAATTTCTTGACTTAATAGGTCTATATGCCAAATTGATAATTGTGATGTCACAAGGTGATTAGAGATGAATCCATGAGAGGTTATTATTGCATAAGGGATAATACCCCAAATAGGGATGACTCAACATGATTCCAAGAATTTATATATGATACACAAGAAAATTTGGGAGATTAAATGATTATTAGGCTTTATTTTCATTATTTAGTAGGAATCAATCTAAATTTTGGGTAGAGGCTAATTATGACCAGTTTTAGGTGTCTATATTTTACCCCTATTTGGGAAGGCATTGCAAGCTATAGGAATTGTAAATTCTTCTCAAATAATGAAAAGGTTGTTAATAATGAAGGAATATAATGATTGAAAAATAATCTCTAAATAATGTTTGGGAAGCCTATAATGATGCCCTCTCAAGAGAGTGGCCAACACATATGATTGATGGATGGTCCCTCAAAAAGAAGTAAGAAAAATAGCGAGATTAATCTATGGGTGCGATTAATCCAATAAAGGTAATTATTGCATGAATTTATTTAAAAATAAGTCTTGATTTACCCATAAATAGTTATAATCAGTAACAAAGGTTGAGATAGTCATTTTCTCAAAGGTGGTTATAATCTATGGTAATGATATATGCCCCAGTTAGGGCTGATGAGTCAAAATAATGATTTGCCCATAGGAAGTTATAATAATTAATATAATTTGGCTTGAATATTAATATTTAATTATGCCTTAGTATGGACTATTGGCAATCATAACTCAAGGATATAATATGTTGCAAAGTTTAAATATGAGCAAGCAAAAATATAGATGCGATGGTCTAATAACTAAAAAAGCCACAAAAACAATGCATATAAGGATGTAAAAGGTGATGAAAGAGATGATTATAAGAATAATAATTGATAAATTTAAATTATTCAATTTTACATACCAATGTGAAGATTCTAATCCTTATTAGCATTGATACAACTATAATGGTCAATGGGTTGATTTGATCAAGGAGGGTAGGAGGATTTGTTAAGGTGAACAAGGAGAAATTATTATGGATCAATTACTTGTAATATTTACCAATCTTATTTTTTTTATATCTCATTATGGTATGCACCATGATATACAACATCATGATAAAATAACCTAAATGTGCATAAGGACTAACTCCTGATCTAATAAATAATTAAAAGTAGTATACAAATGATAAAACTTATGATGACAATGTTGGCATATGAATATGGATGGACTCGATAGTAATGTCCAAGAAATTACCCAATGAACATGTATAGACTGAGTTAAGGCACAATAATGAAAGTAAATAAATAGGAAAACAAATAAACAAATAAACAACTAAGCTAATAAACACATAGAAAGCTTAAAAGATAAAATGTGTGCTACCCTTCTAAAAATGTGTACTACTTCTCACTCCTAAAATAATGGAATATATCTAAAGTTTGGGTGATTTTATAAGGGATATAATCTCTATATATATGGTTGGTTCCTTTGATGCACTCACTAAAATTGATCCTATTCCTAGTAACTACTATTTTTTGTTTATGAAAAAGGTGAAAGGGATACTGCTTGTACTAGAATTGAAATAAAAACTTTTAATTAAGGTGATGCAACAATGTATATGACCACTTATGCTTAAAAATTAAACTCTTAGGAAGGGAATAATATTTCACACATTCTCTTCACTTTAATTATGACTTATACATCAATGTTTCATGCAAAGTACTTGACAAACTCAATATTTGTAAGGAAGGAATGAAAAACTAATGAATTCACATCAAAAATTAGACTAAGATTTATTTAATATGACCTATATAAACTCAAATATATTATATTAAGGTAAAAAACAAGATAATAACATAGGAAAACTAATGATTCACAATGCTCTATTAGTGGCAATCACCATACACTTCACTAAAACCTAAAAATGGAGAAAAGAGCTTATTATTTGTTTAATAAATGAGTATAAAAATTTAGTATCCTTTTTATCATAATGAAAGAAAAATAATAATAATAATATAACTATATAAAAGATATTACAAATAAAAAATCATATGATAGCGAGATAAAGTAACCCTAAAATAGGGATGTCAAACTTGGTCTTCAAACCCCTGAAGTGTTATGTAGTGTTTCCTATAATCTCTCCTTTCACTTATGTCCTTAGATTGTAATAGAGGTAGAGTAACATGTGTTAAGGAGACTTGAAAATGTCTTAATCATTTATTGGTCAATCTTGACCACTTTTAATGTGCCTATATCTTTTCTTGCACACCCTATATACTAGATCATATGTACTTTTTGATGAATGAGTCTTCCTCCTTGAAAAAAAGACTTTAAGTATTCATTAATTATCCATTTAAATATTCTCATAATCCATTCATGAGGTTTTTCCACCTTACTTGGGCTATTATAAGGCTCATTGATGCTTATTTAACTTTTTCTCTTTGCTAGGCATAAGAATGAAGGAAGGCCTTGTTAGGAGTGTTTGAGACCTTTTCAACCTTTGAATCCTTCCTTAAATTAAACATCCAAATTATCCATACTTTATTAGTCATAGGAGTGTTGATGAAATTTTTATGTACACCACAACATTAATGAGTTAGCCTCTAAAATTTTAGGATGTCAATTGAGGTAAAGTCTACTCTAGGGTATGAGTTGTAAGTATGTGGTTTATTTCAGCTTACTGATGGAATAGTGAGTAGGGAATATAGGTTATTGACAAGGTTTTTGGATGGAAGTGTGGTTTATAATAAGGGTAGTGAATGTATCTATGAGTTGAATGGGTATTTGGTTGCTAATCTAGAGTGGGTATATCTCAAAACAACCTCAAAAAAGGGAGGGAAAGGTAAGGCATAAAAGAAAGAATCTATGGTTTTTAGGAACTACTTCCCTAACTAGTTTATAAAAGTACTAGTTCCATCAAAATATATTTCCATTACTAGTAGCAATTACACACATATAATAATACATGGTTAAGAAGTATAAGGAAATAATGATGCAAGAAATTCAAAAGCCGCAGATAAAGGTTGTTCCTTTTAGGGAAGTTGTTACACATCCTTAATCAAGAGATTATGAATTAGGTTGGTGAAGTATCTAAGATAGATATTACACAAATAGAAAACTAAATCCAAAAATTAACTCATGCACAATATGACTTATGAATCAATTTGAAACTGACTATCTTAACCAATCTATTTACTAATCTTTCAATAGTTTTTGCACATCTACAAATTAGTATATCAATCAAAATAATCAAGAATCCACTAATATATTTTACACATTAAATAATATTTAAATGTAAAACCAATGAAAGTAACAACTAATTACACATAAATTGGAAATAAAATACCAAAACACATTCACTAATGATCAAACTTGATGCTACTCTTCTATTCAAAAATTCTCTAACAAAAATAGAAGTTGGTGTACAATTATTTATATATACTTGGGGAAGGGGTTGACTTATCCTTAAATACCATGCAAGGTCATTACATAATATAGAACATTATTTCTAACTATGGTCTAAAAACATATAAGATTCTATTAATAGTTATCCATTCAAAATAAATTTTGCCAAAGTTGTACATCATGTGCATGTGTATAAAAGATAGAGGTAATTTTTTACAATTATATCTTGAAAAGTATGCAAACTTTAGAATATGTACCATTTACCAAAAATTTATATTCCTCCATTTATAGGTTATGAGAATAACCTATGGATATTTAAAATTAACTACCTTAAAATCAAACTCTAACATATGTATGAAGGACCCAAATCACTTTGCCAATATTTTAGAACCAGTGACATTATTTTTTGTCATGATTGATCTAAACTATGAATTGCATGGTTACCCATACCTTTTATATAATTTGGATATTCAATTTTATATTTTCCATTTAGATTAAAACATGTATGTTCATACTCTAGCTTAACTATGAGACCCAATGTCTATTGATAGATATAGCTCAAGTGTCCAAAGATTTTCATATTATGTCCATAATGCCTTGTTATCTTTCAAAATGTGACACATGTCAACACTTGATTAAGTATAAGACATTAAAAAAATTCCATGTTGATTTCACATCATCAATATTTATGTATTAGTTTAATGCAGTTTATTCAATTTTTGTAGTGGGCTCCCATGATGGTGACACTTGTCACTCTCATGGAGCTTTAACATTTCAACTTAATTTCACATCATTTGATAAAATGGACCCATGTGAATGCATGTCTTAGGATCTTAGCTTAGACTTTTTGGACTTGTACTTTAGTCATGTAGGTATACCACTTAACATTTGAATCTAAATGGGTAATTTATAAGTTTAAATTTGACATTTATGCGACTGTCAAATAACATCCTCATGAACATAAAATGACATCTACAAAAATATCAAATTTAATTCCATAAACTATCCATTGATGAGGTTAAATTTGACTTTCACACAATCATCAAATGATGCCCTCATAACCATCAAATTACATTCATTTCACTATCAAATTTAAGCTCATCAACTTGACATATGTCATTTATTTGAGATTCCCTGCTTCTACAAATATAAGAACAAAAATGACTTGGCATAATACTTTTGGGAAATATTCATAAAGGAACCTACATGAATATTATAGCATAAGGTATTAGTATTAGTAAAATATGATCTGGACCCTTGGATAAAATATTAAATTAAGCTCAAGACATAATGAAAATATTCTCTAAGCAAGGGTTCCGCTCGGTAGTATGGTATTTATTTTAGGGGAATTATTTTAGGAGAATTATCATTGGATTTATGTTTCTAGGACCTGATTTTCATCAAAAATAATGTCCAAATGAATTCAATCAAGGGAATTATTTTGGATAAAATGTTCACAATAATTCTCCTAAAGACTCAATTTTCTCAGACAAAATGTCTAAAGGAAAGCTTGAAGGGATGGTCTCAAAACGGACAAAGCATATGATGTTTTAGACAAACTATCTAAATGAAATGGGTTGAATTGACAAATCTCTAAAAAAAAATGTTTAAAAGAAGGGGTCAAAAGGTGAAATATCTTAGACAAAATGTCCAAAAGAATTGGTCGAAGGATAAAGTCCTAGGATAAAATTCCCAAAAGGTTGGTGTGAAGGGAAAAAGGGATCAACATAAAATTCCCAAAAGGCTATTATTTTAGGGGAAAGGGCCTAGGACAAAGTCCTGAAGGGTAAGTGGCCACTTTAAAAAGGGTTGAGGAGTCATTTTCAAAATGTTTAAAGGGTAAGTTTAGAAAGGCTAAAGTGCATGTGCCTTTGGGGAAATTATTTTGAGTTTTTTGCATCGGACAAAATATTTGAGACACAAATTTAGAAGAAATTGGCTTGGAATAAAAGTCTTGAAAGATAGGCTCATAGGGAAAAAAGGTCAATATAAAAGTCCTAAAAGAATTATATTAGGCAAAATGGTTGTAACAAAAGGGCCAAAGGACATATTGCACAAATATTGAACGGTAGTTTCAAAATACTAAAGGGTCATTTAAAAATCAAAGGAGATTGGAAAAAAATCTTAAGGTATAAGTCCCAAGGGATAAAGGATCTAGGACAAAATCTATAAAAGGTAAATGGAAGGGCCAAAGGGTTTACTTCATGTAAAAAATGCTTGAAGGGTCTACTCCATAGGGTAAAATTATTTGGGATGAAAGTCTTAAAGTGTAAGCCCATAAGGAAAATGACCATTACAATAGTCCTAAAGGGTAACCATAAAGGTCCCAAAGGGAACTTTCAAAAAAATACAAAGGGTACGCTCATTTCTTTAGGGGAAATATCTCAGATAAAATATCTAAAGGAAAGGTTCAAAAAAGGCAAAGGTGAGGGACAAAAGTCTTGAAGGGTAGGTGTAGAGGGGTCGAAGGTAAATTGAAAAAGACATAAAGGAATTATTTTAGGAAAAATGGCAACAAAAAAAGGATAAAGTACATATTTCATAATTCCTAAAGGGTAGGTTGGCAAGGCAAAAGGGAATTTCAAAAAGTTCTAAAGGGTAATTCCAAAATGCTGAAGGCTCATTCTAAAATACTGAAGGGTAATTTATATCTATAAAAAATCTAAAGGGTCTACTTCATAGGGCATTCATCCATGAAAAAATTCATAAAGGATATACTTTGTAAGGGCTAAAGGGAAATATCAAAAAGGCTAAAGGGTAAGTTGCACAAAACTTGAAGGGTGGGTTAATTTCCTTAGGGAAAATGTCTTGGAAATATTATCTATTAAAATAAGTTTGATTCAATGAAATTATTTTGTTAAAATTATTTTAGGGAAATGATACAAAGATAAAATTATGCTGGACAAATTTTTTGACATAATAAAAATGAAGACTAGTTCATACAGAAAAAAAGTTCTAAAGAGAAAATCTTGAAAACATAAGTCTAAAAATATAAATATTGACAAAGACTCCTAAAGAAGGTTAGTCCATGAAAACATAATACCGATGCCATCATGACAAAGTATAAAAGGCTAAATCATGATCTCTTTCCATAATTTGCATAAACATAGAAGAGGGGGTTCAACATGAAGAAAATAATCTAAAAAGTGGGTCCCTATTTCCTATGAAAAGATAGGGGATGTTGGGTACAACAAATGGAAACTTATAGGGGGAATATTTTTGAGAATTAAAGAATCTAAAACTCTAGTTTGCAATCTGAAATCAATCATGAAGTGTGCCATAAAAACTATTTAAATTAGAAACATGAAAGAGACTCCTAAGCATATTCACACAACATACTTATCTTCTAATTTCTTGGATCTATGTGTGTTAAAATTTGTAGTTTATTAACCCCTATTGTGATGAATTTTTCAAATGATTTGATGGGGTTGTAGGTTTCATTCTATTATCTATTAAAGATAAAAAATAAGGTAAGTTAAAGTATTGCTCAGCTATTAACTAGGCATCCATAGCCCTGATAGAGATATGTTGGGCTCCCTCTCTTCTCATTCCATTATGTTCATTTGATCATGATGCATGGTACATTGACCTTATTTCATCATGTAAGCCTTTTGGTTTTCTTTTTCTCTTTTGAATCCATTGGTTCTTTCTTATTTTATTTTTATTTTGTTCTTGAATGGAAAAAAGAAGAGCTAGAACCCCAGTGAGCTAGTATAATTATAAAACAAATCATTACTAGAACATCCTAGCTAGCTACCCCTATATCTATAATTATCACTTCCAATAGGTATTTAATGTGATAAGTGTATTTTATCTAATAAAATAATAAAACTTTATAAATTTGTATGAAGTACTCTAAGAGTATCTTCCACATGACTAGTAAAAGTATTCAATTGTGACACAATTTAGAATAATCCATGATTAATTACCTTCATCCTAAAGAGTTAAAAACACTTACTTACACCTAATCTATAAACTAGTCCCAAAAGAATTCAATATTTTAATTTCCCCCTTTTTCACAAGTCATAATCTTAGTTTGTTTGGATTTTAACTTGGTTATAGTAAGAGCAAACATAAATCCAATCATAAAATAAAGTAAAGAAAAAATAATCTATGAAATCACTAAAATCTGATCTAAGAAAGCAAGAATCTAATATGTGAAAGCAAAAATAATGAAATATGGAAAGACTAATCTAGAAATTAGGAAACTAGTCTATGAAATCAAGAAATATAATCTATGAAAGAACATAACTATTCTAAGAAAGTGGGAAATCTAATCTAATCCTATAGCTACATTCATCTATCGTTCATTACTTAGTAACATCAAATAATGGTATAGCCTTGAAGTAATGCTTCAGGAACTATTCATTGACTAGATATGTAAGCTCATTACCCTAGAGTTCCTTCAAATGAAACATGTTATTACCCATGATCTCTAAAATTTTGTATGGTCTAGTTCATAATGGGACAAACTTGTCATGTTGTCCTTTCTTCTCATGGGATTTATACCACACTAGCACTAGATCTAAAATATAATCTACTTTGACTTTCAATCTCTTATCAAACCACCTCTTTACCATGTCTAATTGTTTTTAAATTATCTATAAGGCCTCAGTTCTTGAATCTTCCATTTATATTATGTACAACAACCTTGATTCTACTTTATCACTTGGTTCCATGTAGTCCTACATAAACTGATAAGTGTGTAACTTCAACATAATTGAGAATATAAGATTGAATCTATACACCAACATATAGGGTGAAGCTTTAAGGACTTTCTTGTGTGTAGTTTAGTCTACCCAAAGAGCATAATTGAATAAATTATGCCAGTGCCTAGCCTTGTCTCCAACTAATTTATTAATTACATCGACCAAATTTTTATTCATTGATTTTGCTAGTCTATGTCCCTAAAGCTAATGGTTACAGTTTAACCTGGTAATGATTTGGTTATCATATGCCCATTTAGTAAATTATGTTAATATGAAATCTGGTCCATTATCACAAATTAGAAAAAATGGGCATACCAAATCTAGTTGTTATGTGTTCCTCTAGGAAACTAATCACATCTTGTGATTTGTAATTCTTTGTGGCTATGGATCTATTTCATGTTGTTTAATAATTCGTAGTAGTAAGTAGAAATTTATGCCCTGCTAAAGAATTTGGGTTGATGACACCAATGAATTCTAAACACCACTTGGCAAATGGCCTTCCTTCAATAAGTGGTTATAAAGGCATTATTGTGGGTACTTCTCTCTTGGATAGATCTTGGAATTCATAACATATTCTCACATGAGCATGATAATATTTGAAAACTATTAAATATTAGTAACCCATTCTTAAGATCTTATGGGCTATGGTATTCTTAGAAGGATGACCACTATCTATCTTTTGATGCAAGTTCTCTAAGATTTCTTTATATTCTTCCATAGATACACATTTAAGATAAATACATTTATAATTTATTCTATAGAGGACTCCCTTATTAATCACGTAATAAGTAGCTTTGAGCCTCAAAGATCTTCTCTCTCTATTGAGCTCTAAGGAATAAGTTCTTATACATAAATATTGTATTATATTAGTAAACCTTTCTCCTTTAAATACTTGAGCTTCACAAACCTTTTCAACTATGATGCATGGTTCTAATTCAATCATAAGTTGAATAGTACCTTTCCATTAAATAATATTTGTAGGCTTGATCTCTATGTCAAATTATTATAGCTTATCCATCTATTTGGCTATTCATTCTCCTAACTCATTATTTGATAGGGTGAGCTTGACTTCAGGATCAAGTATGATGGTAATGACTTTATTCCTTAAGATGTAATGTTGAAACTTCTTCACAACTTTGAAAAGGGCAAAAATTTATTTGTCAATAATAGAGTACCTAAGTTATGCATATTTTAGGTTTGTGCTCATGAAACTAATGGGATGCTTAGTCCCATCCATCTTCTGCATGTTGAAAACAACAATCATATGCTCTAAGGCAAATGAGCATATGTAGAAATATTTATTAAAATTTAGACTGATCAGCACTAGATCCTATGAAATTTTATCATTAATGTCCTATGACTTTTAGGCTTTAGTTATCTATTCTTTTTTGTCATATTGCTTGACCACGAAATTTAAATATCTAATGATATCTACAAATCCAAAGATGAACTTCCTTACGAAGTTAATATTTTCAAATAATGATTTGAGCTTTATACTATTTGGTGGATGAATTTTTGAAATCACCTAAATTATGTCTAGATCAATGGTGATCCCATCCTTGATGACGATGTGCCCCAAAATATTACCTTTAGTCACTCCAGATATACTTATCTTTGGGTTTAGTGAAATACCAAACCTGTTACATCTTCTTAATATGGACTATAGGTAACTTATGTGGTCTTTCAAATTTTTTGAAAATACTCTAAAATCATCCATATAGATGATTATATATTTTCCTATTATTCCTTTGAATGTGTGATCCATGGAGAATTGAAGGGTCACTTCTACATTTATTAGGTTGAATGGCATCTTTTTATGCACATACATTCCCCACTTTATGGTAAAAATCATCTTTATTTTATCCTCATATTACACCCATAATTGATTGTAGCCTAAAAATCCTTCTAAGAAGGACATCTTATCAAAATAACTTACTATTTGTATCACCTCATATAGAGAAGGTAGGGGATAATTGTCATTTTTATAAGCCTTTTTTAGGTTCCTAAAATTGACACATAATCTAATATCACTATTATTCTTTCTTACTAGGACCAACTTGGCCACCCAAGTAGAATGTCAAATTGGGAAGATAATTTTTCCACTTAAAAGCTTCTCCACTTCTCTCTAAATGAGAGGATCTAGAATAGGATTGACTAGTATTTGCCTTTGTTTGAATGGTTTATGATATGGATTCAAGGGAATCATATGATTGATGATCTAAGGATCATAAACTTTTAGATCTTTATATGTCCAAGAAATGATGTCCTTATATTGAGCGATTAAATCATTCACTTGTTGCCTCTCTATGGGGTGAAATTGAGACCAATATTAACATAAAATGGGTTATGTTCATCTCCTAGATTTTGCTTTCTAAATTTTGATTCATTAACCTTTGGTCATCTTAGCTATTGTGCCTAAGGATCTATGTCAAATGTCCTTTTTAAGGGAATGAAGCCAACTAGACTTTGATTCTATTTCAGTTGAAAAATGCCCTCTTTATGTGATTCTTCTTGATAGAGGTGATTAATGTCCTTATCATTGATTATTTGGGATTCTAATTCTAATAAATTGGTTAAAAAATAAAAAAATATATTGGTCATCATCAAAGACATAGAAATTTTATACAGTATCTAGAATAGAGAGGCATGGTGCCAATTAGATTGAGAACTTTTTACCTTAGATTTTTGTAATGACTCTAGATTAACAGTAGTATAAGTTAGTGAATTCATAGTCTAATTTTCATCTCTAGGAAGTGATACTATGTTAAAAGCTTTAAATATTTCAATTAGGTCCAATACTTTGTGCTTGTATCTCTTCAAATAAGACACCTTGCATTGGTATTTACTTCTAAATTGATTAACCACTAGCTCTAAGTTTCTAAATACTAATATTTTATAGACATTATTCTTGAGTGCAAACTATAGTACCAAACCTAAAGCCTCATACTCAGATTTATTATTAGTACATGGAAATTGTAACCTATATGCTTTTAAGAATTTTTTACCTTGTAGATTAACCAACTCAATTCCCATGCCTAATCCTTGCTTGGATCTAGCACCATCAAAGCGTAATCCATAACTGATTAGAAAATTTAGGTTTTGGATTTACACTTGATTTTAAGTATAAATACCAAGGCTAAAAGACTCATACTTTACCTATTCATTCTTGATGTTATACTCCATAATGGGATATTTCATTCTTAGCTCTCTATCAATTTTGATTTGATTTGTAATTCATCTCCATGTCGGCCATATATGAAAAAAGTCTATAGATAGATATTTGTTAAGTGTTTTAGACCAATAATTAGAAATATCCCATATCCTATAGGTATGTCTACCACTATAATATCAATAGTCATTTGGACTCTTAGCTCAAATGCTACTTGAATGCACACACTGTTCAATTCTCCAACAACTAGGACCACTATATTGTCTAATTTTAAAATTGTCCTTTTTGAAGGGCTTAGTATCAAACCAAGATTTTCAAATATGGATGTATGCATGATAGTTGTAGATGATCCATAATCAACGAAACAATTATGAATATTCTTACCAAATGCCCAGATAATCAATATGAAGGGTGGAGCTTTTGGCTTGCTCTTGTAGTTGACATTGGTGTTAGATGATTTTTATTTATCTATATATGATTTAACTTTTTCCATAGGTGTCTTCCCAATAATGGAATTATAGAGAATCTCTTTTTGCTCAATGTTTTGAGTTAGCTCATGAAGAGTTATATTCACCTTAATCTTCTTCATATCCTCAACAATGGTGTATCCTCCTTTAATTGGTTCTTCTTTGTTCTGATGCTAATCATTCCCCTTCAAAGTGTGTGGATTATTGTGTAATTTAATATTAGGAGTAATTGCCTTAGAATTTAGAGGAGTTGATGTTATGTGTGGCTAATTATTCTATATATTGTATGCACCTATCTAAAACTATTATAAATCATGAACTTCATCCATGTTGTCTTCTGGCTCATTGTCTTCTTCACCTAGAAAATGAAACTCATGAGTTTCAAAGAATATGGTAGTGTTAGAAGAGCCAAGATATGGATGACGCTCATGTAGATTATGCTTTTGACCTTTTCTAACCACCTCTCTTTGAAATATTTTGAATGTTGTGCAAAATTCAACACAGTTGAGCTCACCATGCTCAAAAGTATTGTGAATTATGCATCAAATGGGAATGGTCAACTCTACTATGTTAATTTTTGAAAGCTTATTAGGCTATTATAACCTATTGAATGGTCTATTATATATTTGAAATCTAGCATTTTGATTTCCTATTGAGTCATTTATTTTTCCCATCTTCCTTTTCATATTCAAGAAATCTTTGTTAAACTTTTCAACCATCCTCTGAATAGAACTATTTATGCCTTGGTGGAATTTATACCTTGTAAAATGGTAGTGGGAAGTACAATCATCTACTAGTTATTTTGATAACCATTTCCCATAGCATGATTGTTTAAGTAGTTAAAATTTGGTTATGTTGTCTATGCTAGTGGAGATAGTGTGTATAATTTGTTATGATTCAATGCCAGGACATTCTGCCTTCCATACAAAACCAAATTTAGTACTAGAAAACTAACATTAACATTAGGCATTCTAGGCATCTAAGGATTGAGTTGCCTATCTATTTTGATAACCTCTTGAAATGTTAATGCCAAAGTGGTAGCCATAATTGTTCTTCTCAAGAACATGGTAGTGATAGGGTCCAAGGCATTCTTGTATATTTCTAATGCTAACACCACATCTAGTTTGTACCTTGGGGTTAACCAATTATACATATTTGTCCATATTAAATTGAAATCATAGATGGGCTCATTAGGTTCCCTCTTCATGCTAGTGAAGTTCAAGTATACCAAACTCGGATTGGTGACCTATCCAAACTACACAAGAAAAGCTACTTGACATTCATCCCAAGAAGTGATGGAATTTTTTGTTAGATTTAAATACTAGTCATAAGCAACATTTATCAAAGTAAAAGGGAATGATATGCATGCAACATCCTCATCTATGACATTAATTAACCTTAAAATAGTTTTAATTGATTTGATATGTTCCTCTATTATCCTTTCTCCTCAAGAGAAAAGGATGGCAAGTACTTTCTATGATTTTGAGGTAAATTATACATGTCTCTTAGGATGGTGATAGCAGATCCAACTAACTAGTGTTGTTACTAAGACATTGGTTGATTAATAGGTAAATGGTTTCTTATAAGTAAGGGGTTTCTTACTAGAGGGGGATTGTTATAAATTGGTGATATTTGGATAGTTCTAAGTCTCTTATGATTTGACAATGGTGAGACTAGTAAACTAGATTAGGAATTAGATTTGGTCACTCTCTTGGGTGAATCTAGTACAACTCTATGTAAAGGGTAACTACTACTATAAGGGGTGTTGGCCCTCTTTTTAGCACCAACCTATACCTATTGATGTAGGTTTTGTGCACATCATAGCCTTATCAAGATAACCTCTAACATTTTAGGATCTAAATAGAGGTAAAGTCCACTCTAGTTCACAAATTATAGGTGTGTGATTTATTTCAACCTATTGATGGAATAGCAGGTAGGGCATGCAAGTTGTTGACAAGTTTTTTGATGGAGGTGTGGTTCCTAATAAGGGTATTGAATCTCTATGTGAGTTGGATGGGTGGATGGTTACTAATATAATGTGGGTAGATCTCAAAACAAAATCAAAAAGGGGAGGGAAAGGTAAGGTAAAAAAGAAAGATTCTATGATTTTTAGGAACTACTTCCTTGGCTAGTTTCTAAAAGTATAAGTGCTTTTAGAATCTATGTATGTTGCTAGAAAAAAATGCACACACATAGTCAAACATGGTTAAGAATTATAAGGAAATAATAATTCAATAAATTCATAAGCCTTAGACCAAGAATATTCCATCTAGGGTATCCATTACACAACCTTAATCAAGAGATTATGGCTTGGGTTGGTGAAGTATCTTAGGTAGCTATTATACACACACATAAAAATAAATCTAGGAAATCACTCATGCACAATCAAAATTATTAATTAATTTGAACTTGACTATCTTAACCAATATATTTACCAATCTTTCAACAACTATTGCACATCTACAAATTAGTATATCAATCAAAATTATCAAGAATATATTTGTAAATTTTTCACACTAAAGATTATTAAAACATACAACCAATGAGAGTAACAATTAATTACACAAAAATAAGAAGGAAAATACCAAAAAAAACATTTGTTGATGATCAAACTTGATGCTACTCCTATATTCAAAAATTCACTAAGATAGACAATTGATGTAGGAAGGATTGTTTATATAGACTTGGGTAAGGGGTCAATTGATCCTCCAAGCTCATGCAAGGTTGTTACATGTGATAGTCAGAACATGAGTTATAAAAATGGTTAAAAAAATATGAGTCTATTTAGAGTTATCCATTTAAAATTTCCTTTACCAAAGTTGTACAACATGTGTATGTGTATAAAAGATAGATGTAAGTTTTTATAATTATAGCTCAAAATGTATGCAAATTTTAGAATATGCATCACTTACTAAAACTTCACATGCCTCTTTTTATATTTTATGAGAAAAACCTATTGATATTTCATATTATCAACCTTCAAATGAAACTCTAACATATGTATGAAGGACCAAAATTGCTTTGCCAATGTTTTAAAACCATTGACACTATTGTTAGCCATGACTGATCTAAACTATACATTGTGTGCTTACCTATGATTTTTATACAATATGGATCTTCACTTTTATATTCACCATTGAAAATAAGACATGCATGTTCATACTCTGTATTAATTGTGAGACCCAATGTCTACTAATAGATATAACTGAAGTATCCAAATATTTTTGTATTTAGTCCATAAACCCTACTAGGTTTCAAAATTTGACACATGTCAACACCTGATTGAGCCCAAGACCTTTTAAAACTTCCAAGTTGATCTCACACCATCGATACTTATGTACTAGTTTAACATGGTTCATTAGATTTACGTATTGGGTTTCCACAATGGTGACATTTGTTACTCTCATGGAGATTTGAAATTTTAACTTGCTCTCATGTCATTTGATCATATGGGCCCAAGTGAACACATGCCATAGGATCTTGGATTAGACATTTTTTACTTGTAATCTGGTCACATGGGTATGCCACTTAACATTTAAATCCAAACACATAATTTATGAGGTTAAATTTGATGTTTTCATGATCAACAAATGATGTCTTTGTAACCATCAAATGAGGTCTACATGACTATCAAATTTAATTCCATAAATTAGCCATTTTAAATCTTAAATTTGGTGTTCACGCAACTATCAAATGACATCCTCATGAATGTCAAATGACATTCAAATGATTATTAAATTTAGTCTCATCAACTTGACACGTGTCATTTTTTTGGGATTCCCTTCTCCTATAGACATAAACATAAAAATGACTTAGCATAATACTTTTATAAAATATGCATAAAAGACCATGTATGAATATTCTAGCCTAAGGTTTTAATATTAGTAAAAATACAATTTGTACCCTTGGATAAAATATTAAATTAAGCTCAGGACATAATGACAATGTTCTATAAGTAAGGGTGCCAATTGGTAGTATGGTAGTTTTCTGGGGAAATTATTGTAGGGGAGTTTTTACAAGAAAATTATCATGGGATTTCTATTTCTAGGACCCTAATTTCATCAAAAAAAAATGTTTGAGACATAAAGTCTAAAGGAATTCTATCAAAGGAATTATTTCAGATAAAATGTTTGCAACAATTCTCTTGAAAACTCCTTTCTATCAGATAAAATGTCTGAAGGAAAGTTTGAAGGGATGGTCTCAAAAGGGCTAAAGGGAATAATGTTTAGGAGAAAATGTCAGAAAGAAAGGGGTCGAAGGGAAAATTCTCTCAGACAAAATGTCTAAAAGAAGGGGTGAAAAGGTGAAATCTCTTAGACAAAATGTATGAAAGAATTGGCCAAAGGACAAAATCCTAGGACAAAATTCCTGAAAGGTTAGTGGAAGGGCAAAAGGGCTTGGAACAAAAGTCCTAAAAGGATAGTCGTAGAGGGCAAAGGGCATAGGATAAAGTCCTAAAGGATAAGTGGCCACTTTAAAAAGGTTTGAAGGGTCATTTTCAAAATGTCCAAGGGGTAAGTTCAAAAATTACAAAAGGCACGTGCCTTAGGGGGAATTGTTTTAGTCTTTTTACATCAAACATAATGTCTAAGACACAAAGTCTAAAGGAATTATCCTGAGTTAAAATTCCTAAAGGATAGGCTCATAGGGAAAAAAGGTCAATATAAAAGTCCCAAAGGCGTTCTATCAGGAAAAATGGCCACAACAAAAATCCTAAAAGACATATTGTACAAAGCCTAAAGGGTAGTTTCAAAATGATGAAGGGTCATTTCAAAAGTAAAGGGGCTTGGAACAAAATCCCTAAGAATAATTCCTAGGGAACAAAGGATCTAGGATAAATTTTTTGAAGGGTAAGTGATAGGGATGGAGGGTCTATTTCATGGTAAAAATGCTTGAAGGGTCTACTTTATAGGCTAAAATGATTTGAGACAAAATTCCTAAAGGGTAAGTCCATATGGAAAGGAGTCACTACAAAAGTCTTGAAGGGAACAACAAAGGTCCTAAAGGGTACTTTCAAAAAGGCCAATGGGTATGTTCATTTCCTCAAAGGAAATGTCTAAAAAAAATGCTTGAAGGAAAGGTTAAAAAAAGGAAAAGGTGCAGGACATAAATCCTGAAGGGTAGGTGTGAGGGGGCTAAAGGGTAATTACAAAACTCTTAAATGAATTTTATCAGACAAAATGGCCATAATGAAAGGTTGAAGGACATATTGAACAAATCTTGAAGGGTAGGTTGGCAAGATAAAAGGGCATTTCAAAAAGTTCTAAAGGGAAAAACCAAAATGTTGAATGGTCATTCCAAAATGCCAGAGGGTACTTTCTATCTAGCAAAAATCTAAGGGGTCTACTTCATATGGCATTCATCCATGACAAAAGTCTTAAAGGATCTACTTCATAAACAACAAAGTGCAATCTAAAAAATGCCAAAGGGATAGTTGCAAAAAGAATGAAGGTTAGGTTCATTTCCTTAGGGAAAATGCCTAGATAAGATTGTATACAAAAATAAATCTGATTCAAGGAAATTATTTTGGTAGAATTATTATAGAGAAATTCCTGCAAAGAACAAATTATATTGGATAAAATGTCTAGCACAATAAAATTTAATACCAATTCATGCAAAAAAAATTTTGAAGAGAAAATATCAAAAACATAAGTCCAAAACTATAAATCTTGATAAAGACTCCCAAATAAGGTTAGTCCATGAAAACACAATACCAATGCCATCTTTTCAAAGTATAAAAGGCCAAATCATGATCTTTTCCAAGAATTTACATAAACACAGAGAAGAGGGGGCTCAACATCAAGACACTAATCTAAAAAAGTGGTTCCCCACTTCCTATGGAAATAAGTGGGATGTTTTTTACAACAATTATGGAAATAATAACATCAAAAAAGTATTTTCAAGAACTTATATGCATCAATTTAGTGCTTTTATCATTTGATTCCATCTTAAGTAAAAAGTCATAAGAGAGAGAAAATCAAGTTTCACTTTGAATCAATATAATATCTTCCATGGATGGTTTCTTAAAATCATTTCATACCTAAAACAAGGCACTTGAATCCATCAAACCCTCCAAAATATGACATTTTGTTTCATTTTCTTGCTTTTCCACCCATTCCTTGTAGCCCTAAAAATTTTTAAAGCTAAATATCCATAAGAATGTATGGATCACCTTACAAAATTTATCACATTTTTTAGAACCCTCTATCCCTTTACAACTCCATATAAAATTTAATTATCTCTTTAATGTTATTGGTCTCTCCCATTAGGCTTAATTAGGCATCATCGGCTTAGAAAGAAAGATTTGTCCCAAATGGACACCCACACATGTGAAACCTACCAAAAGTGTTTGATTAAATTTACATATACTAATAATATGATCCATGACAAATTTAATATTTTGGGGCCTTGTGTAGATGGGCAAACCATGAAACGGTCATTGAAGAGACTATATGCATGTGTATGCTTGGGGGGTAGTTTGAGATGTTTTTCAAGAAAATTTAAGGTTTTGGTGATTTATAATGAGTTTATTATAATTTTATAACCATTAAAAAAAATCAATCCTTTATATTTAAGTCTTTTATTTCACTCATATGCCTTCGCCATTGATTCTTGACTTGCAAAACTAAATTTTTTTCACTTTTGGACCTAACAACCAACTTGCAAGGATAGTGTAACACTTTGATATTCCTATATAATATTTTTAATGATTGTGTAACCTATATCCAACCCACATAATCCTTTTTAAATTTTTTATAGATTACTCCATTACCTATACCTTCACAAATCAACCTAAAACTATATATTTTGCCTTGTATCATGTGGTATTGTATCTGCACATGTGAACAAACACCTAGAAGTGAATCTCAAGATATTTGTGAATGTAAATAGGATAATTTAGAGACAAAAGTATTTAATTTTAAGTCATCAATAAAAACATATTATCCATGAGGTTAGTTGTAGGGTTTAATGAGGGTTTAAAGAGGTATATGTTCTTAATCATGGTTCATAAAGGACAAAGGTCCATTACAAAAAATAGGACAAGAATTTGTTTTATGAAGACCCATATAACATATCATATGGTTTTTAGTTCCCATTCATCTCCTAATGAAAATTTTGAGCAAACAAAATGACCTATTTGAGCTCCTTCTTAAGTAAAATAGGGTTATCAACTATCTAGTTGATTGTTCATAAAGTTAAAATACCAAATGGCTAAACCAATGTCATATGTTTTAATCATGGGAACCCATACAACATATAATAAAACCTAAAACTACCATTAATGATCTTGGTGAATTTTGAACCTCTACAATCTTACCTCTTGGGTTGAGGTGATTGTTGTGAGAAGGTTGAGGAAGGTTCTTTGGGGTCTTCAAACCTCAAAACACATTTTCATATTAAAAAAAGATCTAAAAATGTTCTTAAATATATATGAAATGATTTATAATTATTATCTAGAAAAATTACCTTCCAAACAAGTATGAAACATTGAACTTCACCACTAAGGGTTTTTATGTAAAATATGTATGTTGACCTTAGAGGTCTATCAATTGAGTTTCTCTATTTATCAATGGATGAAAACTTAATGTGGGTATTAAAAATTTACTCTACACTCTTTTAACCATGATTAATTTGAACTCAAAGAGATAAACTTGTTCCCTGTATTTTGCTTGTGAGTGAGCCTATAGGTCTTTACAAGACTATGTTAGTATGACTGAATTAGTTATACTAAATTTGATTTTCTCCAACACCCTCAATGGTAATGGATCCCTTAAAAACTCAATATTATCTCATTCAAATAAATTATAAAACTAACTACTATATATTAAGTGTGACCTCTCTCTAAGTTCTCATTCTAAAAAGGACTACCTATAGGTGTGACTGGCTATAAGTGTGGACTCACTCTTTGATTATGGGTGTAGAGAAATAAAATGAAAGAAGACCTTGAATAGGTTTGTGACATGGATTAAAAACATCATATCATATTATGAAATCATACACAAAACCCTCACTTCATCTCTCTCACAAAACTTATCATTTATTGAATACATACGTTGATTGTGACTATACCTTATTTTATTGTAGGTGTAATAGGCCTATAAGTAACCTTTGAGAATTTATTTATTTGAAAGAATATTTAATATTATATTTAAATCTACTAAATCATATTAATTTACTTCTCATCTAAACCTCCAACTCATCATTTTAGTCTTTCATCTTATTGTCCTTAGAACTCAATTAGGCCCATTTAAGTTGGATGTAGGTGGTGATTTTAGAGTTCATAGGCTAAAGATGTAGAAGGTGAATACCATTTAGGAAACATATCTAGGTCTACACAAAATTACTTCAGATCATGGCACTTTTTGGAGAAGTGATACCTCTAACACCTATACTTCCTCTTATTTATGAATGTCTTTACCCTACTTGACATATAGGCCACCTTAATTGACTATGACTAATGTAGGTCAATAATCAATTTTATTTTTATTCTAACTAAAATCCTTTTGGTATTAAATGAGGAATATTATAATCATTATCTATATTCTATTACCCATCATATCCATCTTTTCCTTACCTTATTAACATTCACAAAAAGTTCATGTTGCATAGAAACTATGGACAAGGAATCCAAGAGGGGAGGTCAGTATCATGTTAGTAACATAAAATAAATTCCAAATAAACACACTAACACCTCCAACCTAGACACTAGGGAGATCTTAGGTAATAAAAATTATATGAAATCACAACTAAAACATAAAAGACACAATTCCTTTACCTTCATTGGGAGCTCCAAATGCTTTACTGAGTGGCTTGCTTGGATTGTGCATCAAGAAGTCTTTATATGGCCTTGTTTTTATATCTATATGAATTAACTCTCACCCAATGTGAGTTAAGGTTGAGTTGAGTTAAAAGTTTGCATGCAATTATTACTTTTATTTACTAGTCATAGTTCCCAAATTAGAAGTTTGAGTTGAGACTAAATCTAGTTGAGTTAAAAGTTTTCATGCAATTATGACTTTAATTTACTAGTCATAGTTATCAAATTAGACATGTTAGGATACTTTGGGATATTTTTTCAACTAATAAAGATGATGATGAAAGTCTAGGATATTTTGATGTTTGGAATTTCGTTTTTTAGATATTCACTAATTTTAAATGGATAATTTAACTAGGCATTTAATCTTGTTAAATTTATTTAATTCATTTTGATTATCCTTTTCAATATGTAATTATTTGTGCAAGTTCCCCACTTAATAGGTCCATAGGACAAATTTTTATTTATGATGTTGCAAGGTGATTAGGGATGCATCTATTAGAGGTTATTATTATATATGGGCTAGTTTCCCAAATAAGGATGCTTCAACATGATTACAAGCTTTGATGAATGATGCATAATAAAATTTGGGATATTTAATGATTCCTAGGCTTAATTTTCAATATTTGGTAGGAATTAGTCTAAAGTCTGGATGGACGCCAATTGTGGCTAGTTTAATGTGTCTACAGAAACTTAATTATCTAAGCCAAAATGTCATGGTTATAGGTACACATTTAGTGTTTAAATATAATATAGATTAAATAATGTCATGGTACATATCCTATGCTCTTATGATATCCAAATATCATTGATCTCATTTATAAATCTTAAAATTGAAACAAGACAACTGTATGATTCAACATGATGCTTCATGAAGATGCCTTAAATATGATTATTATAGGTGACATTCAACTCATTTTATGGATAGAATAACAATAGGTGACATGGATTCAAAACATGACCAACATGATTCCAAGAAATCTTACTGGGTCAAGGTCAACTTACAAACCTAGAAAATCTTTCAAAGAGTTTGATAAATATGGATATCAACATATGAACTTTACCTTAATCTCTACTAAATATGATTTAGAGAGGTTTTATTTTATGATCTTGATGTACCTTAGTGACTTTTAGATCATTAAAATCCATTTAATGGACTTATTTCACACTAAATATTCATCTCAAAACCATCATAGAACATGTTTTATGGCACACAGTCCTTTAGAGGTATTTCAATTTGGTAACATAATTATACATAGTCCTAGCTATGTAATTCAAGAATATAAGGATCCAAATAGATATTTTTCTCTCATAGTGTCATTGGTCATCTTGAATACTCTTATGATAATTTAATAAAAAAAATCATTCTCTCGAAGTAAACATTTTCATCTTTATGAATCATCATAGCTCCTACCATATTCCACGATGCCCTTCTAACCTACTCATTAGACCTACAAGTGTTCTTTTGAGCTTTAAGAGAATGTATTCTTAGAATGATATATAGAATATTTTCCAAAAACAAATTAATACTTTATCACCTTTTATCAATCTTCCAATATCATTATAACCTAATTAAGATACTCTCACACACTTATTAACCCATTAGTCCTACAATTATACCTTATGAAAAACCCAATCTCACTCAATTTATCTCAAGGAAGACCCTCTCCAATATGAAGGTACTTGAACCTTTAATTTTTATTAAATAAGAATATAATATATTGAAAATCAACTTAATAAACCTTTAAATATTAATAAACTCAACTAATATATCAAATATGTTTGAAAACTACCATCCTTAACAATCAAGATAGATAACCAGTTTCCTATCAAAAGAATACTTATAAATATAAATTAAATAATGATTATAACATTAAAAATTTCTTATTTATACCCTAAAATAGTCCTAATATAACAATTTTTCTCCAACTATTTTTTAAGTGAATAAATGGAAACAAACTTAGACCCTATTTAGATGACTAGGACATAGTGACCCCCCTTAAACTCTAAGTTATTATTCACAAATATGGGGGGATGAATATAAAAATAAATTCCACTAAATTGAAGGTAATTATTATACCTATCATTTCAAAAGATATTTAGATACATCTCTCTCTCTGTCTCTGTGAGACGGATAGAGAGAGAGAGACTTATATCCAAATCTCTTAGGAAATGATAGGTAGAATAATTACCTTCAATTTAGTGGAATTTATTTTTATATCCAAATCTCTCTCTCTCTCTCTCCTCTCTCTCTCTCTCTCTCTCTCCTCTCTCTCTCCTCTCTCTCTCTCTCTCTCTCTCTCTCTCTCTCTCTCTCTCTCTCTCTCTCTCTCTCTCTCTCTCTCTCTCTGTGAGATGGATAGAGAGAGAGAGAGAGACTTATATCCAAATCTCTTAGGAAATGATAGGTAGAATAATTACCTTCAATTTAGTGGAATTTATTTTTATCTCCAAATCTCTCTCTCTCTCTCTCTCTCTCTCTCTCTCTCTCTCTCTCTCTCTCTCTCTCTCTCTCTCTCTCTCTCTCTCTCTCTCTCTCCTCTCTCTCTCTCTCTCTCCTCTCTCCTCCTCTCTCTCTCTCTCTCTCTCTCTCTCTCTCCTCTCTCTTCCTCTCTCTCCTCTCTCTCTCTCTCTCTCTCTCTCTCTCACCCCACACACACCCACACACACACACACACACAAGCGGATGGCCTTCCTTGAGCTGCCAAGGAAGTCGATATGAGAGATAAGTTATTTTTATGAAATTTTAAACCTTTGAAATCCTTATAGACCATTTATATCACCTTTAAGTGAATAAATAAGGTCCTTAATATGAGTAAAGGTTAATTTTACTTTCAATAACTATATAGATAGCCTCAAAATACGCATTTCTAGTAATAAAATTGCTATAATCACTTGAAAAACCTAATGAAACTAATGAAAAAAATATTAATTGGAAATTTTAATGCCTAAAAAGGTACATCATGTCATTATTATCATATTACACTATAATTATCATGCAAAACCTACTCTAAAAGCCATAAAGTGATCCAAAATGCAATCAACTAGGTTATGATGTTAGTCAAACATATCACCAATTAGTTTGATAAATTATTAATAATATCATGACCTTGAAATAAGGCATGAGGAATTTTATGTTTTTAGACTCTTATTATCACTTGAAATAACCTAAAATAGGTCAAAAGGTGGCTAGACAAACACATGGCCATGATGATCAAAACCTTAAACTCATCAAATTTACCTTAAACTCTAATAATAAATATTTTGATGACCATTTAAAATAAATTAAAAGAAAAACATAGTATCCAACATGTAAAAAAATATGACAATAAAATTTTTAATTGACAGGGGTGATAATTTCACTTGTGGTCAAAATTGTCAATATTACCTTTATCCAATATTTGATGAGAAGAGGGGTAAATGACCTTAGATGGATAATAAATGATATTTGTATTATTTTTAATGGACAATTGTGAGATTATATGATGGAAATCATGATAAAAACCTTGAGGATTACATGTAAATAATAGTGATAGCTTCTCCAATTTATAGTGTGATTGGTGTGGGATATTGCATTAACTAATGGATGGTAAATTTTGAAATAAAAATAACCATGGAAACTAGAATTGTTTCAATCATGTTGGAATTATACACACACACACACACACACACAGATATATATATATATATATATATATATATATATATATATATATATATATATATATATATATATATATATATATATATATATGCATAAGTCACAATAAATATAAGAATAAATTCCACACTAGTTTTATACAATTTATTTTAAATTAGTTTGTTTGACTATTGAAACTTGTTGCAATGTTTTTTTAGGTTTATGTGATAACTACCCCTTTGTTTGAATTAGGACTAATGGCATGAATTTTTTTTCCATTTTCCAAGGTTTTAGTTTTTATTTAAAATTTTCAATTAAAAATTTGTGGAGATCTCTAGTTGTGTATGGGCTAGTGATGGTGCTTAAGACATCTATGCTTAGAATAAAGGGGCCCTAGTTGCCTATACTTATCTCTTTAGTTATTGGGTCAACACAATTTTTGTAGGGGGATTTCATAACCTCATCATAACCCAAAATTATATGGGCTTTAATTAATTAAAATATAATATAGAAAGAGTATTTGATATGATTTATTTCCATATTTTCCTAGTCAAGTTCTTTTAAGTTTTACAATTATCATTGACTTATTTATAATTATTCTTAGTTCATCTTCTAACCATAATTTAAAGATTAATTAACATATTTTTAGGATGATAAAAAATACATAAAATGGGTGGTAAAAACTCTTAATTTTATTTTTAAAATCAATTAGTGTCACATTGTTTCTACTTATTTCTTTTCTAAATGTATATTGATTATAGCGTTGCCTTGTAAAGGTCATAAAACCTAAATCATAATTATATTAATCATTACATAAAATTTTCATAACACTTTTAAATTTACCATTATTTTATAAGGTGAATTGAATATTCAACAAGGTCATT